>OY992517.1:33694455-34123836 GCA_963921215.1 Scoparia ambigualis | reverse complement strand
TTGACGTTGGGCGGGCGGCAGTTTCTGCCCCCCATATGATGCCCGTACGGCCGCCCAGCCGCCTCGCACACCGCACACCGCGCCGCCTTCGCCGCGCACTCCGCCACTTTGTGCCCGCTGGCCCCGCACCTGTAACAGGACCCCGTGCGGTCCACCTCCAGCGGGCATCGCAGCCTCGTGTGGCCGATGCTCATGCACTTGTAGCAGTGCATGGGCATCGACCCGAGAGCCTCTACTCCAGCCGCGCTCCATCCGACGAGGAGCTTCCCCGCCCCCAGGACCTTTTTGGCCGCCGCCACCGGGACCCTGACGAGGCAGGAGCCACTTCCACCCGGCCTCATCGCCACCGCCCCCGCGCGAACCTCGTCAACTGAGCAGCCCCCCGCTTCGGCCAGAGCTGCCGCCACCTCCGTCGGCTGGACGGAGTCGTCCAGCCCGACCACCCTGAGGTCCGTCAGCTTACAGGGGCGTGCCACCCTGGCGATCCCCTGCAGCTCCACCCGCAGTCGAGCCGCCAACGCGTCGGCCTTCTCCGCCCTCTCTTCCCCGGAGACCTCGAACATCCGGGCGCCAGTCGCGGCGTCCCGGATGCGCATCCCCCCCTCAATCCCCAGCTCGGTGAGGCTGACCGCTGCTTTGGCCCTCGCGATGACCTGGGCGTAGGTCATGCCCAGGTCCGCGGCCTCTGGGAGCAGCGTCAGAACGACCGCTGCCGTCCTCGGTGGGATGAGGGGACGCCTCTTCCTCTTCGCCGGCTGGGCCGCTGCCTTGTCCGTCTTCGCAGGCGGAGGGGCGGGTGGGGGAGCGGGCGGGGCCTTCTTCCGGCCACGTCCTGCCACCGTCGACCACGGTGTCTCCACCGGGGGGGGATCCAGGGCGCTGCTGGGTCCCGGTCTGGGGTCCTCATAGGGGTTCCCCGTGGGGTTGACCTTCTCCGCTGCCTTGGTGGGCGGCTTCTTCGCCGGCGGCTTCTTGCCTGGCGGGGCCTTCTTGGCCGGCTTGGCCGCCAACGGCGGGTCCGGTCGGGCCGGCGGGGCCGGTCGGGCCGGCGGGGCTTCCTCCCTCCTGGAATCCGCAGCTAGGGGCGGGCGCAGGGGCACGGCTGGGAGCAGTCTGCCCTCTAGCCCCTCTATGCGGGCGTTAATCATGTTGCCCAGCTGGGCGACAATGCGGGCCTGGAACTCCTCCAGGAGCGCCATGTCCCTGACCTGCGGTGGTGGCGCCGGGCGTCCCAAAATTGGGGATCTTGCCCGGGTGCTACGCGGCGACCGGTCGACGGAGGTGCGCCGCAAGGCCGCGACCTGGCTCTCGAGGCTCGCCATCCTCCCCTTGAGACGGTCATTTTCGTCGCGGAGACGCCTCGTCTCCTCGTCGAGCGTCGTCTCCGCCATCTTCTCGGCCGCTATGGAGGCCATCCGGACGTGCTGGTATGCCGCCTTCATTATCGTGCCCTTGATATTGCCGCACTTGCTCACCAGATCGGTGATGCCATCGAGTGCGGCAGTGATTTGCGCGAGGTAGTCCCCCTCTTGGGGCTTCTCCACCACCTCCGCATGCACCGGCTCAGGAGCCCTCGGCGAGGCCAGCAACGCAGGCCGTCCCTCCTGCGACCTCATGACAGGGGGCGGGGACAGGCCACCAGTCTCCCGGACCCTGTCGACCACCGTCAGCGCCTCCACCACTTCCACCTCCGACTGCTTGCGCTTCAGGCGGCGGCGCGCCCTCGTCATTCCGACCTGGGACCCGGCGGCAGAACGCCCACGTCTTGCGGTCGACATCTTCGAGGGCGCGGACAGCGTATCCTCAGCCTCCGACGGGTCCGTGTCGGTCTTGTTACGGACCCGCTTTCGGCTCACCCCCATACTCCGGAAGGGACCAAAGGGGTCCACGACGTGCGCCCAGTGGTTCCTGGCAGCAGCCACCATTTCCTCCGTGGCCCACTCGTCCATCGCTGACCGGCCGGAGAACTCGAATTCCGAGCCCTCAAATTCGTCGGAGTCGCGCCCCAACGTTCCCGAGCACGTGGTGTGCCCGTCGTCATCGCTGTCCAGCTGCCGACCGCGACTGCGTCCGCGACGCGCCCTCGACCTCCCCCTGGGTCCGGTCTTGGGCTTCCTCCGTCCACTAGGACCGGGCACCGCCGGTTCCGCGAAGGGGGAGCCATTAGCCCCCACCTTCGTTTCCCCGGTCGCGTCCCCGGCATGTTCTACGTCCTTCTCGGACCCTGCCGTCACGCCTACACCAGAACCGGGCACCGCCGGTTCCGCGAAGGGGGAGCCATTAGCCCCCGCCTTCGTTTCCCCGGTCGCGTCCCCGGCATGTTCACCGTCCTTCTCGGACCCTACCCTCACCGGTAGCCTCCCATCGACCTCAGGACCGGGCACCGCCGGTTCCACGAAGGGAGAGCCATTAGCCCTCTCCTTCGCTTCACCGGTCGCGTCCCCGGCATGAACTCCGTCCTTCTCGGACCCGTCTCCCTTATGCAGTTTCGGCTTTGCAGCCCCTCTCCTGCTCGACCCGCCAGAACTGGCCGATCCGCTCCTCCGACCCTTCCGCCCGTCGTCAGGCCCACCACCCACGGCAGGCCTAGTACAAGGCCCTGCCGTGGCGTCAAAAGTAAGGGTTAATTTTCTTTCCATTTTATTCCCACGAGTGGGGGGCAAAATTTGACCACCCGCGCAGAGGCCCCCAGTGCGCAGGCTACCCTACATACAGCTGAGGTCGGGCGGTATCAGCTGGTTGGTAACGGGTTTTCTCCCGGGGTGCTTTTTGAGACTACCCTTGTCGCGGCCGGCCGGTTAAGGCAGGCCCTCGCCCCCCTCCCTGCACAGCTCCCCCACAGACGCCTCGAGTGGGATCATTGCCGCACAGGTCGGGGACTACGATGCTCAGGGGCTGGCGTGAGGCCCCTGGTACACCCCTTTCGGGGTGCTCCCCTTTCCCCCCCATGGCGCTAGCGGGTGGGCTGTAACGCCGCCCACCAACCCATCCGAAGACGGGCGCCCGTCGCCGCGTTTCCCAACGACGAAGCCTTTGCTTCCCCCCCCCCCCATTGAAACGACGCCCAGAAGGGGCGCCGGACTACCCCGTTCCCCCCCGTGTAACAACGCCCAGAAGGGGCGCCGTCAAAACTCCCCTCAAAGCCGCTCAGAAGGAGCGGCGAGTGTGCGGCCCAGAGCGGGCACGCACGTGGAGATCCCCCCCCGCAGGTCCGAGTGACCCGCTGTGCGGTCCAGAGGGGACGCGCGTTGAAGGGGGGTGCAGGCCCAGAAGGGGTCCTGCCTGTGCTGGGTTGTTAGCCGGCCAGTCTCAAAGCACCCTCCCCCGGAGGGGAGGATGTTGAAGCTGCCCGTTTCCAGGGTGCACCACGTGGAGGTCACCCAACTTCGCACCCCAACCTAACCTAACCTAACCTAACCTAACCTAACCTAACCTAACCTAACCTAACCTAACCTAACCTAACCTAACCTAACCTAACCTAACCTAACCTAACCTAACCTAACCTAACCTAACCTAACCTAACCTAACCTAACCTAACCTAACCTAACCTAACCTAACCTAACCTAACCTAACCTAACCTAACCTAACCTAACCTAACCTAACCTAACCTAACCTAACCTAACCTAACCTAACCTAACCTAACCTAACCTAACCTAACCTAACCTAACCTAACCTAACCTAACCTAACCTAACCTAACCTAACCTAACCTAACCTAACCTAACCTAACCTAACCTAACCTAACCTAACCTAACCTAACCTAACCTAACCTAACCTAACCTAACCTAACCTAACCTAACCTAACCTAACCTAACCTAACCTAACCTAACCTAACCTAACCTAACCTAACCTAACCTAACCTAACCTAACCTAACCTAACCTAACCTAACCTAACCTAACCTAACCTAACCTAACCTAACCTAACCTAACCTAACCTAACCTAACCTAACCTAACCTAACCTAACCTAACCTAACCTAACCTAACCTAACCTAACCTAACCTAACCTAACCTAACCTAACCTAACCTAACCTAACCTAACCTTTTTTTTTTTTTTTTTTTTTTTTTTTTTTTTTGCCCAGGGAATGCTTGATGCATACCCGGGCCCAGAAGGGACCCGGGTTATGTGGGACTCGCCCGTCCGCCTTTCCACCTCCCACCAACTATACGGAGACGTCATTGTCCCCAGTCGGCTGCCTTGGCTACTACCCCAAGGCTGGAAGGGGTGAGACGGAGGGGGATACCCACTAAACCCTGGAGGACATCAACCGAATCAGGAGAGGCCACGGTACCTGTCCCTAGGGAATTAAAACCGCGGGGCTCACCCGGCTGCCCGTGTGGCTGCGCGTACCTGCGCGTACCGACCCAGGGGCCGGCGCGCGCAGTCACACGGGCGCAACGCGACGCGACAACAAGATACCTCAGAAGGAGGACATCACTAAAGGCTGCGCGGCCCAGAAGGGGCCACGCAACCTAGCGCCCTATGGGCACGACCTAGGGGGGGTGGGGGGGGTAGAGTCCCACACCCGCACACAACCCAACTCCGCATGCACGCACGCACGCATCGACAACATATTTACACAACTAATCCTATTCAATATACATCCTAACTCATCTTTTTTTTTCCCGACATGTTTTTCATTTTTTCTATAAAAACCTAAGCTAAAATATACAACTTAAAACTATAAACCTAACAACTAGTATGTACATCACACAATGTACACCGCTATATACTTCCTTTCCAGATCACGCCAGGATGGAGCCCAGCGCAGACTGCGCCCCGACGGACCCGGTAAGTACTCTACTTTATTTATTTATATATATATAATCCCCTTTTTCCCTTTTCAGTGAGCTGCACCAGGATGGGACCCAGTGGCGCACTCCATGGGCTCAACCGACTCTGGCTGGCTCGACCGACCTCCATGCTGACTACGCCATGTGGGGGGTACGCCCTTGACCGTGGGGGGGCTGCAGACCCTGGACCCCATGACATGCCTGTTCTCCAGCTTGTACTCCTCGCAGACATGACACTTGGTCTCCTCCGCGGTGCACCCCTCAATCTTGTGGCCCTCCTTGCCACACCTGTAGCAGAGGGCCCCCCTGTCTATCTTAGACGGACACAAATACCGGGTATGCCCGAAGCACATACACCGGTAGCACCTCGTCGGGAGGGGCTCCAGGGCTTCCATCTGGAGCGAGGCCCAGCCCACCATGAGACTGCCCCCCTCCGCCAGGGTCTTCGCAGCGGGGATGGGGCACTTCACCACCGCCGTCTTGGTCCCCCATGGTTTCTCCCTGATGATCCCCACCGAGAAGGAGCTCTCGGGGATCTCGGCCTTGCTGGCCAAGGCCGCCACTATGGCCTCCTTGGATACTCCATCGGTTATCCCGTGCACCCTCAATTCTGCCGTCCTTTCAGCCCGGCTGACAACCGCCACTCCTCTGAGGACTTCCGTCATCTTGTCCTTCAGGGCATCCGCCAACGGTCCGCTGGTGGAGCCAGGGACCTCTATCTTGCGGCCCCCCGAGACCATGCGAGTAATCTTAACTCCCCCCACGATCCCAACGCTAGCCAGCGGTACGTCCTTGATCACCTTCTCTAATGTCCCCTCGTAGGTGATACCCCTGGCCACAGCCTCAGGCTCGAGCCTCATGAGAAGCACCGACGACCTTGGGACCTTCACCGTGTACGGCTTTGTGGTCGAGACAGGAGGGGTCGAGCCGGTGTGCGGTTTCACGCCACCGGTGGGTCCCTGCTGTGCCGGCTGAGCCGCCCTCAGTTGATCTTCTCTCCTCTTTTTCTTTCCAGCTTTCCTGCTCACCATCTGGGACCACTCATTCGCCGGGACTGCGGCAGCGGCGGCGAGCGACGGCGACGGATCACGGCCCGGACGAGGACCCGGACGACGACCAGCAGGACCCGTACCAGCAGCGGCAGCCAGGTAAGATCTTTTAATTCCTCTAGGTTGGGGCAGGGGGGGGTAGCTCTCCCGGCCCGCGCGGATTGTCTCCTCATCATACATCTCCGCAAGGTAAGAGTCCTCCGCGTACTCCTCCATACCCGCGACATTGCCCACATTAGCGGCGGCAGCAGCAGCCTTGACGGCAGCGACACCGGCGGCGGCAGCGGCGGCAGCATCACTGATCGCCCTCCTATCATGGGCCAACGGAGGCCTGGGCCTATGGCTCGGCTCAGGGAGAGGGCGATCCCCGACTTTCTCCAATCTAGCATCGAGCATTTCCCAGATCTCGCTTCCCATTTCCTTTCCCATTTCCTTTACGGCCCACATGATGTTGTTGTTGAGCCTCACCTCCATCCGCTCTAACATCTCCCTCGTCTCTCTCCCCTCGTCCCTCCCCTCGGGAGCCACGGCCGCCTGCGAAACGGAGACGGGCGCAGGGAGAGGGCAAGAGGGGGAGGATCCGGTCTCCCCGAACCCCGGCTCACTCCACCTCCTATTCGCTTCCTCATACTCCACCCTACACGAGGCCATCTCCCGCTTCAACTGTTCTATCATCTTCTCCAACCTCCTGTTGTCCTCCGCCAGCAGGCGTATTTCCTCGTCCTGAGGCCCTCTCATCGCTTCGAGCGCGACCTTGAGCTGCGCCGTGCAGGCATTTATTTGTCCCCAAGTTGTCCCCTTGATATTACCGGACTTCCCCACCAACTCCTCTATTAGGTCGATACTGACTATCGCTTGGTCTATTATTTCCCCCCTCACGAGTGCAGAAGCAGCCTCTCTGGCTTCATCCTCCCTTCTCTTCTTGCTCCTTGACCCCTGTCCCTGTTCCTCATTATCCTTGAGGAACTTCGCCCCCCTCCTCTGACCGTTATGCTCCTCCTCCTCGAACGAGTCCGATACCAAATCTACCTCCTCTGTTTCCTCCATTTCCTCCGAGACCCTACCACCATGAATAGGGCCCTCCTCATCAACCCTGTATCGGTCTGCCTCATTGCCTACCTGTATGGCCCTCTTCGCATCAGCCAGACCCCTCGAGGTCCCCGCCCTCTCCACACTCCTGGTGGGGTACGAGAGACGCACCTGTCCAGTACCCTTCTCTAGGTTCGCCTTCTTGGGGACTTGGCGGATCGCCCTTGCAATCTCCCCATCAGCCTCCTCCTCCACTTGATTAATCGGCCTTTTCCTGGGACCCCTTTCCCCATCCTGAGGAACCGAAGAGTCCACCGGGTTACTCTCCGTCCCAAATAACGGCACCGGCGGCAGCGGCACCTTTTTACCCACCACCTTAGTGGCTCCCTTGACCTTCACGGCCCCCTCTTGGCTATCGCAGGATGCATATCCCCCGCCACACTCCGACTCACGCTCCGATTCAGGGCTGCGCGACTCTGCGCTAGACCCCGACCAGTCTCTATCAGATCCCGGCCCCTTGCGACCCTTTTTATTTTTCCCTTTCCCCATTGTCACCAGCGCTATTCATAAATTTACACCTTGGCTATAATAATATATTACACCTTATGTATACACTTGTCTATATACACTTATCTATTTACACTAATTACTAACCCTATGTCTAATCTTAACCTATTTATTTACAGGAATGTACACACGCAAGCAACCAGCAACTTCGACCCAGAATCTGACCCCACCCCACCGAGAAGAAGCAGCAGGTAAGTCAGACCCGAGAAGAAGTGCGGCGCAACCCCATACAAAATATATGAAAACGGCAAAGCGTGATCGCCTTCTCAATTTTTCTTAGTAGAATTTTTATTTAAAAATTCTACTAAAACTCAAAAAATGGACAAAACCAAAAACAAACAACAGATACCTGAGGGGTATGGGCCCACCTACCCGGACACCCCGGAACCCCTAGCGAGGCCCCAAAAATGCCCGAATGGCGGCCAAAACAAAAATTTCCCAAAAACAAAAACTGTACCTTGACGACAAAATCGTCGAGATAAGTTGAATTTCGAACAAAATTTGAAAACAAAAACCTAAGTATGAACTCTAAAATTAAAATGAGACTACCAAAAGATGCGTCCGGATTTACTACTATTTATCAAAGCTAACAACTATTTTATTTTTCAAAACTACTATTTTTTAAGACGGTTTCCGCAAGAGCGATTTTTTCACAACGAGTGACGCGGGTACTCCCTCCGACAGGCCAAACGGCACTCAACCTAACCTAACCTAACCTAACCTAACCTAACCTAACCTAACCTAACCTAACCTAACCTAACCTAACCTAACCTAACCTAACCTAACCTAACCTAACCTAACCTAACCTAACCTAACCTAACCTAACCTAACCTAACCTAACCTAACCTAACCTAACCTAACCTAACCTAACCTAACCTAACCTAACCTAACCTAACCTAACCTAACCTAACCTAACCTAACCTAACCTAACCTAACCTAACCTAACCTAACCTAACCTAACCTAACCTAACCTTTTTTTTTTTTTTTTTTTTTTTTTTATTGCCCAGAGGAATGCGTTACCGCATACCAAGGGCCCTGAAGGGGCCCCGGGTTATGTGGGGCTCGCCCGTCCGCCTTTCCACCTCCCACCGACTGTATGGGGACGCCATTGTCCCCAGTCGGCTGCCAAGAGCTAAGCTCAAGGCTGGAAGGGGCGAGACAGAGGGGAATACCCACTAAACCCCTGGGGGACCAAACTCCGAAACAGGTGAAGCCACGGGACCTATCCCTGGGGAATTAAACCGCGGGGTTCACCCGGCGCCCGCTTGATTGCGCGCGCCAACCGCTGGCAAGACCAGTTGTTGGCGCGCGCAGTCACGCGGGCGCAACGCGTCGCGACGTCTAGGAGCCTCAGAGGGAGGACACCTCAAAAAAAGCCACACAGCCCGCGGGGGCCATGCGACCCAAGGCCCATAGGGCACATCCAGGGGAGGGATGGAGGGGAACCTCTCAACCCACTCAACACATGTAGATATGTACACACCTATACAAGTATATACAAATCTACTCTATAATTCTATTTACAAAAATATACACCTAAGACTAATTTTTAGTTGTTTTTTATTTTTTACTTTTTTTGGTTTCTCGTTTTTTGTTTTTTGTTTTTTGTTTTAATATAAAATACCCTATGCTAATATATACAACACGATAATTGGTGAACATCCACAATAATTAAACTTAACCTACGACAATAAGAAATCTTAACAACTAGAATATTTACAACCGTCCAAAATAGCGGACTCGCAACCCCAATTTATAATTGCTGTACAATTGCTGTACAACAAAGAGTAACTATGTACAACTAATCTATTTATCCTAATTCTCTTTTATTTACAGATTCGCGCCAGGACAGAACCCGACACCGGCTGCACCCACACGGAACAGGTAAGCCTCTCTACAATTTAAGCTATTTACTAACCTATTTTCTATTTACAGATATCTGCACCAGGACGGAGCCCAGCACAGATTACACCCAGAAGGACCAGGTAAGTACCCCAGGAATGCCGTGGAGGAATTACGGCGGAATGAGATCCGCGTCTCTTCTCCGTCTCCTCCCACCTCTGGCTCTTCTCCTAGGAGCGGCATCAGCGGCCTCCTCGCGAGCGCGCTCCGCCTCCTCTTTGAGGCCCACACATACTCTGGCGAACTTCGCCACCGCCCTCCAGTGGCTCTCACTCTCCAGCATCGCGGACACGACGTCTGGAAGAGCGAGACCGCCTCTTCCTCCCAACTCCAGCTCGAGTTCACGACGCTGCGAGGCAAAGGCGCCGCAGACCTCCAGCGTGTGCTGCGCCGAGTCCTCAACGCACCCGCACTCGTGACACTCCGGCGTCTCTTCCCTGCCTATTCGGTACAGATACTTACCGAAACATCCATGTCCGGTAAGTATCTGCGACAAGTGGTAGGAGGGGCTACCATACTCTCTGTTGAGCCATTCGGTCAAGACCGGACGAACGGCCTCCACAGTCCGGACTCCCGCAGTGGGGGACCCCATCTGCTCTTCCCATATGTATACCGCCATCTCAAGGGCGTCCAACCTGGCCCTCCGCACCTCCTCGGGCGCCGGGCGCTCTCCGTCAGCGCGCGTCACCGTGCGGAACTCGAAGACCTCAGTAAGTACTTTGGCCTCGAGCTCCCACGGCACCAATCCCGCCAGGGCGGTGGCCGCCACAAAAGAGACCGTGCGGTACCCACGGATTATCCTTATCGCAGCCACTCTCTGCGGCCTGCGAATAAGGGCCACATTTTTGTTGGTCAGTGCGTCTGACCAGACGGGAGCCCCATACAGGACCATGCTGCGAAGAACGCCAGCATATAGCCGGCGGCAGCTGTCCTTGGGACCCCCGACGTTCGGCAGCAAGCGCGCAAGCGCCATTGCAGCCTTAATCACCTTGGGGACCAGCTCCACGAAGTGCGGGGTGAACGTCCATCTGCTATCAAGGGTCAGACCCAGGTATCGCATCTGGTACTGGACCCTGACGAATACCCCGTCCGCGCATACGTATGCGTCTCTGGTGGGTTTTCCCCTACGGGGGTAGAAGACCATGGCCTCGGTTTTACCCAAGGCCACCTCCATTCCCAACATCCTTATTCTCCGTATGGTCAAAGTGGCAGCCTCTGATGCAGTCCGCACCACGTCCCGGTAGTCACCGCCACGCGCGGTGACCAGGGTGTCGTCTGCATAACAGACGACACCCATCCTGGGGAGGATTTCCCCCCTCAGGACCCAGTTATAACCCAAATTCCACAGGAGCGGCCCAAGGACCGACCCCTGTGGAACTCCGCAGGTCATACCCCGCGCACAGATCAGTTCCTCTCCGTCCCTCCTGAACAGGATCTTCCTGTCCCGCAGGTAGTCAGCCAGGACCCGCCTCAGATATCCCGGAACCCTGTGGAACTGCAGGGCCCGGTTTATACAGTCAAAGGGGAGGGTGTTGAAGGCATTCTCAATGTCTAACGAGACAGCCAACACCATCTCCCCTCTGTCAAAAGCCCTCTCCGTTGCCCTTTTCAGGGCTAGCACCGCGTCTACTGTGGACCTGCCTCGACGGAACCCATACTGATTGTCCTCAAGATTGGGCCCGTCGACGTCCAGATGCTCGAGGACTCGGTTGGCAATCACCCGCTCAAACACCTTGCCAACCTCGTCGAGCAGGACGATCGGCCTGTAGGCCGATGGCTGGTCCACGGGGCGACCGTCCTTTCTCAGGAGGCAAAGCTTGCCCGCCTTCCATATATCCGGAAATCTTCCCTGCCCGAGGCAAGAATCCAAGAGACCCGTCAACCTAGGTCCCAGGCGTCCCAAGGCAATGCTCAGCACCTTGGAGTGCACGCCATCGGGGCCCGGCGCCTTCCTCCTCGATCGAAGACGGGCTGTGGCCACCTCCATCTCCTCATCGGTAATTGGGGGGATGGAACCCTCTCGCTCCACCACTTCCCGGGGCACAAATGGGGCCACCACTGGCTCCCGGACGGGAAACAACCCTTCCACGATCCGGCCAAGAAGCTCAGGACAGAAGGACTCCGTGGGGGGCGCCGAAGAGCGGTATCTCTTCCTAATGGCGCGATAAGGCCTTCCCCACGGATCCCGGTCCAGCTCCTCCAGAAACTCTCCCCAGGCGGCAGATTTGGCTCTTAGGATCTCCATCTGGAGATCCTTCCTCGCCGTCTTGAGCGCCTCATACAGCCGGGCCTCCTCTTCCGGCGTATGACGCCTACGACGACAGTGCTGGTATGCACGTCTAGCCAAAATACTGGCGGTGCGGAGGGCTGCAATCTCCTGCGACCACCAGTATACAGCCCTCTGCTGCGGACGGTCTCTAGCCCTGGGCATACAGGCATCACTGATGCGCGTCAGGCTCCTCCTAAACTTCCTGGCCTGCACGTCCACATCCACCGACTGCGGTGGGTCCGGGGACCAGGACTCCATAAGCGCAGCCTCATCAGCAGCCTCTCTATCCAGGCAGGTTAGGGCCCACCTTCTAAAGCGCTGCGTGCGCACACCCGCTACCGGGCTGAGATTAGCCAATGGAGTGGAGGAGACCCGGATCCACACGTACCTGTGGTCCGAGAGCGTTTCCTCCTCCTCCAGGACTCTCCACTCCGACACCCGCAAGGCGAGGGCGGGGGTGGCAAAGGAGAGGTCCACAATTGACCCTCCCTGCCGCCTCACGCAGGTGTTGACGTTCCCCACGTTGAGGAGAGCCAGGCCCGCCCCCAAGGCGAACTCCTCCACCTCTTCCCCCCGACGGGTCGTCCTCGGGCTTCCCCACAAGGTCGACTTGGCATTCAAGTCCCCCGCTAATATAATCTGTAGCGGGGACAGCCGTCGCACCACGCCGTGGAGGCGCTCCAGGAACACCTCAAACTCCCTGAGAGGGCGATTGGGGGAGAAATATACCCCCACAAGGGCCACCTCACCCCACAGGACGGCAACATACCCGGGCCCCTTCTCTCTAAGGGAGATGGGGGTCGAGCTGCTAACGGGCGTGGTAATCAGCACCAGTTTCCCCGTGTCCGCGATCCAGTTCGGACCCGAGGGGACCGAGTATGGCTCGGCCACGATCGCCACCCCTACCTGCCATTCCGCCATCTGCTGGATCAGCAGATTCTGTGCAGCGACAGAATGGTTCAGGTTCGCCTGGACTATTGTTAGCGGGCTTACTGGCATTGGGGTACCGTTGGTTGCACCTCCATAGGCTCAGTTGTCTGGGCTTTCTCTTTGTTCTGCCTCCTGGCAGGGACAACACCTTTCACCATGGGGGGGCAGCAGTTCCTGGACCCCATTACGTGTTTGCTGTTCATTCCAAGCCCATCGCAGATGTGGCACTTGGGCGCATCCGCAGAGCACTCCCCAACTTTGTGGCCCTCCTCACCGCACCTGTAACACAGGGCGCTCCTGTCCACCTTACTCGGGCACAGGTGCTGGGTGTGCCCTATGCCCATGCATCTGAAGCATCTGGTGGGGAGCGGCTCCAGCGCCTCCACCCGAATCGAACTCCATCCCACTTTTAGCGGGCCCCCTTCCACCAGGACCATTGCTGCGGGGATGGGGCATTTGACCACCATCGACTTCTTGCCCCACGGCTCATCCCGGACAAACCCCACCGAAAAAGAGCTCGTCAGAACCCCCGCTTTGCTGGCCATGGCCGCCACAACACCCTCCTTCGTGGCGAAGTCGTCCAACCCAGATACTTTCAGGTCGGCCTTCTTGACCGGCCTGGCTATGACAGCCTCCTCCCCTATGATCTCCACCAGCTTCTCAGCCAGGGCGTCCGCCTTAGGGCCGCTGGTTGAGCCCGGGATCACCAACATACGGCCACCCGAGGCCATGTTCCTGGTCCTTACAGCCTCCAACCCAACACTCTCCAACGACACCCCTCCCACGGCCTTCTGAATGACCGTGGCATATGTTTGGCCTCTGGCCACAGCCTCAGGCTTGAGCTGCACCGTTATAACTGATGACCTCTGGTTCGACAACACGTATTTCTTCCCGGTCGAGACAGGGGGGGTCGGGCCGGTGTGCGGTTTCACGCCACCGGTGGGCCCCTGCTGTGCCGACCCAGACACCAATTGGCCTTCTCTTTTTTTTCCAGGTTTCTTCTTCTTCACCTGCAGGACCCAACCATTCGCCGGGACATTGGACGCGGCGGCGAGCGACGGCGACTGGTCGCGACCAGGACGCGGACCCGGACTACGACGACGGCCAGGACCAGAACTGGGACCAGCAGCAGCACCAGGGCCAGGGTAAGTACCTCCCGGACGTAAGGCGGGGAAGTTCCCCTCACTCAAGTCGATAGGGGCCTCCTCGTACCCCAATGATCGTAGGAAAGAGTCCTCCGCATAGGAACCCTGATCATCCATCGCAATAGCGGCGGCCTCCCCCGCCTCAGCGGCGGAAGCAGCGGCGGCAACAACAGCAGCACCCCTTGCCGCCTTCATTTCATGACGCAGCGGGGGTCTGAGACTCGGCTCTGGGGGGAGGCGCGACTTGATCCCCGCAAGCTTACCCTCCATCATGTTCCCCATTGCTTGGAGTATTTGACCCAAGAGCCCTTCCCCCATCTTTGCTATCAACTCCTTGGTCTCCTCCCTCGAGAAAGGCTCACCTTGCAGAGCAGGGACAGGTTCAGAGGAAGGGGTATTGGGATGATACCCGTACGCAGCCCTTTCCAACTCCCTCCTTAGCTCTTTCCTCTCCTTATTTGACGCCTCAAAGTCCCTATTCAAGGCCTTCATTGTCTCCTTTAATTGTTCTATTTCGCTCCTCATTTTGCGAGCATTATCCTCTGCCCTGCGCATCGCCTCATCGTGAGGCACACACAACATTTCAATCGCGGTCTTCAGCTCCGCGGCGCAAGTGTTGAGACCACCCAGAATATTCCCTTTAATATTGCCGGACTTGTTAGCCAGCTCACTAATTTTGGCCACATTGGCCATCGCCTTCTCCACTACATCCCCCATCGAGTCCCCCTCTGCAGCCACTCTAGCCCTGGCCTCCCTCTTACTCTGGTTGGACTTCGCAGCCTCATTCGGCCCCTCTTCCTTCCGGAATTGCGCTGCCACATCCTTCACCCCCCTCTGGTCCTCCTTTACCGAAGCCGACTCCTCCTCCGAGTCAGGGTCCGACACCCCCTCCGAATCCGCATCCGACTCATTCCGACCCCCCCATATTGTGCCCTGGTCATCAGTCTCTAGTTGGTCCTTCCTGCGACCCTTTGCGAGGTAGGCCTTTGACTCAGCAACGCCTATCGAGGTTCCCTTGACCTCTCCGATCTTGCTGAACTCGAGCCTCACTTTCCCATCGGCTTCCACCTTCCCTTCACTGGCGAGCCGCTTACGGGCGTCGTGTGCTCCTTTTTCCCCTTCTGAACCTTCGTCCGACCCCGTCGACTCTCTCGGCCTTTTAGACCGATTGCTGTCAACCGGCTTTGGGGGGTTTGGGGGGGGGGGCATGCTGGCACCCACACTCCCTGACGGAACAACCGGCACGGGTTTACCCTCTTTCCTTGACCTGTTAGTTTTCCCGTTCTTCCTCCCATCAGAATCCTCCCGATCCGAGCAAGACTCGAACTCCCCACCCGAGCGCGACCTCTCCGAATCAGACCTCGATAGTACGCGGTCCGATCCACCTTTCCTTCTGGACCTAGAGCCCGGCATGATAATTACCGGCTAAGCCCCAGAATTACTAAAAGTACCTTAAAACACCCTATAACTAAGACAAAATATGTACACTAACTTCTAAACTTATGCCTAAACTTATTCCTAACTTACGCTCTAAGAATATACAACAACTATGTACACCCACTTCAACTTCAAGTTCCGACCCCCCCCTAGCCCGAGAAGAAGCAAAAGGAAAATCGGACTCAAGAAGAAGTGGTCTGCAACTCCATACAAATTTTCCGAAAACGGTCAAGCGTGATCGCTTTCTCAGAATTTCTAAGTAGAATTTTTGTGAAAAAATTCCACCAAAAATCGAGAAATCGACCAAACCGAAAACGACCAACGGAACCCGAAGGGGTATGGGCCCACCTACCCAGACACCCCAGAACCCCTAGCGAGGCCCCAAAAATGCCTGAATGGCGGCAAAAACAAAAAACGTCCAAATTTTTGGGGACAATTATATGGACGATTTGATTATAGTCGTCCAGATATAAGTTCCCCTAGCAACAAAAATCGAAAACAAAAATCGATGTATCTGATATAGAAATCAGATGAAACCACCAAAAGATGCCTCCGGCTTTCCCACTATTTATCGATATTTTTAATATGCCCTAGATTTTTGGGAAGTATTTTTAAAATCGATTTCCGCAGGAGCGTTTTTTGGCAACAAAAAACGCGGGTATCCCCTCTGACAGGCCAAATGGCACTCAACCTAACCTAACCTAACCTAACCTAACCTAACCTAACCTAACCTAACCTAACCTAACCTAACCTAACCTAACCTAACCTAACCTAACCTAACCTAACCTAACCTAACCTAACCTAACCTAACCTAACCTAACCTAACCTAACCTAACCTAACCTAACCTAACCTAACCTAACCTAACCTAACCTAACCTAACCTAACCTAACCTAACCTAACCTAACCTAACCTAACCTAACCTAACCTAACCTAACCTAACCTAACCTAACCTAACCTAACCTAACCTAACCTAACCTAACCTAACCTAACCTAACCTAACCTAACCTAACCTAACCTAACCTAACCTAACCTAACCTAACCTAACCTAACCTAACCTAACCTAACCTAACCTAACCTAACCTAACCTAACCTAACCTAACCTAACCTAACCTAACCTAACCTAACCTAACCTAACCTAACCTAACCTAACCTAACCTAACCTAACCTAACCTAACCTAACCTTTTTTTTTTTTTTTTTTTTTTTTTTTTTATTGCCCAGAGGAATGCGTTACCGCATACCAAGGGCCCTGAAGGGGCCCCGGGTTATGTGGGGCTCGCCCGTCCGCCTTTCCACCTCCCACCGACTGTATGGGGACGCCATTGTCCCCAGTCGGCTGCCGAAGCTAAGCTCAGGCTGGAAGGGGCGAAACGGAGGGGAATACCCACTAAACCCCTGGGGGACCAAACTCCGAAACAGGTGAAGCCACGGGACCTATCCCTGGGGAATTAAACCGCGGGGTTCACCCGGCGCCCGCGTGATTGCGCGCGCCAGCCGCTGGCAAAACCAGTTGCTGGCGCTCGCAACCACGCGGGCGCAACGCGACGCGACGTCTAGGAGCCTCAGAAGGAGGACACCTCAATAAGCCACACAGCCCGCGGGGGCCATGCAACCTAAGGCCCATAGGGCACATCCAGGGGAGGGAGGGAGGAGAAAATCCTCTCAACCCATTCATCGCCTGTAGATACAAAATCTACTCCAATTCCTCTATTTACAAAATTTACACCTAAGACTAATTTTTAGGGTTTTTTATTTTTTACTTTTTTTGGTTTCTCGTTTTTTGTTTTTTTTATAAAATTTCCTATGCTAATTTGTACAACACGACAATTGGTGAACATCCACAATAATTAAACTTAACCTACACAACAATAAAGAATCTTAACAACTAGAATATTTACAAGGCCGCCCAATAGCGGGCTCGACAACCCCAATTTACAAATAATGTACAACACGGAATAACTATTTACAACAAAGCTATTTATCCTAATTCTCTATTATTTACAGATTTACGCCAGGACAGAACCCGACACCAGCTGCACCCACACGGAACAGGTAAGCCTCTCTACAATTTACTAACCTAAACTAACCTATTTTCTATTTACAGATATCTGCACCAGGATGGACCCAGTACAGGACTACACCCAGAAGGACCAGGTAAGTACCCCAGGAATGCCGGGGAGGGATTACGGCGGAATGAGATCCGCGTCTCTTCTCCGTCTCCTCCCACCTCTGGCTCTTCTTCTAGGAGCGGCATCAGCGGCCTCCTCGCGAGCGCGCTCCGCCTCCTCTTTGAGGCCCACACATACTCTGGCGAACTTCGCCACCGCCCTCCAGTGGCTCTCACTCTCCAGCATCGCGGACACGACATCTGGAAGAGCGAGACCACCTCTTCCTCCCAACTCCAGCTCGAGTTCGCGACGCTGCGAGGCGAAGGCGCCGCAGGCCTCCAGCGTGTGCTGCGCCGAGTCCTCAATGCACCCGCACTCGTGACACTCCGGCGTCTCTTCCCTACCGATTCGGTACAGATACTTACCGAAACACCCGTGTCCGGTAAGTATCTGCGACAGGTGGTAGGAGGGGCTACCATACTCTCTGTTGAGCCATTCGGACAAGACCGGACGAACGGCCTCCACGGTCCGGACTCCCGCAGTGGGGGACCCCATCTGCTCCTCCCATACATACACCGCCATCTCTAGGGCGTCCAGCCTGACCCTGCGCACCTCCTCGGGCGCCGGGCGCTCTCCGTCAGCGCGCGTCGCCGTGCGGAACTCGAAGACCTCAGTAAGTACTTTGGCCTCGAGCTCCCACGGCACCAATCCCGCCAGGGCGGTGGCCGCCACGAAAGAAACCGTGCGGTACCCTCGGATAATTCTTATCGCAGCCACCCTCTGCGGCCTGCGAATAAGTGCCACATTTTTGTTGGTCAGTGCGTCCGACCAGACGGGAGCCCCATACAGGACCATGCTGCGAAGAACGCCAGCATATAGCCGGCGGCAGCTGTCCTTGGGACCCCCGACGTTCGGCAACAACCGCGCAAGCGCCATTGCAGCCTTAATCACCTTGGGGACCAGCTCCACAAAGTGCGGGGTGAACGTCCATCTGCTATCCAGGGTCAGACCCAGGTACCGCATCTGGTACTGTACCCTGACGCACACCCCGTCCACGCACACGTAGGCGTTTCTGGTAGGTTTACCCCTACGGGGGTAGAAGACCATGGCCTCGGTTTTACCCAAGGCCACCTCCATTCCCAGCATCCTTATTCTCCGTATGGTCAAAGTGGCAGCCTCTGATGCCACCCGCACCACATCCCGGTAGTCACCGCCACGCGCGGTGACCAGGGTGTCGTCTGCATAACAGACGACACCCATCCTGGGGAGGATATCCCCCCTCAGGACCCAGTTATAACCCAAATTCCACAGGAGCGGCCCAAGGACCGACCCCTGTGGAACTCCGCAGGTCATACCCCGCGCGCAAATAGCCTCCTCTCCGTCCCTCCTGAACAGGATTTTCCTGCCCCGCAGGTAGTCCGCCAGTACCCGCCGCAGATATTCCGGAACCCTGTGGAACTGCAGGGCCCGGTTTATACAGTCAAAGGGGAGGGTGTTGAAGGCATTCTCGATGTCTAACGAGACAGCCAACACCATCTCCCCTCTGTCAAAAGCCCTCTCCGTTGCCCTTTTCAGGGCTAGCACCGCGTCTACCGTGGACCTGCCTCGACGGAACCCATACTGAGTGTCCTCAAGATTGGGCCCGTCGACGTCCAGATGCTCGAGGACTCGGTTGGCAATCACCCGCTCAAATACCTTGCCAACCTCGTCGAGTAGGACGATCGGCCTGTAGGCCGATGGCTGGTCCACGGGGCGACCGTCCTTTCTCAAAAGGCAGAGCTTGCCCGCCTTCCATACCTCCGGGAATCTTCCCCTGCCGGAGGCAGGAATCCAAGAGACCCGTCAGCCTAGGTCCCAGGCGTCCCAAGGCAATGCTTAGCACCTTGGAATGCACGCCATCGGGGCCTGGCGCCTTCCTCCTCGATCGAAGCCGGGCTGTGGCCACCTCCATCTCCTCATCAGAAATTGGGGGGACGGAACCCCCCTGCTCCACCACTTCCGGAGGCATAAATGGGGCCACTACAGGCTCCCGGACGGGAAACAACCCTTCCACGATCCGACCCAGGAGCTCAGGACAGAAGGACTCCGTGGGGGGCGCCGAAGAGCGGTACCTCTTCCTAATGGCGCGATATGGCCTTCCCCACGGATCCCGGTCCAACTCCTCCAGGAACTCTCCCCAGGCGGCAGATTTGGCTCTTAGGATCTCCATCTGGAGATCCTTCCTCGCCATCTTGAGCGCCGCATACAGCCGAGCCTCCTCTTCCGGCGTGTGTCGTCTACGGCGGCAGTGTTGGTATGCACGTCTGGCTAAGATACTGGCGGTGCGGAGGGCTGCAATCTCCTGCGACCACCAGTATACAGCCCTCTGCTGCGGACGGTCTCTAGCCCTGGGCATGCTGGCATCACTGACACGTGCCAGGCATCTTCTAAATTTCCTGGCCTGTACGTCCACATCCTCCGACTGCGGTGGGTCCGGAGACCAGGATTCCATCAGCGCAGCCTCGTCAGCAGCCTCCCTGTCCAGGCAGGTTAGGGCCCACCTTCTAAAGCGCTGCGTGCGCACACCTGCTTCCGGGCTAAGGTTAGCCAAAGGAGTGGAGGAGACCCGGATCCACACGTACCTGTGATCCGAGAGCGTTTCCTCCTCCTCCAGAACTCTCCACTCCGACACCCGCGAGGCGAGAGTGGGGGTGGCAAAGGAGAGGTCCACAATTGACCCTCCCTGCCGCCTCACGCAGGTGTTGGCATTCCCCACGTTGAGGAGGGCCAGGCCCGCCCCCAAGGCGAACTCCTCCACCTCTTCCCCCCGACGAGTCGTCCTCGGGCTTCCCCACAAGGTCGACTTGGCATTCAAGTCCCCCGCTAGTATGATCTGTAGCGGGGACAGCCGCCGCACCACACCGTGGAGGCGCCCCAGGAACAACTCAAACTCCCTGAGTGGGCGGTTGGGGGAGAAATACACCCCCACCAGGGCCACCTCACCCCACAAGACGGCAACGTACCCGGGCCCCTTCTCTCTGAGGGAGATGGGGGTCAAGGTGTTCACGGGCGTGGTGATCAGCACCAATTCCCTCGTGTCCGAGATCCAGTTCGGACCCGAGGGGACCGAGTATGGCTCGGCCACGATCGCCACCCCTACCTGCCATTCCGCCATCTGCTGGATCAGCAGATTCTGTGCAGCGACGGAATGGTTCAGGTTCGCCTGGACTATTGTTAGCGGGCTTACTGGCATTGGGGTACCGTTATTTGCACCTCCATGGGCTCAGTTGTCTGGGCTTTCTCTTTGTTCTGCCTTCTGGCAGGGACAACACCTTTCACCATGGGGGGGCAGCAGTTCCTGGACCCCATTACGTGTCTGCTGTTTATGCCGAGCCCATCGCAAATGTGGCACTTGGGCGCTTCCGCAGGGCACTCCCCAACCCTGTGGCCCTCCTCGCCGCACCTGTAGCACAGGGCGCTCCTGTCCACCTTACTCGGGCACAGGTGCTGGGTGTGCCCTATGCCCATGCATCTGAAGCATCTGGTGGGGAGCGGCTCCAGCGCCTCAACCCGAATCGAACTCCATCCCACTTTTAGCGGGCCCCCTTCCACCAGAACCATTGCTGCGGGGATGGGGCATTTGACCACCATCGACTTCTTGCCCCACGGCTCCTCCCGAACAAACCCTACCGAAAAAGAGCTCGTCAGAACCCCCGCTTTGCTGGCCATGGCCGCCACAACCCCCTCCTTCGTGACGAAATCGTCTAACCCAGACACTTTCAGGTCGGCCTTCTTGACCGGCCTGGCTATGACAGCCTCATCCCCTATAATCTCTACCAGCTTCTCAGCCAGGGCGTCCGCCTTGGGGCCGCTGGTTGAGCCCGGGATCACCAACATACGGCCACCCGAGGCCGTGTTCCTGGACCTTATAGACTCCAGCCCAACACTCTCCAACGACACTCCTCCCACGGCCTTCTGTATAATCGTGGCATATGTTACGCCTTTGGCCACAGCCTCCGGTTTGAGCTGCACCGTTATAGCTGACGACCTCTGGTTCGTCAGTACGTAACCTCTCTTCACGGTCGAGACAGGGGGGGTCGAGCCGGTGTGCGGTTTCACGCCACCGGTGGGCCCCTGCTGTGCCGGCCCAGACACTAATTGTTCTTCTCTCTTTCCAGATTTCTTCTTCTTCGTTTTCACCTTCTGGACCCAGTTGTCCATCGGGTTGTTCGCCGGAACTTCGGACGCGGCGGCGAGCGACGGCGACTGGTCGCGACCAGGACGCGGACCCGGACTACGACGACGGCCAGGACCAGAACTGGGACCAGCAGCAGCGCCAGGACCAGGGTAAGTACGCAAGGCGGGGAAGTTCCTCTCACCCAAGTCGATAGGGGCCTCCTCGTACCCCAACGATCGCAGGAAAGAGTCCTCCGCATAAGAACCCTGATCAGACATCGCAATAGCGGCGGCCTCCCCCGCCTCAGCGGCGGAAGCAGCGGCGGCAGCAACAGCAGCACCCCTTGCCGCCTTCATTTCATGACGCAGCGGGGGTCTGTAGCTCGGCTCTGGGGGGAGGCGCGACTTGATCCCCGCAAGCTTACCCTCCATCATATTCCCCATTGCTTGGAGTATTTGACTCAAGAGCCGCTCCCCCATCTTCTCTACCAACTCCGAGGTCTCCTCCCTCGAGCAAGGCTCACCCTGCGGAGCAGGGATATGCTCAGAGGAAGGGGTATTGGGATGATGTCCGTACCTAACCTTTTCCAACTCCCTCTTTAGTGCATTCCTCTCCCTGTTTGACTCCTCAAAAGCCGTGGCCAAAGCGGTCATTCTCTCATTTAAGAGGACTATTTCGTTCTCCAACCTGCGGGCATTCACCGATGCCTTGCGCACCTCCTCCTCATGAGGCATAGACAGCGCCATAATCGCAGTCCTCAACTCCGCGGCGCAAGAGTTGAGGCCGCCCTGAATTGGCCCTTTGACATTGCCGCACTTGTTAACCAGCTCATGAATCATGTCCGCCTTAGCCAACGCCTTCTCCACTATTGCCTCCCTCGAGTCCCTTTCTACAGCTATTTTAGCCTTAGCCTCCCTCTTATACTGGGCCGAACCGGGCTTCGCACCCTCATTCCGCTCATCTCCCTTCCGGTATTGCGCTGGTCCCTCCTTCATCTCCCTCCGGTCCCCCTTTCCCAAAACCGACTCCTCCTCCGAGACAGGGTCCGACCCCCCCTCCGAATCCGCATCCGACTCATCATGACCCCCATGTATTGAGCCCTGGTCATCAGTCTCGAGTTGGTCCTTCCTGCGGCCCTTCTTAATGGAGGCCTTTGCCCCAGCCATACCTATCGAGGTCCCCTTGACCTCCTTGCTGGCGTCACCCCCGAACTCGAGCGTTAATCTCCCCTTGGCTTCCACCTTCCCTTCGTTGGCGGGCCGTTTACGGGAGTCACGTGCTCCACTTCCCCCTTCCGACCCCTCGTCCGACCCCAACTCTCTCGGCCTTTTAGGCCTCTTGATCTCACTCCCTGACGGAACAGCCAGTGCGGGTTTACCTCCCTTCTTCGTCCTGTTTGCCTTCCCGCCCTTCTTCCCATCAGTCTCCTCATGCTCCGAGCAAGACTCGTACCCAATACCCGAGCGCGACCTCTCCGAACCAGACCTCGATTGTACGCGGTCCGAACCACCTTTCTTCCTGGACCTAGTGCCCGGCATGGTGATTACCGGCTAAGCCCCCGAATTACGAAAAGTAACTAAAAACACCTTATAACTATAACAAAATATGTACACTTATGTCTAAACTTATGTCTAAACTTATTCCTAACCTACGCTCTAAAGATATACTACAATATGTACACCCAGCTTCAACTTCGGATTTCGACCCCCCCTTAGCCCGAGAAGAAGCAAAAGGTAAGTCGGACCCGAGAAGAAGTGGTCTGCAAGCCCATACAAATTTTGAGAAAACGGTCAAGCGTGATCGCTTTCTCAGAATTTCTTAGTAGAATTTTTGTGAATAAAATTCCCAAAAATTCCGAAAATCGCCAAAATTGAAAACCGACAACGGAACCCTGAGGGGTTTGGGCCCACCTACCCAGACACCCCGGAACCCCTAGCGAGGCGCCAAAGATGACTGAACGGCGGCCAAGACAAAAACCGACCAAATTTTCGGGGACAATTATATGGACGACTTGATTATAGTCATCCAGATATAAGTTCCACAAACAACAAAAACCGAAAACAAAAATCGAAGTATTTGATTAAGAAATCAAATGAAGCCCTCAAAAGATGCCTCCGGCTTTCCTGCTAATTATCAATATTTTTAATTCACCGTAGATTTTCGCTAAGTATTTTTAAAATCGATTTCCGCAGGAGCGATTTTTGGCAACAAAATGCGCGGGTACCCTCTATGACAGGCCAGAAGGCACTCAACCTAACCTAACCTAACCTAACCTAACCTAACCTAACCTAACCTAACCTAACCTAACCTAACCTAACCTAACCTAACCTAACCTAACCTAACCTAACCTAACCTAACCTAACCTAACCTAACCTAACCTAACCTAACCTAACCTAACCTAACCTAACCTAACCTAACCTAACCTAACCTAACCTAACCTAACCTAACCTAACCTAACCTAACCTAACCTAACCTAACCTAACCTAACCTAACCTAACCTAACCTAACCTAACCTAACCTAACCTAACCTAACCTAACCTAACCTAACCTAACCTAACCTAACCTAACCTAACCTAACCTAACCTAACCTAACCTAACCTAACCTAACCTAACCTAACCTAACCTAACCTAACCTAACCTAACCTAACCTAACCTAACCTAACCTAACCTAACCTAACCTTTTTTTTTTTTTTTTTTTTTTTTTTTTTTTTTTTTTTTTTCCCAGGGGAATGCGTTACGCATACCGGGGCCTTGAAGAGGCACCCGGTTATGTGGGACTCGCCCGTCCGCCTCCGCCCTCGCAAGGGGGAGACGGAGGGGGATACCCACTAAACCCCTGGGGGACAAACAATCCGACAGCATAAGGCAGAGGTGAGACACGGTACCGGCCATGGGCATTGAACCGCGAACCACCCCCTCGCCGTGTGCTGGCCTATGACAACTGCAAGCAGCTGTCACGCGCCATCACACGGCGGCTGCCACGAGGCACATCTTGAGAAAAAGGGGGCCCTTAAGGGGCAGACCTTACGGCCTAACGGCACCAGCTTGTGCAGCTCTTGCTGAGGCGCAAGGGGCACAAGCCAGCCCCCGTCTTGCGGGAGAAGGGCGGCTTTTATGCCGCCCTTGACTCCGATTCCACTGCCGGTTGCCCGGCCCTATGTTCGGTGGAGGAAGGCGGCATTTGTGCCGCCCTCGACTCCCCCTCTGCCGCCGCCGGTTGCCCGGCCGCGTCCGGCCCTGCCGGCGATTCCGCCACCTCCATGGCACTCTCCCTGGCCGCAGGTGGAGCCCGCGGCCACGGAGCCCACTTCGGCCTTGTCGTCGGAGGACGACAGGTCCTCCCCCCCATGTGGTGTGTGTGCGGGAGCCCAGCCTCCTTGCACACACCACATTCCGCCCTCTCAACCCCGCACTCGGCGGCTCTGTGCCCAGGGGCACCACACCTGAAACACAGGGCGCCACGGCTGGCCTCCGAGCTACAAGCGTAGCTCAGATGGCCCACACCGTAGCACCTGTAGCACCGTGTGGGGCCCCTGTCCAGGACCACGACCTGCACCCTAACCCACCCAATTACCACGTGGCCCGCACGGGCCAGATGGCTCGCCGCGGCGGCCGGAAGTCGCACCATCGCGGAACACAGGCCAGCCGGCCCGGTCCGCAGCTGTCCCACCGTCACCCGCTCTGCGGCACAACTCGTAGCGGCCGCAATCGCCTCCGCGATGCGTTTGGCCCCGTCCGCCATTTCCGGGGTGAGTCCGAGGAGCCGGACCTCGGCCATCCGGCACGGCCTGCGGACCTCCACCCCCTCGGGCACCGCCCTTCTGATATGCTCCGCCAGGGCGTCAGCCACGGGGCCGCTGGACTCCCCCGGAACCTCCAGCAGCCGGCCGCCAGCCGCAGACTGCCGCACCCGAACCCCCCGCAGCCCGAGCTCCTGCAGGTTGATGCCGGCCATAGCCCCATCCAGCACCGCACGGTAGGACAACCCCCTCTCTACTGCCTCCGGCCCCAGCGTCACCAGGACGGCGGACGACTGCGGCAGCTCCACCCTGGGGGGGGGCCTCGCCCCCTGCGACCTCCTCCGCTCTCCTCCTCCCGCAGGCTTGGCCTGGTCGGTCGCGGCCTTGGCCCTCCTGGCCTTAGCCCTTGTCCTCCTGGGGGCGGCAGTCTGCCATTCCACGCGGGCGGGCACCGGTCCCGCATCCGGGTCCCTCGGGGGTGCACGAGGGGCGCTACGGGCTCCAGCGGCCACCCCGGCGTAACTACTCCCCGCGTCCCTCGCCAGTGGCGGCCTCCTCGGAGGTTCAGCTGGGAGGCGCCTCTCGATACTATCGAGGCGCCCTCCCAGCGACTCCAGCACGTCCCTTTTCAGGGCCTCCAACATATCCCTCATGGGGGGGGCGGCCGCTTCAACGCTGCGGGGCGGGACCTCCTCAATTACGGCCTGGGTCGCCGCATCTTTCCTCTTTCTGCGAGCCGGTTTGAGCGCCGCTTGCGCCTCCTTCAGGACATTTATCTCGGCCTGCAACTCCTTTACCTGTTGGTGGAGCTCATAGTTTTCTCGCGCGTTTTTCTCTGCATCCCTTCCTGGCCTGGGAATGTGCATGAGCCTGACCGCGCCCCCCATGACAACCATGAGGTCCTCCTGAATCTCATCCAGCTTCCCCTTCGTCGCAGGATGATCCGCGATTACCCCCCTAACCACCTGTATGATCGACTCGGTGCTGTCATGCATGCAGTCCTGGTATTCCCCCCATGTTCTGTCCATCATGAATAACTCGACCTCATGGTATCTCTCTGACTCGGCCTGGAGGAATCTCCCTGTCTCGGTGGGATTTGGCGGATCATCCTCCGTGTCACTTTCGCCAGACCCAGCGGAGTCGCTGCCGGGGTCTATCCGCGCGACCTTCCGCGGGCGCTTCCGCGACTCCTCCGTCGCATCAACCTCCATTTTTGCGGGCTTCGCCTTAGCCGCAACTCGGGCACGCTCCCGCTCCACCTCGGCCGCCCAGTCGTAACGACTGGCGCCACTACCTCCGGGCACCGCCGGGTCCACGCCGCCCGAGCCATTAGCCCGAGCGGACGCTTTCCCGGACGCGTCCCCGGCATCTCCGCCCTTCCCGGGCCCCCCACGAACTCCGCCCCCCTTGGGCAAACTCCCACTGCCAGACCCAGTAGCATTCGCCACTGCAGGAGCCTGGTCGCGCGCTCCTGCAGGGCCTTCGGTAACAAACTTCTCACGTGGAGGCCCGGTTACCTCCACGCGCCGGGCGCCAGCCGGATCACATGGCAAAACTTTCTTCCTATTAGAACCTTTCATATTACGTAGGAATAAAAGGTTCCAATCCCCTTGGTCGCTAGGGGGTGGGCTGTTCGCCGCCCACCAACCCGTCCGAGAACGAACGGGCGCCCGTCGCCGCGCCCCGCAACGACGGAACCTTTGCGCTGAAGCGGCGCCCAGAAGGGGCGCCGGACTACCCCAAACCCCCCCATGTATCGACGCCCAGAAGGGGCGCCGACTACCCCAACCCCCCCCGTGTGACGACGCCCAGAAGGGGCGCCGTCAAACTCCCCTCAAAGCCGCTCAGAAGTGAGCGGCGAGCGTGCGACCCAGAGTGGGCCGCACGTGGAGATCCCCCCCGCAGGTCAGAGTGACCCGCTGTGCGGTCCAGAAGGGACGCGCGTTGAAGGGGGTGCGATGCCCAGAAGGGGCACCACCTACTTTATTCGGCGCCCAGAAGGGACGCCAGGGATTAGCATAAGGCCCCTTGTCCCACGCTGAACGTGGGCCGAGAGGCCTTACCCCAGGGTGCACCACGAGGAGGTTCCCAAACTTGCACCCCAACCTAACCTAACCTAACCTAACCTAACCTAACCTAACCTAACCTAACCTAACCTAACCTAACCTAACCTAACCTAACCTAACCTAACCTAACCTAACCTAACCTAACCTAACCTAACCTAACCTAACCTAACCTAACCTAACCTAACCTAACCTAACCTAACCTAACCTAACCTAACCTAACCTAACCTTTTTTTTCTTTGTTTTAGTCGGAGAAAATGCTTCTCTGCACTGGCATGAGGCCTCGAGAGGAGCGTGAGACACCCCATGCACTGTCCGGGGCTGGAACCCATATGTCCCCACCCGCCCCCCCGTGGGGGAAACGGGTGAGTAAGGACATACGGGCCCGACCCGGTAAAAGAACCGACACTTACCGTCTGGAGCGTATAGTGGCGCCGCGGTTCCGAGTTACTACGCCCCGCTGGGCGCCACACGCCACGGACCCAGTTGCACCTGGGTCCCCTGCGCCAGGGGGGAGCAGTCCGGTAAGTCCGACTGCTCCCCAAGCGGGTGGAGGGCTTGTGCAATGCAGCCTAGTGCTCCTAACCTAACCTAACCTAACCTAACCTAACCTAACCTAACCTAACCTAACCTAACCTAACCTAACCTAACCTAACCTAACCTAACCTAACCTAACCTAACCTAACCTAACCTAACCTAACCTAACCTAACCTAACCTAACCTAACCTAACCTAACCTAACCTAACCTAACCTAACCTAACCTAACCTAACCTTTTTTTTTTTTTTTTTTTTTTTTTTTTTTTTTTTTTTTTTTTTTTTTTTTTTGCCCAGGGAATGCTTGATGCATACCCGGGCCCAGAAGGGACCCGGGTTATGTGGGACTCGCCCGTCCGCCTTTCCACCTCCCACCAACTATACGGGGACGCCATTGTCCCCAGTCGGCTGCCAAGGCTAACCCAAGGCTGGAAGGGGTGAGACGGAGGGGGATACCCACTAAACCCTGGAGGACATCTACCGAATCAGGTGAGGCCGCGTTGCCTGTCCCTGGGGAATTGAACCGCGGGGCTCACCCGGCTGCCCGTGTGGCTGCGCGCGCCGACCCGGAGGCCGGCGCGCGCAGCCACACGGGCGCATCGCGACACGCGACAACAAGATGCCTCAGAAGGAGGACACCACTAGAGGCTGCGCAGCCCTGAAGGGACCACACAGCCTTTCGCCCAAAGGGCACGACTTGTAAGGGGGGGGATTACCCCACCCGTGACACACACACATACATACAACAAACAACTATCCAAATATACACATATTTACAAAAATTTACACCTATGTTAATGTTTTTTTGTTTTTAGTTTTATGTATTTTTTTTGGTTTCTTCTTTTTGTTTTTTATATAAAATCCCTATGCTAGTATATACAACAGTTTTATTCGTGAACACAACAATAATTAGATCCTAACACTAAACTACAACTAAGACTTAACTACAACACTATACAAGATACACTATACACAAGACCACTGTACAGAAACAGATGGCCCACGACCCAATTTACAAAATTATTTACAACTGTACATTAACACTTCCTTTCTTTTTCCAGCTCGCCCAGGATGGAGCCAGACGCCGACTGCACCCCGACGAGTCAGGTAAGCACCCTTCTTTTTATTTACAAAAACTTAACCCTACTAATCTATTTCTCTTTATTTACAGGTATAATCTACAGCACGGACTACATCTGAAGCAGACCAGGTATGTGCCCGACAAGCCAGGACTGGACTACGGCGGCAGGAGATCCGCGTATCTCCTCCGTCTCCTTCCTCCTCTAGCCCTTCTGCTAAGGGGTGCGCCAGCAGCATCCTCGCGGGCGCGCTCCGCCACCTCTTTCGCCATTATACAGGCCCTAGCGAACTCCACCACCGCCCTCCAGTTGCTCCTGCTCTCCAGCATCGCGTCTAGGAGTTCCGGAAGCGCCAGACTGCCCCTTACGCCTAGCTCCAGCTCGAGCGTGCGGCGTTGCGCAGCAAACGCACTGCATGCCTCCAAGGTGTGACGCGCCGAATCCTCGTCATCCCCGCACTCGTGGCATTCGGGCGTCACTTCCCTGCCAATCCTGTGCAGATACTTACCGAAACAACCGTGTCCGGTAAGTATCTGCGTCAGGTGGTACTGCAGGCTCCCGTGCTCTCTATAGAGCCATCGCATGAGCACCGGCCGGATAGCCTCCACGGTCCGATGCCCTGCAACAGGGGTCCCCAGTTGATCCTCCCACTCGACAAGCGCCACCTCATACGCGTCACGCCTGGCTGCCTGCACCTCTTCGTGCGCCATCCGCTCTCCATTGGCGCGACTCTCCGCGCGGAGCTCGAAGACCTCGGTGAGTACCTTGGCCTCGAGCTCCCACGGCATCATGCCTGCGAGGGCAGTGGCAACAACAAATGCCACCGTACGGTATCCCCGTATGGTCCTCGTGGCAGCTACCTTCTGTGGCCTCCTGATGAGGGCCACGTTCTTCCGGCCCAAACTGTCCGACCAGACGGGGGCCCCATACAGGACCATGCTGCGAAGAACGCCGGCATACAGCCTGCGGCAGCTGGTCCTGGGACCCCCGACATTAGGCAGCAGACGCGCGAGCGCCATTGCGGCCTTCTGCACCCTCGGCACTAGCTCCTCGAAGTGCGGGGTGAACGACCACCTGCTGTCCAGAGTCAAGCCCAGGTACCGCATCTGGAACTTGACTCGGATGTCCACCCCATCCACGCACACAATCGCCTCCCTGTCCGGTTTCCCCCGGGGGGGGTAGAAGACCATGGCCTCGGTTTTACCCAAGGCCACTTCCATCCCCAGCCACCGTATCCTCCGTACGGTCAGAGTGGCAGCCTCCGATGCCAGCTGCGCCAGCCGCTGGTAGTCACCGCCATGCGCGGTGACCAGGGTGTCGTCTGCGTAGCATATTACACCCGTCCTGGGGAGGGAGACCCCCCTCAGGACCCAGTTATACCCCAGTAACCACAGGAGCGGTCCGAGGACCGACCCCTGCGGGACACCACAAGTCATTCCCCGGGCGCGTATTCGCCCCTCTCCCTGTTGCCTGTACAGGATGCGCCTGTTCGTCAGGTAGTCCCCCAGGACCCGGCGCAGGTACCAAGGCACCCTGTGGAACACCAACGCCTGGTTGATACAATCGAAGGGGAGGGTGTTGAACGCGTTGGCTATGTCCAACGAGACAGCCAACACCCTCTCCCCTCTGCCAGTGGCCTCCTCCGCAGTGGCCTCCTCCGTCGCTCTTTTCAGGGCCAGCACTGCGTCGACCGTGGACCGGCCCCGACGGAACCCGTATTGCGAGTCCGCGATGTTGGGTCCGTCAGCGTCCAAGTGCTCGATGACTCGGTTGGCAATCACCCGCTCCAACAGCTTGCCAACCTCGTCTAGGAGGACGATCGGCCGATAGGCCGATGGCTGGTCCACTGGGCGCCCGTCCTTCCTCAGCAGACACAATCTACCCCGCTTCCACTCTGCCGGAAACCTCCCCTGCCTGAGGCATGAGTTTATCAGACCCATTAGTCTGGGGCCGAGGCGACCCAGGGCGATGCCCAGCACCTTTGAGTGCACGCCGTCGGGTCCCGGCGCCTTCCTCCTCAGTTTTAGCCGAGCCGTGGCTACCTCCATCTCCTCGACGGTCACCTGGGGGATGGAGTCCACGTCCCTCGACTCTACTACCACCGGCGGGTCAAAAGGAGCTGCCACAAACTCCCGGGTGGGGAACAGGCCCTCCACTATCCGTCCCAGGAGCTCCGGGCGGAAGGACTCCGTTGGGGGCGCCGCGGAGCGGTACCTCTTCCTTATGGCGCGGTACGGCCTCCCCCATGGGTCCCGATCCAGTTCCGCCAGGAACTGCCCCCATGCAGCCGACTTGGCCCTGAGAAACCTAACCTAACCTAACCTAACCTAACCTAACCTAACCTAACCTAACCTAACCTAACCTAACCTAACCTAACCTAACCTAACCTAACCTAACCTAACCTAACCTTTTTTTTTTTTTTTTTTTTTTTTTTTTTTTTTTTTTTTTTTTTTTTTTTGACTGGGGAAAATGTGTTGAACACAGGCCATGCGCACCCAATGGGCTTGGGATGACGCATGGCACGGAGAGGGACTCGAGGCCACAAGTCCCCACCCGCACTCATTTACTCCTCCGGGGAGGAGCAGATGAGTCGGGTGAGTCAGGACTAGTGGCCCCACCCAATAAAAACCCCAGTGCTTGCCAGCAGCACCGCTAGCGGAACCCGGGGCCGCGCTAGCAATCTCCGGGAATCCGCCTACGGGATGGCCAGTTTTACCTGGCCTCCTGCAGAAGGGAGGTGGGAGCCGACAAGCGGGCTCCCACCCCGACGGGGATAGAGCGGTGCAATGCGACTAGGCAGCCCATCCACCTAGCCGCTGCTCTATCAGGGGGGGAGTCGGTTTCCCTCATCCCCCCCCTCCGCCTTATTCCCTGCGTGAGCAGGGGAAGCACCGGCTCGTGTGCCTGTGCCAGGACGCAGGGGCACGAGTCGGTCCCGGTCTAATGGGAGGAGGGGGCGTTATACCGCCACCCTCGTCCCTCCCTCCGCCGGTTGCCCGGCCTCGTCCGGCAATGCCCGGACCTCTGCCTCCTCCATGGGCGTTTCGCCCTCCCCAGCCGCAGGTGGGGCCCGCGGCCAGGGGGCCCATTTCGCCCTCATCCTCGGGGGACGACAATTTCTCCCCCCCATATGGTGGTCATGGGGGAGGCCCGCCTCTTTGCAGACTCCGCAGTCTGCCTTGTCCGACCTGCAATTCGCCACCTTATGCCCTGGGGCACCGCACCGAAAGCATAGTGCGCTACGGCTGGCCTCCGAGCTACAAGAGTAGCTTAGGTGGCCCACACCGTAGCACACAAAACACCTTTTTGGGCCCCCGTCTAGGATCTCCACCCGTACGCTCGCCCAATCGAGGACGACGCACGACTGCTCCGCCAGGAATTTGGCCGCCACTGTCGGCAGCCGGACCACAACGGAGCGTCGCCCCGACGGTCCGGCCCGGACCGGCCCTACTGTGACCTGCTCAAGGCCGCATTTAGCCCCCTCCGCCACCGCCTCCCGGATTTCCTCCCCCTCGTAATCGCCAAGTAGCCGGATCGCTGACATCCGGCACGGCCTGCCGATTACCACGTCGTCGGAGACTACTCCGCGGAGCTTCTCAGCGAGTACATCAGCCAGGGGCCCGCTGGAATCGCCCGGGACCTCGAGCTTCCTCCCCCCCGCCGCGGTGTGCAGCATGCGGACGCCACCCGCCAATCCGATCTCCGGCAGGTCAACCCTCCTCATGGCCTCGTTTAAGGCCGAGGCGTAGGTCACGCCTCTCGCCAACGCCTCTGGCTTCAAGGTCACGGTGACCACCGCTGACCTTGGCACCTCCAGTTTGGGGGGGGGTCCCGCTCGCTCCACCCTCTTCGGAGCCCTGCTCCCTACCTGCGTGGTCCGGTTGGACGCGGACTCAGCCATTGCGGCCCTGCGCCTGGCCGCCTTGGAGGCTACTTTCCGCCATTCCGCCGGCGGGACGGGCATCGATCCCGCAGCTCGGTCCCTCAGAGGAGCGCCGGGGGCGCTATGTTCTCCCGCAGCCACTCCGGCGTAACTTGCCCCACCGTCACTCGCCAACGGGGGCCTCCTGGGGGGGTCGACCGGGAGGCGCCTCTCGAGTTTGTCCAGGCGCCCTCCCAGCGACTCCAAAACCTCCTTCTTAAGGTCCTCCATCATGGCTATGACCCTCGTGTCCCGCTCGTCCTTCATTTCGAGGCGGACTCTGGCTAGCTCCAGCCGGAGCGTCTCGTTCTCCTTCTGGACGATCCGCGATTCCACCTCCGAGGCCTCGAACGCCTCAAAGCACACCGAGACCACATTGACCGCATCTTGGAGAACGGCACTCTCTTGGGGACGGAGCCTTTTGCTGCTCCCGATGGCCTTCTGCACCTCCGCAAGGCTTGCATACCCCTCCTCCAAGACCTCAGAGAGCGACATCGGCTCCAAGAGCTCCTTGACCTCCTCTTCACTCCTGGGTGGGACCACCTCGCCGGATTCCCGGGCGACCCTCTTGCGCTCATTTTCCTCCCTGCGGAGCCTGGCGGTCCCTTCGTTGGGGTTCTCTATCCGCTCGTCGTCTAGCGCACGCTTGCGCGGAGCGAGATCCTGCTCCATTACCATCTCGGCCGCACAGACAGAACTGTCGCCACCCGAACCTAACCTAACCTTTTTTTTTTTTTTTTTTTTTTTTTTTTTTTTTTTTTTTTTTTTTGGATTGGGGAAAATGTGTTATACACAGGCCATGCGCACCCAATGGGCTTGGGATGACGCATGGCACGGAGAGGGACTCGAGGCCACATGTCCCCACCCGCACCCATTCGCTCCCCCGGGAGGGAGCGGATGGGTCAGGTGAGTTAGGACTAGTGGCCCCACCCCATAAAAACCCCAATGCTTGCCCGCAAGACCGATAGCGGAACCCGGGGCCGTGTGAACAATCACCGGGAATCCGCCTACGGGATGACCAGTCTGACCTGGTCTCCTGCTGAAGAGGTGGGAGCCGGCAAGCGGACTCCCACCCAGACGGGGATAGAGCAGTGCAATGCGACTGGGTAGCCCATCTACCCAGCCGCTGCTCTATCTGGGGGGGGAGGAGGTTTCCCTCAGCCCCCCCCCTCCGCCTCTTCCCTGTGTGGGACCGCGGCCTCACGTGTGAGGCCGCGGTCCCACACAGGGAGTGCCACCACCTCATGCGACCTGTGCCGAGGCACAGGAGCGTGAGCCGGTCTCCGCTCTAATGGGTGGAGGGCGGCGTTAAACCGCCGCCCTCGACCCTCCCTCCGCCGGTTGCCCGGCCGTCGCCCTCACTGGCGACCCCTCTTCCGCCGCCGGTTGCCCGGCCCCGTCCGTCCCGTCTCTCTGTTCAGCGGAGGAAGGCGGCTTTGATGCCGCCCTCGACTCCACCTCTGCCCCGTCCGTCCCCGCCCTCAGCGGCGGGTCCGCCACTTCCATGGGCACAGTGCCCTCCCTCGCTACCGGAGGGGCCCTCATCCAGGGTACCCCCTTCGCCCTCGTCGTCGGAGGCCAACACCTCCTGCCGCCCATGTGGTGGTCGCTCGGGAGTCCAGCCTGACTGCAGACCCCGCAGACCGCTCTCTCTGCTCCACACTCGGCCGCCCTGTGCCCGGAGGCCCCGCACCTGAAGCATGAGGCGCCACGGCTGGTCTCTGAGTCACAGCTATAGCTGAGGTGACCCAGGCCGTAGCACCTATAACACCTAGTGGGGCGTCTGCCGAGGGCCTCCACTCGCGCCCACGCCCAGTCGAGGGCAACGACCCCTTGGTTCACCAAGCTCATGGCCGCCTCAATCGGTAGCCGAACCACGGCGGAGCTCCGGCCCGACGGGCCGGTCCGGATCGGCCCCACCACCACCTGTTCGGCCCTGCAGGCCGCCGAACGCGCTATCGCCCCCCCTATCTCTTTCTCCGCATCTGCCATGTCCGGGTTCAAGCCCAACAGTCGGACCTCGGCCGTCCGGACCGGCCTGGCCACCACAACCCCTTCCGGTACCACCTCTTTCAGCCGCTCCGCCAGGGCGTCGGCTTGGTCGCCTGACAAGCCCGGGAGCTCCAGCTTGCGGCCCCCTGCCGCGGTCTGCTGCACCCGGATGCACTCCCGGACTCCCTCCTCCAGGTTGGCCTCCCTCATCGCCGCATTCATGACTGCGGCGTATGACAGCCCTTTGGCCAGCGCCTCCGGTTTGATGGTGACCGTGACGGCCGCCGACTTGGGCGGCTCCAGCCTCACTTTAGGGGCAGGCCTCTCGCCCCTCACCCTTACCGTCTCGCCGTCCTTCACCTGCGGGGCCCGGCCAGCCGCGGCCTCAGCCCTCCTGGCCTTCGCCCTGGCCTTTTTGGAGGCGGCAGTCTGCCACCCCTCGCGGGCGGGCACCGGTCCCGCATTCAGATCCCTCGGGGGAGCACGGGGGGCGCTATGGGCTCCAGCCGCCACCCCGGCATAACTTCTCCCACCAACTCCCGCCAACGGCGGCCTCCTCGGGGGCTCAGCTGGGAGGCGCCTCTCGATGCTATCGAGGCGCCCTCCCAGCGACTCCAACACCTCCCTCCTCAGGGCCTCCACGACCTCCCTCAAGGTAGGAGAGTCCACGCCCGCGCTACTGGGCGGCATCTCCCCTATGGCGGCCTGCGTCGCCGCATCCCTCCTTGCCGGAGCATCCTCCTTCTCACTGCGGGCCGGTCTGGGCGCCGGTTGCGCCTCCCTTACGGCCTTTACCTCAGCCCGCAGCCGCTCCAACTCGAGGTGGAGCTCCTCATTTTCCCTCTGGAGATGCGCCACCACATCGCCCGGGGGCTTCTCATAGAGCCACTCCACGCTCCCTATGAGGTACGCGAGCTTCACCCTCAAGTCTGGCTTGCTCTTTCCCGTGGCCTCCCACAAGACGTGGGCGTACTCCCGCGCCGTGTCCGACAGTTGCGACCTCGTCGCGTCCGCCAGAATGTTACGGACATTTTCCCGGATCCCGGCCCCAAGTTCCAGCTCCCGGGCAACCTTCTTCGCCCCATCCTCTTTGCAGGGTCTGATGGACTCTTCACTGGTGGAGCTATCCATCCGCGCGACAGCTAGCGAGCGCTTACGCGACTCCTCCACCAGCTCTACCACCATCCGCGCGGACTCCGGGTCGGAGTCCATCTCCTGCGCCATCTCGGCCGCCCAGTCGAAACGACTGGCGCCACTACCACCGGGCACCGCCGGTTCCACGCCGCCCGAGCCATTAGCCCGAGCGGACGCTTCACCGGACGCGTCCCCGGCCTCTCCGCCCTTCCCGGGCCCACCACGACTTCTGCCCCTCCTGGGCAACTCCCTACTCAGAGCACCAGTAACATTTGCCACTGCAGGAGCCTGGTCTCGAACTCCTGCAGGGCCTTCGGTAATCAATTTATCACACGAGGTCCCGGGTAACCTCGTGCGCCGGGCGCCAGCCGGACCGCATGGCAAACTCTTATCCTTATGCAAACCTTTCATTGTGTTTGGAAGTTGAAAGGCTTGCCTACCCCTTGGTCGCTAATGGGTGGGCTGTTAGAGCCGCCCACCAACCCGTCCGAGGACGGGCGCCCGTCGCCGCGCCCCGCAACGACGGAACCTTTGCCCTAAGCGGCGCCCAGAAGGGGCGCCGAACTACCCCATTCCCCCCCGTGTAACGACGCCCAGAAGGGGCGCCGTCAAAACTCCCCTCAAAGCCGCTCGAGAGTGAGCGGCGAGCGTGCGACCCAGAGTGGGCCGCACGTGGAGATCCCCCCCGCAGGTCCGAGTGACCCGCTGTGCGGTCCAGAAGGGACGCGCGTTGAAGGGGGTGCGATGCCCAGAAGGGGCACCACCTACTTTATTCGACGCCCAGAAGGGACGCCAGGGATTAGCATAAAGCCCCTTGTCCCACGCTGAACGTGGGCCGAGAGGCCTTACCCCAGGGTGCACCACGAGGAGGTTCCCAAATTTGCACCCCGAACCTAACCTAACCTAACCTAACCTAACCTAACCTAACCTAACCTAACCTAACCTAACCTAACCTAACCTAACCTAACCTAACCTAACCTAACCTAACCTAACCTAACCTAACCTTTTTTTTTTTTCTTTGTTTTAGTCGGAGAAAATGCTTCTCTGCACTGGCATGAGGCTTCCTGAGGATGGTGAGAACCTCATGCACTGTCCGGGGCTGGAACCCATATGTCCCCACCCGCCCCCCCGTGGGGGAAACGGGTGAGTAAGGACATACGGGCCCGACCCGGTAAAAGAACCGACACCTTCCTTCAGAAGCGCAACGCGGCGCCGCGGTACCGTGTTAATACGCCCCGCGGACGCCGCAACGCTACGGACCCAGTTTTACCTGGGTCCCCTACCCCACAGGAGCAGCCTGGTAGGTTCAGGCTGCTCCCAGACGGGAGGGGGGGCCGTGCAATGCGGCCTAGTGCTCCTCTACACTAGGCCGCGGCCCACCCTAAGGGGGGAGGATGGCTGCGTTGTAACGCCGCCTTCTACCCCCCCTCCGCCTACGCCGGATCGGGTCAGCGAGAACGTCGTCCTCCCTTTCCCTCTCCGCCGCTTCCTTGTGCGAGACCACAGTCTCGCAGAAGGAAGCCACCGCCCGCCAGGCCACCTCGCTCCCGAGCATGGCCCGCACCACCGCGGGCAGGGACAAGTCCTGCCCGACCGCGTCCACCAGAGTGTGGCGCTGCGCAGCCCACGCGCCGCACACCTCAAGGGTGTGCTGCGCCGTGTCCCGCGCAGCCCCACACTCGTGGCACGCCTCCGTCACCTCCCTCCTAGCCCTCCTGTGCAGGTACCGACCAAAGCATCCGTGCCCGGTCAGCACCTGCACAAGACGGAAGGACAGTGCGCCGTGTGTCCGGCTAGCCCATTGGGATAATAATGGGCGGATTGCGTCCACCGTACGCGCACCCCACTGCGGGTCGACCAGACTGGTCGCCCACCTCGTCATCATGGCACTGTCCAACTGGCGCCGGACGTTCTGTGCCTCCTCCGCTGCTAAGCGCACCCCCCGCACATTTGCCGCGGCCCGGCGTCCGTACGCCTCCGCCAGCACTCCCGCCTCCAGCTCCCACGGTGGGGTGCCCGCGAGCGCGCAGGCCGCGGCAAACGAAACAGTCCGATAGCCCCGGATCACCCTTATTGCCATGACCTTTTGGGGTCGGCGCAAAAGGGCCCGGATCATCGGACTCCTTCTAAGGGCTCCCTCCCACACGGGGCAGCCATACAGGGCCATAGATCCCACCGCGCGCATATATAGCCTTCTGCAAAGGGCGCTCGGCCCCCCCAGATTGGGGAGAAGACGACCGAGCGCCGAGGCCGCACCAGTCAGACGAGGCGAGAGCCTCCTGAAGTGCTCCTCAAAACTCCAGCGACTGTCCAGGGTGAGCCCCAGGTAGGTCATAATTGACCCAGCCCTCACCCGCTCACCCGCGACAGTCACTGAAGCACCCGCCGGAGGACGGCGCCTGGGCGCGTGGAATACCACGGCCGCAGTTTTGGGGAGTGCGACCTGCAACCCCAGCAGGCGGATACGCTCCACTATCTCCGTGGACATGATCGACGCCCGGTCGCATACCTCCCGAAATTCCGGACCCCGGACCGCTACGAGGGTGTCGTCCGCGTAGCATATGAGCTCGGTCCGGGGCGGCATCCACGCCCGCAGCGCCCAGTCAAACCCGATGTTCCACAGGAGGGGCCCAAGAACGGACCCCTGTGGAACACCGGCGCACACCGGCCTCGTCGCCCGCCTCCCGTCCCTGCAGACGTACACCACGCTCCGGTCGCGAAGGTAGTTCCCGACCCATCTCCGCAGATAGAGAGGGACCCCATGGTGTTCCAGGGCCCTCTCTATCGTCTCAAAGGGAAGGGTGCCGAAGGCGTTGGCGATGTCTAACGACACCGCCAGCACCCAATCCCCGCGTTCCGTCGCCCCGTCGGAGAAACGCTTCAGCCTCAGCACGGCGTCAATCGTGGAGCGTCCCCGACGGAAGCCGAACTGCCTATCTGACACGTCCGGGCCCACCTCCTCCAGGTGCTGGACGATGCGGTCCGCTACCACCCTCTCCAGCAGCTTGGCCGCCTCGTCCAGCAGAACTATCGGACGATAGCCTTCCGGGCTGTCCCTGGGTCGGTCCTTTTTTGCCAGCAGAACTAGGCGTCCCTCCTTCCAAATCCTGGGAAGCCTTCCCTCCCGCAGGCTGGCGGAGAAGACGTCCCTCCAGCTCCCGCCGAGCCGGCCCGCGGCGAGCCGCAAGACCGTGCCCGGGACTCCGTCGGGACCCGGCGCCTTTCTGCGGGTCAGTCTCCCAGCCGCCACCTCGAGTTCGCCCACCGACACCGGGGGGACATCCTCCGGACGCACAGCCTCCTCGGCCTCCTCCGCTGATGGCGGGATCATCCGCGGCGGGACGAAGCGTCGACCGCGCGGAAATAGACCCTCGACGAGTCTGTCCAGGAGACCCGGGTCGAACGACTCTAGGGGGGGCGCCTGTCCGGTCAACCTCCCCCTGACCATCCGATATGGTCTGCCCCACGGGTCCCTGTCGAGTTCCAGCAGGAACTCTGCTCGCGCCGCTTCCTTCGCTCGGAAGATGGCTACCTTGAGGACGCCTCTGGCCTCGCGGAGGACATCCAGTAGGGCCGCCTCCTCTGCCGCCTCGTGTCGCCTTCGGCGGCACCTTTGGTAGGCCCGGCGCGCTCTGATGCACGTGGTGCGGAGGGTTCCCAGTTCCTCCGACCACCAATGCACCTTCCGCCTGGATCCGGCGGCTCTGGCCCTGGGCATGCAGAAATCGCACAACCCTATCAGGACCTGGCGGAGGCGTCGAGCTCTCTCCTCAACGTCCAGGTCCCCCTCGGGTGTGGCACACCACTCTGCCATGAGCACCGCCTCCTCCAACCGGTCCGACCGCAGCCGTGACAGCGCCCACCTTGGGAACTCAAACCGGCGACCCTGCTGTTCAACCCCGTCATCAGTTCCCCTTCCCGAGAGGGCGACTCCGAACGCGATGTAGCGGTGGTCGCTCAACGTCTCTGCCGCCTCCAACACCTGCCACCTTTGGACGCGTGCGGCAATAGCGGGGGTGGCGAACGTCAAGTCCACTATTGACCCCCCGTTATGCCGCACACACGTCCAGACACTGCCCTGATTAAGGAGCGCCAGCCCGGTCGAAACGGACCACAGCTCGACCGCGCGTCCCTTCACGTCCGTAGCCGGGGAACCCCACATCGAGGACTTCGAGTTGAAGTCCCCGGCCACGATCACCTGAGAAGGCGCCATCCGCCTCACCACCCCGGACAACTCCTCTAACCACGCCTCGAGCGCCACAAGATGCCGGTTGGGGGAGAAATAAACTCCCACCAACACAATCTCCCCCCAGCTGACCGCCACGTAACCCGAGCCCCTCTCGCGAACGGAGAGAGGGGGAACGCTCGCGGCACCGGAAGGGACCACTACGGCGACGGACCCGTCATAGTCCCCGGCCCAATTCGTCGACGGGGGCACCCAGTAGGGTTCCGCAACTATTGCGGCCCCCACCCCCCACTCCGCAATATGCTGCACAAGCAGGTCCTGTGCAGCTGCGGAGTGGTTTAGATTTCCCTGGAGAATTCGTAGGGGCGTATTATTCATTGGGGGCCTTGTCTATCTCCATTTCCCCTTGGTGGGGGGTACCCTCTGCCCGCCGGGCTCTGGCCGGGGGGACAGCCTTCGGCTTGAAGGTGGGGGGATTGCACCTGCTGCCCCCCATATGATGGCCGAAAGGCTTTTTTGCCTTCAAACACACCGAGCATTTCGGCTCCACAGCCGTGCATGTCGCCGCTCTGTGTCCGGCTTCTGCGCACCTGAAGCACGTTTCGGTGCGGTCCTCCGACATCGGGCAGCGCTGCCTTGTGTGCCCGAAGCACATACATTTAAAGCAGCGCATAGGCTGCGGCTCGAGAGAGACTACCCTGGCGGCGCTCCACCCCACTAGGAGTTTCCCCGTGACCATGATTTTTCTGGCCGCCGCCGCTGGGACCCTGGCTAGGCACGAACCGTTCCCACCCGCCCTGAAGGCCACCAACCCCGCACGCACATCATCCACCGGACAATTCCCGGCCGCGGCCAGTGCTCCCGCCACATCCGCGGTCTGGACAGAGTCATCCAGACCGGTCACCCGCAGTGTCGCCAGCTTGCAGGGCCTCGCCACTTTGGCTGTCCCCGCCAGCGCCGTCCGCAGCTTTTCAGCGAGTTTGTCGGCCCTTTCGCTGCTCTCGGCCCCCGACACCTCAAACATGCGGGCCCCGGTCGCCGCCTCCTTTATCTTTACCCCCCCCTCTATACCGAGCTCTGCCAGGTTTATGGCCGCTTTGGCCTTGGCGATGACGCCGGCATAGGTCTCGCCTTCATCCGCGGCCGCAGGGAGCAGCGTCACTGTCACTGCCGCCGACCTTGGGGAAGGAAGGGAGGGCCCTCTCTTTTTGGCGGGCTGGGCCGTCGTTTTGGCCGCTTTCGCGGGCTGGGGGGCCTTTTTGGGCTTCTTCGCCGCCTTCAGCCATGGCATCTCTGCCGGGGGGTCCGGCGCTCGGCTGGGGCCCGGTTTGGGGTTGTCATAAGGGGACCTTCCCTCCTCCCGGGGGCGCCCAGATGGCGGGCCCGTCACTGGCGCGGTCCTCTCACGCTCTCCCTGCGCGCTGGCCTTCGCCTTAGTCGGTTTCTTGGCGGGCCGTGCCGGCGGGGCCGGCGGAGCCGACGAGGGGGGCAGGGCCTCCTCCCTTCTCCTGTCAGCCGCGAGCGGCGGTCGCAGTGGGGGGGCTGGGCACAGCCTGCCTTCCATCGCTCTGATGCGGGCATCCATTCCCGCAAAAAGGCGGGCCTCGAAGGCCTCGAGCGCTTCCTCCTCCCTCTCCCGCGACGGCGGGCCCCATGTCGGAGATTTCGCCGGGGGGGCGCGTGACTGTTCGGCGACTTGGCGCCGAATCGCCGCAATTTCCCTCTCCAGGTGCTTCACCTTGGTGCCGAGCCGGGTATTGTCGGCGCGGAGACGCCTCGTTTCCTCGCTTATCTTCGCGCTAGCCAAGATCTCCATCGCCCTGGTGATCACCTCCACGTGCTTTCGGATCTCTTTCTTGCACGTGCCCTTCAAATTGCTGCTCTTCCCAACAACGCCCATGATGCCGTCAAGGGCAGCGTTCGTCTTCGCCACATTGGTTTCCAAGTCGGGGGCCTCCACGCTGAGAGGCTCCGGCTCGGGGACCACCGTATTCTGGTCCTCTGACTCAGAGGTCGACACCGAGACGCACTGCAGTGCCTTCGCCATTCTCGACCCCTTCTTTTTCGGCAGCGGCCTCAAGGTCATGGGGGAGGTAGAGCGGTCCTTTCGGAAGCTGCTGCTGGTTTCCGCTTCTTCCGCCTCCCTGCGGGCCGCAGACGCCCCAGCCTTCGCCAACAACTTCCTCGTCTTTGCCTGGTGCGTGCCAACGGCCTTGCCGCGGCCCGCCAGGGCCCTAGGCGTCGGAGTGTTTGTCCCCTCCGCTCCAGACGGGTTGGAGTCCGTCTCTCGTGGCCGCTTTAGGCGTGCTTCCTCCGCCTCCATTGCCTCGGAGGGGGGGGGGTCCACCCCGCCCGCCCCCTTCGTCGCACCAGCGCAAGGCGCCGGTCCGCCAAAATCGTCGGTCCACTTCCCGCCGCCGTTATCCCAGCCAAGCCCGCGCCCGTGAACGCCGCTGTCACTCTCGCAGGAAGCCGTCAGGTGCGCACGGGCCTTCGCCCTCGCAGGTTCCCGAGACACGCCCCCGGTTTTCGCGTCCCCTTTAGCTCCGGTTTTCGCAACGCCCCTCCTGGGCGCAACCGTCTCTCTAGGCGTCGCCCTCTCCATGTCGCTCAGGCTGGTGTCGTAGGCGGACACCGTCGCGTCACTGGACGCGTCCGCAGCGCCCTCTTCGTCCGGGTCAGACCCATCACCACCGTCGGGCAGTGCCGGCCCTTCGGCCCCTCTCCTGCTCGACCTCCCACGCGAGCGGCCACGTGCCGCAGACGACACTTTCGGCTCCGGCGCCGGCATCACCGGCTTTTCCATCGCCGACTGGCCACGATTCCTCTTGTCCCCAGTCGCGGGCTTCTGCACAGGCACAGACGTGTGGCCCTCATAGAGCAGGGTCAAGCTTTTGGCTTTTTTAGCCCCCCTGGCCATGTCCCTTTGGGCCGTAGTTACAGCCTCTTCGACGATTTCGCAATCGCCCTTCGACCGGTCAGAACCGTCTCCGTCCCCACCGGGCACCGCCGGCTCCACGCTGCTCAGGCCATTAGCCCGAGCGGGCGCTTCGCCGGACGCGTCCCCGGCATATACTCCGTCCTTCTCGGACCCCTCGTCAACACCGCCCTTATCGGGCACAACCCTCGTTCCGGGCACCGCCGGCTCCGCGCCGCCCGAGCCATTAGCCCGGGCAGGCGTTTCGCCGGTCGCGTCCCCGGCATGCACACCGTCCGTCTCGGACCTACCGGTAGCAAACTTAGCACCAATCGGCCCGGAAACCGATTGGCGGCGGGCGTCAGCCGCGTCGCATGACGACCTCCCAGTAATATAACTGTCACCTGAGGCCTGGTCGGGAACCTCAGGGCAGTCTTCGGTGACCAATTTCACACTCGCAGGCCCGGATACCTGCGAGCGCCGGGCGTCAGCCGGAGAACATGACAAACTAACCTCTATTTTCGACCTTTCCATGATTTGTCGGAAATAAAGGTTTCCATCCCCTGTTTTGGTCGCTAGGGGGTGGGCTGTCTGCCGCCCACCAACCCATCCGAGGATGGGCGCCCGTCGCCGCGCCCCGCAACGACGGCACCTTTGCAGTGAAACGGCGCCCAGAAGGGGCGCCGGACTACCCCAAACCCCCCCGTGTATCGGCGCCCAGAAGGGGCGCCGACTACCCCAAACCCCCCCCGTGTGACGACGCCCAGAAGGGGCGCCGTCAGAACTCCCCTCAAAGCCGCTCAAGAGTGAGCGGCGAGCGTGCGACCCAGAGTGGGCCGCACGTGGAGATCCCCCCCGCAGGTCAGAGTGACCCGCTGTGCGGTCCAGAAGGGACGCGCGTTGAAGGGGGTGCGATGCCCAGAAGGGGCACCACCTACTTTATTCGACGCCCAGAAGGGACGCCAGGGATTAGCATAAGGCCCCTTGTCCCACGCTGAACGTGGGCCGAGAGGCCTTACCCCAGGGTGCACCACGAGGAGGTTCCCAAATTTGCACCCCAAAAGGAGGTAACTCCCTAAAAGGGGAATCTATGCACTACACATAGAAACCCCTTTTCCCTCCGCAGTCGGTGGCGCCCCCAACCGGGGACTCCACCGAGTGCTGCCACTACCCCTCAGGCTTACACCTCTCGGGCTTTTACGTGGCCGCCACTACCCCTCAGGCTTTCCCTCTCGGGCTTTTACGTGGCCAGGCTAGTCCGAGTACACTACCGACTCCGAGGACTGCCTCCGCTGCGTTTGGGACGGCCGGATCATCGAGTCCGACGAGTCGTCAGCCTCCACATCCTCAACCTCCACCTGCTCATCCACCAAGCCTCTCCCTGTACCTCTCGCCGGAGAGGCATTGGGGTTAGAGGTCGGGGAAGGTTGCGCCGAGAGCGGGGCGTCTGCCTCCAGCATCTCGGCCTCCTCGATTGGCGGATTTTCCGCCACCGTCTGCGCTGCAGCTAGCGCTGCGGGCTCATTGGCCCTCTCTCTTCTGAAAGAAGGGGGGGCGCATGATCTGCCTCCCATGATATGGCCCGGGGGCCGACCTCTGTCCGCGCATACCGCGCAGTGTGGCGCCGTCTGCACGCATTCCGCCATTTTGTGGCCCGGAAGGCCGCAGCGGAAGCAAATCCCACCGCGGTCAACTTCCGAACCGCACCGCGCTCGGGTGTGACCCACGCCCATACACTTGAAGCAGCGTAATGGGCGCGAGTCGAGGAGTGTGATGGGGGCTGCCACCCAGCCCACCAGCAGCTTCCCAGCCGCCACCAGCTTCTGTGCCGCCTTTATGGGGCAGCGCACCAACGCCGAGGAGGAGCCGCCGGGGCCAAGTCGCAGCGCTCCTACCCTCGCCTGCTCCAGCGAGCAGCCTCCCTTCGCGGAAACGGCCACCGCCACATCCTCCGCACTAATTGAGTCGTCAAGGCCCGAAATGCGAATGGCCGCACACTTTTCGGGCCTGACGACTGTCGCCACATCGCCTACCACTTCCCTCAGCCGCGTCGCCAGGCGGTCCGCGGCCTCCCCACTGTCTGCGCCCGGGACTTGAAACAGACGGGCGCCAGTCATGGCCACCCTCGTCCTGAGCCCGGACACGACTCCACAATCGGCCAACGAGATGGCGTCTTTTGCCCGCTTTATAACCGCGGCGTAAGTCTCGCCGCGCTCGACAGCCTCCGCTGTCAACTGGACGACAACTGCCGTCGAGCGCGGCCGCTTAAGCCGCCTCCTTCTTTGTGACCTGCCCGAAGCTGCAGGAGCAGACTGGGGTGGGGGTCCTCCTCGGCCGGTCGGTGGGCGACTCGGAGCAGTGTCCGCAGCAGCGGTCCCTCGCGGACCTCTTCGACGTCGTCGGCGTCGAGAGCCAGGTGCTGGCAGCTCTCCCGCCGGTGGCATTGGGGCCCAGCCAACAGTACGCCGGGGTTGCGAGGCGGATGGAAGCCCCGTGGTTGGCGGCGCAGTCGGCCCCACCGCTGGCGTCAGGAGAGGTGGAAACTCCTCAAAGCGAGGCGGACGCACCCTCTGGGGCGGCGTGTTGGCCGTCGTCCTCGACTCTAGCCCGTTCAGACGGGAGTTGAGCTCGCCGACTGTGCTAAGGAACAGATTCTTCAGCTCAGCCACCGCGCCCGCTACCGCGTCCGTCTCAGTCACCCGAGGTTGGGGGGCGGGGGCAGCCTCCGCACGAGGGGAAGCCCTCACTTCGCTCCTGAGAGCCGCGAGCTCTGCCCGCATGGCGTCCAACTCCTTCTGGAGCCTGGTGTTGGCGAGAGCCAACCTCTCGGTCTCGTCAGACCGGCAGCGCGACGCTAGGTTGGACAGCGCGCGCTGCAGGGCGTCCGCGGCGGTGTTAAGGGTGCGCTGGCAGGTTCCCTTAAGGTTTCTAGACTTTCTAGAAACCTCTCGGATCGCCCGCGCACACGTCAGGCCCATCTCCTGGACCTCTTCGGCTGACGGGCCATTAGGGGCCGCAGTCCAGGGGATCTCCCTCGTTGCTGGTTTAGGGGCCGGTGGGGGGGCCTCCGGCGGCACCTCTGTGACGCGGACGGCGTTTCGTTGCGCCTGCACTTTACGCAACTCGCGCGTCTTCGACCGGAGCTGCTCCACCGCTATCCGGTAGCCCAGCGTGTCATCCACGTCGACGTCGTCGCGCGCCTCCTCGGCGTCGTACAACTCCTCGGCGAGGTCGTCGTCCAGCACCTCGTCACCCCGCTCAGCGCAGAGCTGGGCGTCGAGCTCCCGAAGCTCCTGCATTCGGAGCTCCCTCTCCACGTGTGTTCGGGAGGTTCCGGGTCTGGGGGAGATGTTAACCCCAGATGTGCCTGCTCGACCTCTCCGCGCCGTGCCGATCTTCGGCCTGTTGGAGCTTGTCGACTCACGACCGGAGCCGTCGTCGGAGTCGACATCCTCGTTGTGCGGCCTTTTCCGGCTGCCGCCGCCGCTTGGGTTTACACCCGTTCCTCCGCCCTCCTCGGGCTCTCCCTCCCTACGCCTTCCAGGAGCATCACCGACACCTGAGGCCTGGTCGCCTACCTCAGGGCAGTCTTCGGTAGTCCATTTAACACATGGGGGCCCGGGTACCCCCATGCGCCGGGCGCTAGCCGGATCGCAGCGCAAAATATCCTCATTGTCCGACTTTTCCATATTAAATCGGAAATGAGGGTTTCCATCCCCTTTTTTGGTCGCTAGGGGGTGGGCTGTCTGCCGCCCACCAACCCATCCGAAGATGGGCGCCCGTCGCCGCGCCCCGCAACGACGGCACCTTTGCAGTGAAACGGCGCCCAGAAGGGGCGCCGAACTACCCCAAACCCCCCGTGTATCGACGCCCAGAAGGGGCGCCGACTACCCCAAAACCCCCCCCGTGTGACGACGCCCAGAAGGGGCGCCGTCAAAACTCCCCTCAAAGCCGCTCAAGAGTGAGCGGCGAGCGTGCGACCCAGAGTGGGCCGCACGTGGAGATCCCCCCCGCAGGTCAGAGTGACCCGCTGTGCGGTCCAGAAGGGACGCGCGTTGAAGGGGGTGCGATGCCCAGAAGGGGCACCACCTACTTTATTCGGCGCCCAGAAGGGACGCCAGGGATTAGCATAAGGCCCCTTGTCCCACGCTGAACGTGGGCCGAGAGGCCTTACCCCAGGGTGCACCACGAGGAGGTTCCCAAATTTGCACCCCAACCTAACCTAACCTAACCTAACCTAACCTAACCTAACCTAACCTAACCTAACCTAACCTAACCTAACCTAACCTAACCTAACCTAACCTAACCTAACCTAACCTAACCTAACCTAACCTAACCTAACCTAACCTAACCTAACCTAACCTAACCTAACCTAACCTTTTTTTTTTTTTTTTTTTTTTTTTTTTTTTTTTTTTTGGATTGGGGAAAATGTGTTGTACACAGGCCATGCGCACCCAATGGGCTTGGGATGACGCATGGCACGGAGAGGGACTCGAGGCCACATGTCCCCACCCGTACCCATTCGCTCCCCCGGAAGGGAGCGGATGGGTCAGGTGAGTTAGGACTAGCGGCCCCACCCCATAAAAACCCCAATGCTTGCCCGCAAGACCGATAGCGGAAACCCGGGGCCGCGTGAGCAATCACCGGGAATCCGCCAACGGGATGACCAGTCCGGCCTGGTCTCCTGCTGAAGAGGTGGGAGCCGGCAAGCGGACTCCCACCCAGACGGGGATAGAGCAGTGCAATGCGACTGGGTAGGCCCATCTACCCAGCCGCTGCTCTATCTGGGGGGGGAGGGTTTCCCTCTCCCCCCCCTCCGCCTCTTCCCTGTGTGGGACCGCGGCCCCACGCGAAGCCGTGGGGCCGCGGTCCCACACAGGGAGTGCTACCATCTCATGCAACCTGTGCCGAGGCGCAGGAGCGTGAGCTGGTCCCCGCTCTAGTAGGTGGAGGGTGGCGTTAAACCGCCGCCCTCGACCCTCCCTCCGCCGGTTGCCCGGCCGTCGCCCTCTCCAGCGACCCCGCTGCCTCTGCCGGTTGCCCGGCCGTCGCCCTCGCTGGCGACCCCTTCCTCTCTGCCGGTTGTCCGGCCTTTGCCGTCTTGGTGGAGGAGGGCGGCGTTAGTGCCGCACTCGACTCCCCCTCTGCCAGATGCCGTTGGTCCTTCGGACCCTCCGGCATCTCCCCCACCTCCATGGGCGCAACGCCCCCCCCATGGGTATCTTTCGTCCTCGCTCTTGGAGGACGACACCTCCATCCCCCCATGTGGTGGTCATGGGGGAGCCCCGCCTCCCTACAGACACCGCAGTCTGCCTTCTCCGACTTGCAGCTGGCCACCTTGTGCCCTGGGACACCACACCGAAAGCACAGTGCGCTACGGCTGGCCTCCGAGCTACAAGAGTAGCTTAGGTGGCCCACACCGTAGCACACGTAACACCTTTTGGGGCCCCCATCTAGGACCTCTACCCGTACGCTTGCCCAGTCGAGGACGACACTCGATTGTTCCGCCAAGAATTTCGCCGCCACTGTCGGGAGCCGGACCACGACCGAGCGTCGCCCCGACGGTCCGGCCCGGACCGGCCCCACCGTGACCTGCTCAATGCCGCACTTTGCCTCCTCTGCTACGGCCTCCCGGATCTCGTCGCCGTCGTAATCGACGTCCGGGTTGAGGCCCACGAGCCGGATCGCGGACATCCGGCACGGCCTGCCGATGATCACGTCGTCAGGGACTACCCCGCGGAGCTTCTCCGCTAGGACATCCGCCAGGGGCCCGCTGGAGTCACCCGGGACCTCGAGTTTCCTCCCCCCCGCCGCAGTGTGCAGCATGCGAACGCCACTCGCCAGTCCGATATTCGGCAGGTCGACCCTCCTCATGGCCTCGTTTAAGGCCGAGGCGTAGGTCACGCCTCTCGCCAACGCCTCTGGCTTCAGGGTCACGGTGACCACCGCTGATCTTGGCACCTCCAGTTTGGGGGGAAGTCCCACTCGCTCCACCCTCTTCGGAGCCCTGCTGCCCATCCGTATGGTCTGGTTGGCCGCGGACACAGCCTTCCTGGCCCTTCGCCTGGCCGCCTTCGTGGCGACGGTCCTCCATCCCGCCGGGGGAGCAGGCCCTGATCCCGCAGTTCGGTCCCTCAGGGGAGCATCGGGGGCGCTACGAGCGCCAGCGGCCACCCCGGCGTAACTCTTCCCACTGTCTCCCGCTAGCGGTGGCCTCCTGGGGAGGGGGTCGGCTGGGAGGCGACTCTCGATGCTGGCTAGCCGCCCTCCCAGCGACTCCAGCACCTCCCTCTTGAGGGCCTCCAGCATGCCCTCCACGCTCGCCAAAGAGGGGGGGGGAGGGGGCGCCCGAGCGGCAGCCTTCAGCGCCACGACCTCCCGCTTCAGCGCTGCAACTTCCCCCTCAAGTTCGGCGCACCTCTTGCGGCTCCCCCGCCACCTCAACCGCTGCAGCTCCAAGCCGGCCAGCATGGACTCGTAGCTCCGGCCCACCTCGTCGCTGGAGACGTCCAACGCCATAACCACAACGTTGATACATTTTACGACCTCTTTGACCAGCAGGTCGTCCGATAGCCCGGCCATCTCTTCTTTAAGGGCCTCCCGAAGCATCCCCCCTGTACCCCTCTTGGGAGCGGGAGCACAACCGCCTGAGCCACCACTGCCGGAGGAGTCGGCCCGCGCTAAGTCCAACGCGCGCTTTCGCGTCTCCTCCACCAGATCGACGATCATCTGCGACGTCTCCGGGTCGGAATCCCGTTCCTGCGCCATCTCGGCCGCCCAGTCGAAACGACTGGCGCCACCCGCACCGGGCACCGCCGGTTCCACGCCGCCCGAGCCATTAGCCCGAGCGGACGCTTCCCCAGTCGCGTCCCCGGCCTCTCCGCCCTTCACGGGCCCAACACCATCCACACCCCTCTTGGGCAACTCCCCACTCCGAGCACCAGTAGCATGTGCCACTACAGGAGCCTGGTCTCGAACTCCTGTAGGGCCTTCGGTAATCAATTTATCACACGAGGTCCCGGGTAACCTCGTGCGCCGGGCGCCAGCCGGACCGCATGGCAGAACACTTTTCTTATGGGAACCTTTCATTATAACTAGGAATAAAAGGTTCCAATCCCCTTGGTCGCTAGGGGGTGGGCTGTACGCCGCCCACCAACCCGTCCGAGAACGAACGGGCGCCCGTCGCCGCGCCCCGCAACGACGGAACCTTTGCGCTGAAGCGGCGCCCAGAAGGGGCGCCGGACTACCCCAAACCCCCCCGTGTATCGACGCCCAGAAGGGGCGCCGACTACCCCAACCCCCCCCGTGTGACGACGCCCAGAAGGGGCGCCGTCAAAACTCCCCTCAAAGCCGCTCAGGAGTGAGCGGCGAGCGTGCGACCCAGAGTGGGCCGCACGTGGAGATCCCCCCCGCAGGTCAGAGTGACCCGCTGTGCGGTCCAGAAGGGACGCGCGTTGAAGGGGGTGCGATGCCCAGAAGGGGCACCACCTACGTTATTCGGCGCCCAGAAGGGACGCCAGGGATTAGCATAAGGCCCCTTGTCCCACGCTGAACGTGGGCCGAGAGGCCTTACCCCAGGGTGCACCACGAGGAGGTTCCCAAATTTGCACCCCAACCTAACCTAACCTAACCTAACCTAACCTAACCTAACCTAACCTAACCTAACCTAACCTTTTTTTTTTTTTTTTGCCCAGGGAATGCTTGATGCATACCCAGGCCCAGAAGGGACCTGGGTTATGTGGGACTCGCCCGTCCGCCTTTCCACCTCCCACCAACTATACGGGGACGCCATTGTCCCCAGTCGGCTGCCAAGGCTACCCCAAGGCTGGAAGGGGTGAGACGGAGGGGGATACCCACTAAACCCTGGAGGACATCTACCGAATCAGGTGAGGCCGCGTTGCCTGTCCCTGGGGAATTGAACCGCGGGGCTCACCCGGCTGCCCGTGTGGCTGCGCGCGCCGACCCGAAGGCCGGCGCACGCAGTCACACGGGCGCATCGCGACACGCGACAACAAGATGCCTCAGAAGGAGGACACCACTAGAGGCTGCGCAGCCCTGAAGGGACCACACAGCCTTTCGCCCAGAGGGCACGACTTGTAGGGGGGGGAATTACCCCACCCGTGACACACACACACATACATACAAACAAACAACTATCCAAATATACACATTTACAAATTTACACCTATGCTAATGTTTTCTTTTGTTTTAGTTTTTGTGTATTTTTTTGGTTTCTTCTTTTTTGTTTTTTTTTATATAAAATCCCTATGCTAGTATTTACAACAGTTTTATTCGTGAACATTCAACAATAATTAGATCCTAAAACTAAACTACAACTAAGACTTAACTAAAACAATATACAAGACCACTGTACAGAAACAGATGGCCCACGACCCCAATTTACAAAAATATTTACAACTGTACACTAACACTTCCTTTCTTTTCCAGATCGCCCAGGATGGAGCCAGACGACGACTGCACCCCGACGAGTCAGGTAAGCACCCTTTTTTCTATCTACAAAAACTTAACCCTACTAATCTATTTCTCTTTATTTACAGGTATAATCTACAACACGGACTACGTCTGGAGCAGACCAGGTATGTGCCCGACAAGCCAGGACTGGACTACGGCGGCAGGAGATCCGCGTATCTCCTCCGTCTCCTTCCTCCTCTAGCCCTTCTGCTAAGGGGTGCGCCAGCAGCATCCTCGCGGGCGCGCTCCGCCACCTCTTTCGCCATTATACAGGCCCTAGCGAACTCCACCACCGCCCTCCAGTTGCTCCTGCTCTCCAGCATCGCGTCTAGGAGTTCCGGAAGCGCCAGACTTCCCCTTACGCCTAGCTCCAGCTCGAGCGTGCGGCGTTGCGCAGCAAACGCACTGCATGCCTCCAAGGTGTGACGCGCCGAATCCTCGTCATCCCCGCACTCGTGGCATTCGGGCGTCACTTCCCTGCCAATCCTGTGCAGATACTTACCGAAACAACCGTGTCCGGTAAGTATCTGCGTCAGGTGGTACTGCAGGCTCCCGTGCTCTCTATAGAGCCATCGCATGAGCACCGGCCGGATAGCCTCCACGGTCCGATGCCCTGCAACAGGGGTCCCCAGTTGATCCTCCCACTCGACAAGCGCCACCTCATACGCGTCACGCCTGGCTGCCTGCACCTCTTCGTGCGCCATCCGCTCTCCATTGGCGCGACTCTCCGCGCGGAGCTCGAAGACCTCGGTGAGTACCTTGGCCTCGAGCTCCCACGGCATCATGCCTGCGAGGGCAGTGGCAACAACAAATGCCACCGTACGGTATCCCCGTATGGTCCTCGTGGCAGCTACCTTCTGTGGCCTCCTGATGAGGGCCACGTTCTTCCGGCCCAAACTGTCCGACCAGACGGGGGCCCCATACAGGACCATGCTGCGAAGAACGCCGGCATACAGCCTGCGGCAGCTGGTCCTGGGACCCCCGACATTAGGCAGCAGACGCGCGAGCGCCATTGCGGCCTTCTGCACCCTCGGTACTAGCTCCTCGAAGTGCGGGGTGAACGACCACCTGCTGTCCAGAGTCAAGCCCAGGTACCGCATCTGGAACTTGACTCGGATGTCCACCCCATCCACGCACACAATCGCCTCCCTGTCCGGTTTCCCCCGGGGGGGGTAGAAGACCATGGCCTCGGTTTTACCCAAGGCCACTTCCATCCCCAGCCACCGTATCCTCCGTACGGTCAGAGTGGCAGCCTCCGATGCCAGCTGCACCAGCCGCTGGTAGTCACCGCCATGCGCGGTGACCAGGGTGTCGTCTGCGTAGCATATTACACCCGTCCTGGGGAGGGAGACCCCCCTCAGGACCCAGTTATACCCCAGTAACCACAGGAGCGGTCCGAGGACCGACCCCTGCGGGACACCACAAGTCATTCCCCGGGCGCGTATTCGCCCCTCTCCCTGTTGCCTGTACAGGATGCGCCTGTTCGTCAGGTAGTCCCCCAGGACCCGGCGCAGGTACCAAGGCACCCTGTGGAACACCAACGCCTGGTTGATACAATCGAAGGGGAGGGTGTTGAACGCGTTGGCTATGTCCAACGAGACAGCCAACACCCTCTCCCCTCTGCCAGTGGCCTCCTCCGTCGCTCTTTTCAGGGCCAGCACTGCATCGACCGTGGACCGGCCCCGACGGAACCCGTATTGCGTGTCCGCGATGTTGGGTCCGTCGGCGTCCAGGTGTTCAAGGACTCGGTTGGCAATCACCCGCTCCAACAGCTTGCCAACCTCGTCTAGGAGGACGATCGGCCGATAGGCCGATGGCTGGTCCACGGGGCGCCCGTCCTTCCTCAGCAGACATAATTTGCCCCGCTTCCAATCCGCCGGAAACCTCCCCTGCCTGAGGCATGCGTCCATCAGCCTCATTAGTCTGGGGCCGAGGCGACCCAGAGCGATGCCCAGCACCTTTGAGTGCACGCCGTCGGGTCCCGGCGCCTTCCTCCTCAGTTTTAGCCGAGCCGTGGCTACCTCCATCTCCTCGACGGTCACCTGGGGGATGGAGTCCACGTCCCTCGACTCTACCACTACCGGCGGGTCGAAAGGAGCTGCCACAAACTCCCGGGTGGGGAACAGGCCCTCCACTATCCGTCCCAGGAGCTCCGGGCGGAAGGACTCCGTGGGGGGCGCCGCGGAGCGGTACCTCTTTCTTATGGCGCGGTACGGCCTCCCCCATGGGTCCCGATCCAGTTCCGCCAAGAACTCCCCCCATGCAGCCGACTTGGCCCTGAGGATCTCCTTTTGTAGACTCTTTCTCGCCTCCCTGTGTTCGGCGAACAGCCGAGCAACCTCCTCCAACGTATGACGCCTGCGCCGGCAATGTTGGAGGGCAAGCCTGGTCGCTATACTGGCGGTGCGGAGGGCAGCGATCTCCCGCGACCACCAGTATACTGCTCGCTGCTGCGGGCGGTCCCTGGCCCTGGGCATGCAGGCGTCCGAGACCCTCGTCAGGCATCCCCTGAAGCGCCTCGCCTGCTCGTCTACATCAGTGGAGGGCGGGGGATCTGGGAGCCAAGTCTCCCACAGCGCCGCCTCCTCCGCCGCCTCCCGGTCCAGGCAGGTTAGGGCCCACCTCCTAAACTGCTCTGTGCGCACCCCCACCTCCGGGCGGAGGTCCATCATAGAGGAGGAGGAGACTCGGAACCACACATACCGGTGGTCCGACAATGTCTCCTCCTCCACCAACACCCTCCAGTCCGAGACCCGGGACGCAATCGCAGGAGTGGCGAAGGAGAGGTCGACCACTGACTCTCCTTGTGGCCTCACGCAGGTGGAGACGCTCCCCTCATTGAGGAGGACCAGACCCACTCCTATGGCGAACTCCGTCAACGCCCTCCCCCTACTGGTTGTCTGGCGACTGCCCCACATGGTAGACCAGGCGTTTAGGTCTCCCGCCAGGATCACCTGAAGCGGGGACAACCGTCTCACCACCCCGTGCAGGCTCCCCAGGAACACCTCGAATTCCCTAAGGGGACGGTTGGGGGAGAAATACACCCCCACCAGTGCCACGTCCCCCCATGTGACGGCGACGTATCCGGCTCCCCTTTCCCTTAAGGAGATGGGGGTCGGGCTGTTGGCGGGCGTGGTGATCAGCACCAGCTCCCCGGTATCAGCAATCCAATTCTGGCCCGAGGGGACCGAGTAAGGCTCAGCCACGATTGCCACTCCCACCTGCCACTCCGTCATCTGCTGCACCAAGAGATTCTGTGCAGCGACGGAGCGGTTAATGTTCGCCTGTAGGACTGTTTGCGGGTGTGCTGGCATTAGGGTCCCGTATTTTGTACCTCCATGGGCTCTGTTGGAGCCTGTACTCTTGCCCGCCTATTCCAAGCCGGGGGGGCACCCTTGACCACGGGGGGGCTGCAGACCCTGGACCCCATGACGTGCCCACTCTTCTGCTTGTGCCCCTCGCAGACGTGGCACTTGGTTTCCTCCGCAGTACACCCCTCGATCTTGTGACCCTCCTTGCCACACTTGTAGCAGAGGGCCGACCTATCTACTTTAGACGGACACAAGTACTGGGTATGCCCGAAGCACATACACCGGAAACATCTCGTCGGGAGTGGCACCATGGCTTCCAGCCGGAGCGCAGACCAGCCCACCTGTATACGGCCCCCCTCCGCCAGGGTCTTCGCAGCGGCGATGGGGCACTTCACCACCACCGACCTATCCCCCCATTGACCCACTCTGACGGGCCCCACCGAGAAGGAGCTCTCGGGGATCTCTGCCTTGCTGGCCATGGCCGCCACTAAGACCTCCTGTTTTATTCCCTCGAACACCCCATGCACCTTCAACTCCGCTGTCCCTTCAGCTCGGCGGACTACCGCGATTCCACCGAGGACTTCTGACACTTTAGCCGCCAGGGCATCCGCCATCGGTGCGCTGTTGGGGCCAGCGATCTCAATCTTGCGGCCCCCCGAGGCCGTGCGAGTAATGTTTACTCCCCCCACTATCCCAACACTAGCCAGCGGTACCTCCTGCATCGCCTTCTCCATAGCCTTCTCGTAGGTGATGCCCTGGGCCTCAGCCTCCGGCGTGAGCTTCATGAGAAGCACCGACGACTTCGGGACCTTCACCGTGTACGGCTTTGTGGTCAGGACAGGGGGGGTCGGGCCGGTGTGCGGTTTCCCGCCATCGGTGGGCCCCTGCTGTGCCGACTGAGCCGCCTTTAATTGAGCTATTCTCCTCTTTCTTTCAGATTTGGTCTCCTTCTGGGACCACTCGTTCGACGGGACTGCGGCAGCGGCGGCGAGCGACGGCGACGGATCACGGCCCGGACGAGGACCCGGACGACGACCAGCAGGACCCGTACCAGCAGCGGCAGCCAGGTAAGTCTTTTTAATTTCTCTAGGTTGGGGCAGGGGGGGGTAGCTTCCCCGGCCCATGCGGTCTGTCTCCTCCGCATACAACTCCGCAAGGTAGGAGTCCTCCGAGTACTCCTCCATACCCGCGGTGTTGCCACCATTAGCGGCGGCAGCAGCAGCCCTGGCAGCAGCGACACCGACGGCGGCGGCGGCGGCAGCATCATTGATCGCCCTCCTCTCATGAGCCAACGGAGGCCTGATCCCATGGTTCGTCCCAGGGAGAAGGCGATGCTCGATTCGCTCGAGTCTGGCATCGAGCATTTCTCCCACGGCCCGCAATAGCCAGGCGTCTCTCCTCTCCTCCTCCATCCGCTTTATCTCCTCCCTCGTCTCTCTCCCCTCTTCCCTCTCCTCCCTCCCCTCGGAAGCCACGGCCGCCTGCGGAACATCGACGGGCGCAGGGCAAGGGCGGGAGGGGGAGGATCCGACCACATCGAGAGCCCACTCATTCCACCTCCTATTCGACTCCTCAAACGATTGCTTATATGAGGCATTCTCCCGCCTCGTCAGCTCCAATACGTTCTCCAACCTCTTCTTGTCTGCCGTCAGCCGGCGTATCTCCTCTTCCAGGGGCACGCTCAACACACCGACCGCGGCCCTGATCCGCTCCGCGCAAACATTCACCCTTCCCCAGACGGTCCCCTTGACATTACCGGACCTCTTTACCAAATCCTGCATTTCATTGGTATCGGCAACCACTTGCTCTAACAACTCCCTCTTCGCAAGCGCGGAAGCAGCCTCTCTGGCTGCAGCCTCCCTTTTCTTCACCCTTGGCGCCTGTCCCTCATTCCCCTTAAAAAACTCCGCCCCCCTCCTCGGAGTGTTATGCTCCTCCTCCACGTCCGAGGTCAGATCAAAACCCACCTCCTCTGTCTCCTCCATCTCCTCCGAGACCCTACCCCCATGAATAGGGCCCCCCTCATCAACCCTGTGTGGGTTTGTCTCGTCGAATACCTTCATGGCCCTCTTCGCATCAGACAAACCCCTCGAGGTCCCTGTTGCCCCCGCACTCTCGGGGGTAAACACGAGATGCACCTTGCCATCCTTCTCCAAATGAGCCTTCTTGGGGACTTGCCGGATATCCCTTCTGCTATCCCACTCAGCCACCTCCTCCACCTGATCAATCGGCCTTTTCTTAGCACCTCTATCCTCCTCTTGAGGAGTCTCTTGAGGAGCCTCAGATTCCAACTCTAGGAACCTCGGAACATTCTCCGGCTCTAACGCCCCAAAATTCGACACCGGCACCGGTGGCCGTGGCACCTTCTTACCCACTTCCTTAGCGGTTTTCTCGGCCTTCTCGGCCCCCTCAAGACTATTGCAAGACGCATATCTCCCTTCTCGCTCCGACCCTCGCTCCGACCCAGAACTGTGCGACTCTACGCTCGATCTCGACCTGTCTCTGGATCCAGCAGGCTCTCCAGTTCCCGGCCCCTTACGACCCTTTTTCTTTTTTCCGTTCCCGCCAGCCATTGTCACTGGCGATCTTTCAGAAATTTACACCAATTATACAATATATATACACTTATTTATATACAACTATCTATTTACACTTATTACTAACCTTATGAATAATCCTAACCTATTTATCCACAGGAATGTACAACAGAGAAACGACCAGCAACTTCGACCCAGAATCTGCCCCCACCCCACCGAGAAGAAGCGGCAGGTAAGTCAGACCCGAGAAGAAGTGCGGCGCAACCCCATACAAAATTTTTGAAATTGGTCAAGCGTGATCGCTTTCTAAGAATTTTGTGGTAGAATTTTCGTGAAAAAATTCCACCAAAAATCGAAAAAAGGACCGAACCCAAAACAAACCCCAAATACCTGAGGGGTATGGGCCCACCTACCCAGACACCCCGGAACCCCTATCGAGGCCCCAAAAATGCCTGAATGGCGGCCAAAACAAAAAACGTCCAAAATTTCGGGGACAATTATCTGGACGATATAGCAGTATCGTCCAAGTATAAGTCACCCGAAGAACAAAAAATGGAAACAAAATACGAAGTTTTCTACTTAGAAATCCGAAGAAGACCCCAAAAGATACCTCCGGATTTTACGCTATTTATCGGTATTTTTGTTATCGCCCTGATTTTTGCCTTCTATTTTTAAAACGAGTTTCCGCGGGAGCGATTTTTTGGCAACGAGTGACGCGGGTACTCTCTCCGACAGGCCAAACGGCACTCAACCTAACCTAACCTAACCTAACCTTTTTTTTTTTTTTTTTTTTTTACCCTGGGAAATGCTTTTAGGCATACCCATCGGACTGGGGCGACCGATGGGTTATGTGGGACTCGCCGAGATGTTAATTGGCCATACCCACTAAAACCCAGGGATGCTCCACCACCCGCCATTGGCACAGAACTCCGGGCGTGCAGAAAGAACCAACCGCAGCCCGTGCCGACGGCATCCTTGCGGATGCACTCTAGTTGCTCGTTAGAGCTGAGGGTGTGCTTGGAGCATAACAAACAAACCCTCATAAATCGCGCGAACCTTACTAGCGAACGATGGGCTCCCCATGCCCGATCGCCCGCCAGTTCGCAGGGCACGGAGATGAAGCAGGACAGAACCCGTTCTTCATCTCCCGTTCAACCTCCTCCGGTTTAGGGTGGAAGGAGCTGGGCATATCCCCTCCTCCTCCTCCCCACACGCCTTCGTCGGAGAGCCCCTGATTCGGGGTCGTCCTCCCTGGCGCGTTCCGCCTCCTCCTTTTGCAGCATTACCTGCTCGCAAAAGGAGAGGACCGCATCCCACGATGGCTTTTCCGCCAGCATGGCCTCGACCACTGCTGACAAGGCGAGATCCGGCCCTATCACCGCGCATAGCTGCGCGCGCTCCTGCGCCCATCCAGAGCACTCCATCAGTGTGTGCATTGCCGTGTCCTCCAGCGCACCACACTGATGGCACTCCATGGTCGGCTCTCTTCCGACTATGTGGCACAGATACCTCCCGAAGCAGCCATGCCCCGAGAGGACCTGCACCAACCGGAAGGAGAGCGACCCTTCTTTTCGTTCCACCCATCTTTTAAGGACGGGTCGAATCGCCGTAATGGTCCAGTGGCCGGCACTTGGCTGCTCGAGCCTCTCCAGCCATTTCCCAAACGTCACCCTCTGTGCACGTTTGCGCCAACGGCGCACCTCTTCGGGCATTGCCCGACTACCCAATTCCCGCACCCGTGCGGACTGCTCATAAACTGAGGCCAGAACTTCGGCCTCAAGATCCCACGGCGGGGTCCCCGCCAGCGCGCATGCCGCCTCGAATGAGACTGTGCGGTACGCCCGGACAGCCCTGATTGCAATGACCCTTTGCGGTTTGCGCAATTGGGCCCTATTTGTTGCGTTCAGGGCGTCGGCCCACACAGGCGCGCCGTACAGGGCCATGGACCTAATCACTCCGACGTAGAGCTTCCGCACGGTTGCGGTTGGTCCACCCAAATTCGGCAGCAATCTGCCTAGAGCTCCTGCCGCTCCCACCAGTTTTGGAGCGAGGGTCTTGAAGTGGTCGTTGAACGACCACCTCCCGTCCAGTACCAGGCCTAGGTACTTTAGGTTGGTACCTATATCCACCCTTACACCCGTAATCGTAAGGTGTGCGTTCCGCGGCGGCTTGTTTCGGGGGCCATGAAAGTACATGGCTTCCGTTTTGCTGAGCGCTACCTTCAAACCCAGCCTCTCGATGCGCTTCACCACCTGGGTTACACCAGCCGATCCCAGAAGCGACGCCTCTTCGAAGGTATCTGCGCGGGCAGTGACCAGAGTGTCGTCGGCGTAACACACCACACTTAGGCCACGCAACAGTGCACCGCGCAGTACCCAATCGTACCCGATGTTCCACAAGAGTGGCCCTAAAACCGACCCCTGTGGAACACCGCATGCGACCGACCGTCTCTGAACTTCGCCAGTCCTGTCCGCATACACCACAGTTCTACCCCTGAGGTAGCTGCGTATAATGCGCAGCATGTATGCCGGCATCGAGTGGCGACGCAGCGCTTCCTCTATACAGGCGAAGGGGAGGGTGTTGAAGGCGTTCGCTATGTCAAGAGACACTGCCAACACCACTCCCCCGCGCGAGACCACCTCTTCGGAAAGGGCTTTGACAGTCTTAATGGCGTCAATGGTCGACCTGCCCTCCCGAAAACCGAACTGACAATCCGCCAGGTCAGGGCCCACATTGACGAGATGTTTTACAATGCGGGCCGCCAGAACTCGCTCAAATAACTTACCGGCTTCATCCAAGAGGACGATTGGCCGGTAAGCCGAAGGCGAGTCCACCGGTCTCCCTTCCTTCTTCAGCAGGACCAGCCTTCCTACCTTCCACCGGGAGGGGAACTGCCCTGTTTGAAGGCACAGGTCCAGCATTTGCCTAAACCTATCCTCAATCACCTCCGATGTGAGGGTCCATACCTTCCCGGGTATGCCGTCAGGTCCGGGGGCGGTGTTCTTGCCCTTGAGCCTGAGAAAGGCAACGTCCAACTCGCCAGTGGTTATTGGCGGCACATGGACGTCGTCCCGAACAGCATTCCGGGGGGGTGCCATCGTGGGGGGCTCATGTTCAGCCCTATCTGGGAACAGGCTTGCAACCACTCTCTCCAGCACTGGGGGTTCAAGCGACTCGGTGATTGGTGGGCCCTGACTACGAAGTTTCCCCCGCGCCGTATGATAAGGGCGTCCCCACGGGTCGTTATTCAAACCCTCCAACATCTCCGACCATGCCTGGGCTTTTGAGCGACAGATAGCCAACTGAAGCTCTTTTTTGGCCGCTCTGTGTGCTTCCTTAAGCACCACTTCCAATGCCCTGTCGCGGATGCGCCTTCTTCGCTGCCTAGTGTAGGCCCTTTCCGCCGCTATACACTCCGCTCGGAGGTCGGCCAACTCTGGTGACCACCAGTAGACCGCAGTCTTTGGTGGTTGGCGCCTCACGCGTGGCATAGCAGCGTCGCAGACCTGCGACATGGCACCCTCAAGCCACTCTGCTTCGACCTCTGCACTCTCCGACACTGGATGGGAGAACCACAACTGCACTTGTGCGGCCTCCAAGAGCAACTCCCTATCCATTCTCTTGATGGACCAGCGCGGGAAAGGCGACGCCCGGATGTTCGGGCTAGGGGCATTCCTGGAGGGCGAGACCTCGAACCGGATGTAGCGGTGGTCCGAGAGCGTCTCGACGTCCTCCAGTACTTTCCAACATAAGACTCGTGCCGCGATCGAGGGGGAAGCGAACGACACGTCCACTATGGATCCCCCTTGGTCTCGCACGCACGTATTGACCGTGCCACGGTTTAGTAGCACAAGGCCGCATTCCACAGCCCACTCATCCACCACATTTCCACGAGGGCAATTAGTGGGAGACCCCCACGACGCCGATTTGGCGTTTAGGTCGCCCAAGACCATAACGCGATGGGGCGACGCTCGGCTGACAACAGCCCCAAGTTCAGCCATGAAGGCCTCGAATGCTGCCAGGGGTTTATTCGGCGAGAAGTAAACGCCGATCACGATTACTTCGCCCCACCTGGCTGCAACATAGCCCGGCCCTGACTCTCGGACTGAGAGCGGCGGAGATGTCGGTTTGAGCGCGGACAGGATCGCCACAGACCCCTCCGAATCGGTGGCCCAGTTGTTCCTCGGTGGAACATTATATGGTTCCGCCGCAACTCCTATGTCGACCGACCACTCCGCCATGGATTGCATGAATAAATCTTGCGCACCGGCGGAGTGGTTAAGGTTCGCCTGCAGAATATGTCTCGGTATGGGCGTATTAGACATTGGAGTTCGTTAGTTCTCCTCGCGGCGCCTGCTGAACGCTGGACGTAGATGGGGTAGGAGTGTTCTTAGCCCTCGTCCTTCTTTTCTTGGCCTTATTTGAAAGGCACAGTCCGCTTCCAATGGAGTGCTCGCATGGCCGACCGGCCTCTGCACACACCGGACAATGCGGTTTCTCTGCACAACTCGAGGCAATATGGCCAACCTTACCGCAGCGGTAGCAGAGCCCGCTGCGGTCTATTTGTGCCTTGCACGTGGCCCGAGTGTGGCCGGCTTCTAAACACTTGAAGCATTTCTTGGGGCGGGGTGCTAGTTCGCGCACTTGCGCCGCAGAATAACCAACGCAGAGGCGGCCAGCATCCAGGATCGTCTTGGCGGCCACTACAGGGCACCTCACCCAGACCGAGCCCACGCCGCCCGCCCCTATTTTTACCTCTCCCGTTTTTATGTCCCCTTGAGAGCACCCGGACTTCTCCGCGATAGCCAGGATGATTTCGGCCTTGGTGACGGAGTCGTCGAGCCCAGAGACCCTCAGTTCGGCACATTTAGTAGGCCTGGCGACAAGGAAGACATCATCCATTGTCTCCCCAATCTTCGCGGCCAGAGTGTCGGCATGGTTAGATCCAGCCGCACCAGGGAATTCCAAAATACGTGAACCGGTCGCCGTCTGCCGGAACTTTGGAGCTGGGATCTGAAGTTCCCCAAGCTTTGCACACTCTCTAGCCTTCGCGATGGCCATGGCGTATGTCATGCCTCCCTGTGCCGCTTCAGGCCGCAGCGTTAGAACTACCGCGGCCGTCTTCGGAGGACGGAGGCTTTTGGCCTTGGCTTTAGCCTTTTGGGCTTTCCCTGGAGGTGCCCCTGATGTTTTTGGGGCTGCCTTCCGCTTGTTGCCAGAAGGAGGAGGATGAGGGGCTGTATTCCCTTTCTTCTTCCTCTTCTTGCGTTTGGAGACGTGAGTCCACCCCTCCTCTTCCGGTGGCGTCTCCCCCTTCTCTGTCGCCGATGTTGTTGCGACCGAGGGACTTGTTCCTGGGGCAGTCTGAGGCATCGACCCCTTAGTCTTGTCCCCTTCTTCTTGGGCCGTTCTGACAGGTGCGTTTTCCCTAGCGACCTTTGGGCGCGTTGACGGCACGGCCCGCTTCTTAGTACGGCCTGGCTTCGTCTTTGGTGCCTGCTGCGGCACATCGCTTTTAGCTGGGATCTGTGTCGGACCCAAGCGAGCGTCCAACAGTCTGCTGACCTGCTGCATTATGCCCTGGATCAGACTCTCATTGGGCTCCGGCTGCGACATCCGTTGTTCCTGTCGCTCCGCCTGCTCCACAACCTCCACACTGGTGTTCGTTTCTACCGCCGCACCCCGCTGAGAATGGGGTGGTGATGCTGCAATCGGAGAAAGGGGTGTTGGTGTGAAGTCGGCCACGACGCTTGGGACGGTAGGTGGTCTCAATTCCCGTTCGCGTTGGAGGCTCTCAAAGGCAGCCTTCAGTTCCGCGACCTCTTTCCGCAACCCGTCTACTTCCGCACGCAGTTGGACATTGTCAGCTTGCAGGCGAACGTTGTCCTCCTGCAGCTTGGCGTTGGCTTCGACGGTCGGGAGCCTACGGTACTCCTCCGATGCCGCCTTGACGACAGCAGCCATGTCATTGAGGGACCTTTGAAAGGTCCCTTTAAGGTTCTTTGACCTTTTAGCCACAAAGGTGATAATTTCACCCGCCTCAGAGCACTGCTTGCTGATATCTCGAGCGGCAAGCTTTTCCCCCTTATTCGGATCGGAGCACGATGCTCGCTCCATCATTCTGACGGCCCTCGACTCGCGAGCTTGAGAACACATCAGAGCGACCTCCTCTTCAGCCTCCAGCTGTAACTCGTCTCTGCGGGCCCGAGTGTACTCCATTTTGGCAGCTGCAAGCCCGACAAACTCGCCCGTGGTCGGTGGTCGACCCCTGCTACGCTTCAGGAACTTAGCGACATTGGGATTTGGGGATTTAAGATTCTCCGCATCCGAGTAATGTTCCGAATCTGCGTCAGAGCTCACCTCCTTGGATGAAAGCGGAGGAGCTCTCGCTGGTTCCTTGCTGGGAACCGCAGAAGTAGACGAGGCACTGGTTCCGCCGTCAGCCTTCTTCTCGTTTCCAACAGTGTCTCCCACAGAACGAGACACCATCTCTTCTCCCTCTGTAGCTTCGAGCGCAGAAGATAACCTTCTGACAGCCACAGATTCAAAGACGGCCCTTTTAGATGACGTGAGGGCCGCCTCACACGCCTTCCTATCGGAGCTTGATAGGTCCACTCTCGGCACACGCGTCCGAGAGGCGCTCCTTGTTCTAACTCCGCCCTTCACGGGCAAATCCACGACAGATCTGTCAACAGACTCTGCCGACTCCTCCTTATCCTCAAAAAGTTTGTTTTTCAGATTATCCATAAATGAATCCCACGAGTAAGGTGCAAATATATTGTCCACCCGCACAGTGGCCCTATATGCGGGTAACCCTAAGTACTGTCAGTGTCGGGTGGTGCTGACAGGTTTTAAGGAGGTCTCTCTCCGGTTTTACTGTGTATCCTTCACGCGGCCGGCCGGCTAAGGCAAGCCCTCGTTCACCTGTTCCGGAACGCTACCCCACAGACGCCTCGAGTGAGGGTCGTTGCAGAACCGAAACAGGCTACGACGCTCAGGGGCTGGCGTGAGGCCCCTGGTACACCTCTTTCGAGGTGTTCCCCTTTCCCCCCCATTAAAACGACGCCCAGAAGGGGCGCCGGACTACCCCAAACCCCCCGTGTATCGACGCCCAGAAGGGGCGCCGACTACCCCAAACCCCCCCCGTGTGACGACGCCCAGAGGGGGCGCCGTCAAAACTCCCCTCAAAGCCGCTCAAGAGTGAGCGGCGAGCGTGCGACCCAGAGTGGGCCGCACGTGGAGATCCCCCCCGCAGGTCAGAGTGACCCGCTGTGCGGTCCAGAAGGGACGCGCGTTGAAGGGGGTGCGATGCCCAGAAGGGGCACCACCTACTTTATTCGACGCCCAGAAGGGACGCCAGGGATTAGCATAAAGCCCCTTGTCCCACGCTGAACGTGGGCCGAGAGGCCTTACCCCAGGGTGCACCACGAGGAGGTTCCCAAATTTGCACCCCAACCTAACCTAACCTTTTTTTTTTTTTTTTTTTTTTTTTTTTTTTTTTTTTTTTTTTTTGTTTCCCCGGGAGAAATGCGTTACGCATACCACCGCACTGGGGAAGTGCGATGGTTATGTGGGACTCCCCTCCTCGAAGATGGTAAGTGAGGAGGGTTTACCCACTAAAACTCCCGGGATTCTCCGACATCCGTTTGGCAGGCGCCTGGTTACTGTGGTTTCACTATTCCACACGCCCGCACGGGGTCCCGAAGGACACTCCTTGCAGTATAAACTGCTCCAGTGGCGACCTCAATGTGAGGCCGCCACCACCCCTCGGAGATGGTCTAGCGGGGGCACTGCGGAGACTCTCCAGTCCCCTCCCCCGCTTATAGACTAGGACGGTTGCAGTAAGCCATGCAACCGTCTCCGGCGACCTGGTCTTCGGCGCCTAGCGACCCCTGACAGCGGGTCGTCTTCGCGCAATCGTTCGTCAGCCTCTTTGCGAGAGAGTACTTCCTCGCAAAAAGAGGCGACTGCGCCCCACGATCTGATGCCGCCTAACATGGCATCTACCACGGCATTGATGCCGAGATCGTTTCCGACCACACCTCTCAGATGTTGGCGAGGCTGGTCGAACGCCGTGCACGATGCCAGCGTGTGTAAGGCCGAGTCGGTCGTGGCCCCACACTGGTGACATGCTGGTGTCAGCTCCCTACCTATTCTGCACAGAAAACGGCCGAAACAGCCGTGATCGGTGAGCATCTGCGACAGGTGGTAGGTGAGCACACCTTCCTTGCGGCCGACCCATTCATCCAGAACGGGCCGGATCGCTGCGATGGTCCAGTGACCTTGGGACGGTCTCTCGAGACGGTCCTTCCATTTTCGCATAGACTCCTCTTGAGCATGCCTTCTCCAGCGCTCAACTTCTTCGGGCGCTGCCCGATTACCCCTATTTCGCGTTTCAGCGACCCGCCTGTAGACTGAAGACAAAACTTCAGCCTCTAGTTCCCAAGGCGGGGTTCCCGCCAAGACACACGCAGCCTCAAATGATATTGAGCGGTATCCTCTCACAGCCCTGATGGCCATTGCCCGCTGCGGCCTTCGTAGTAGCGCCTTGTTGTGGGCATTAAGGGCATCCACCCACACCGGGGCACCGTAAAGAGCCATTGATCGGACGACCCCGGTGTATAGTTGGCGAGCTACAATGCTGGGTCCGTTTAAGTTTGGCAGCATTCCCCCAAGAGCCGTTGCTGTTTTGACTAGCTTGGGGGACTGCACACGGAAGTGCTCCTTAAAGTTCCACTTCGCGTCGAGAATCAGACCCAGGTATTTCATACTCGAGCTGATCCCGACGCGAACACCATTGATGTTTAGGTGTAAGCCTACTGGTGGTCTCCGCCTTGCCCCGTAAAAGAAGAGGGCCTCCGTCTTCTCGACCGCAACGGTCAGACCGAGCAGACTGATTCGCTGAACCATATGCATGACCCCAGCAGTGGCCAGATGAACTGCCTCCTTAAAGTCATCTGCGCGAGCCGTAACTAACGTGTCGTCAGCATAGCATACGACATTGAGCCCGCGCAGCAACGCTCCTCGCAGCGCCCAGTCATAGCCGATGTTCCACAGCAACGGACCCAGAACCGATCCCTGTGGAACACCGCATGACACTGCCCTCCTGTGCACCCTACCGTCACGTCCTTGGTACACCACTAGTCTCCCCCTCAAGTAGTCGTAGATGATGTTACGAAGGTATTGGGGCACTTCATGATACCGAAGTGCCTCACTGATACTCTCGAATGGGAGACTATTAAAGGCATTGGCGATGTCCAAGGACACCGCCAAAACCACGTCGCCTTGCGCAACCGCTTGCTGAGCCTGCTCCTTTACGCTCAAGATGGCGTCTATGGTGGATCGATTAGCCCTAAACCCGTACTGGCACTCGGCCAGATCCGGGCCCACCGTGCTAAGATGTTCGACGATGCGGACCGCCAACACGCGTTCGAAAAGTTTACCGGCTTCGTCCAAAAGAACGATAGGCCGGTACGCTGATGGTAAATCGATCGGACGCCTCTCCTTTTTGAGGAGAACTAACCGCCCCGTTTTCCATTTGGTAGGAAATTGACCAGAGGAGAGGCACGAATCTAAAAGAGACCGAAACCTCTCCCCGAAAACCTCCTCTGCGAGAACCCAGGCCTTGCCCGGGATACCATCCGGCCCTGGAGCCGTATTCTTGGCCCGAAGCCGTAAAAAGGCTGCACCCAACTCACCGGTCGTAACCGGTGGAACCTGTACAGTAGCCATTTCGCGGGTCGTAGCCATGGACGGGGGCACAAATACGTCACGCTCAGGGAACAGTGAGGTGATTATACTGTCCAACAGTCGAGGCTCGAGAGACTCAGTCAGCGGGGGGCCCACATTTCGCAGCTTCCCGCGCACTCGGCGGTAGGGGCGTCCCCACGGATCCTGATCGAGGCTCTCGAGCAATTCCTGGCGCGCCTCGTCCTTTGCCTGGCAGATTCCAGCCTTGAGCGCTTTCTTTGCATCCTTATAAGTGGAACGCAAGATCTGTTCGATGCGCTCATGGTCTGCATTCCGAATTCGTAGCCTACGATGTCTGGTGTAAGCCCGACGTGCAATAATACAGTCCTCCCTCAGTTCAGCCACTTGTTGGCACCACCAATAAACCGCCCGCCTGGATGGTCGGCGTTTGGATCTGGGCATGGCCGAATCGCACACAGCAGTCATTGCATTGGCGAACCAATGTGCTCCCTCTTCAACCCCGATTTGGTGTTCGGCGGGGCGTGCACTCCACAATTGCACGATGGCCGCTTCTATGAGCAATTCTCGGTCCATCCTTCCCAGCACCCAACGTGGAAAGGGAGATGACCTCGAATCGCTAGGTGGGGCAGACCGATGCAACGGAGATATGTCAAACCTGATGTATCGGTGGTCAGACAGGTTCTCTACATCTACCAGGACCCTCCAGCTATCAACGCGTCTTGAGATGGTGGGCGACGCGAAGGACAGGTCAATGATTGACCCGCCCTGAAGCCGGATGCAGGTGTTGGTTGAGCCCTGGTTGAGCAAGCACAGGCCGGACGAAACGGCCCAGTCCTCTACTGCTTCCCCCTTCGGGTCAGTAGCAGGGGAACCCCAGGCCACAGACTTGGCATTGAAATCGCCGAGCACGATGACCTGTGCTGGCGAGGCGCGGTTGGAAATTGCGCCAATATGGTTAAGGAATGCCTCAAACTCCGACAATGTTTTATTGGGGGAGAAGTATATCCCAATGAGAACAACATCCCCCCAATTAGCTGCGACAAACCCTGGGCCTCTTTCTCGTGGTGATATTAGAGGCGAAAGAGCCGAAGATGTACCTCTCACAACAACCACTGAGCCTTCCGTATCGCCAACCCAGTTGTTATGGTTGGCCGGAATATAATATGGCTCAGAAGCCACCGCCACATCAATGGACCACTCTGCCATTGCCTGCACGAAAAGGTCCTGTGCACCGGCAGAGTGGTTCAAGTTCGCCTGGAGTAACTTGAGATTGGGTGTATTATCCATTGGTGGACGTCTCAATGGCTACGTCTCGAGGCGTCTGCTGTGCGCCGGTAGAAACCGCGGCAGGCGTAGTTCCGGCCGTTCTTCTCCTCCTTGGGGGTGAGCACTTTTTGCTCCCCGCTATGTGGTCTGCGGGCCGTTTAGCGTCGGCGCAGATGGGGCAATGGTGTTTAGCCGAACAGGACGATGCGATGTGGCCAGCGTTACCGCAGCGATAGCAGACATCACTGCGGTCGATCTTGGCCGTGCATCGCGCCCGGGTATGCCCCTTCTCTAAGCAGCGGAAACATTTAAGCGGCCGCGCCTCCAGAGGTTGCACATGGGCAACACTCCACCCCACAAAGATGCGGCCATCATCAACCAAAATTTTGGCCGCAGCGACTGGGCACTGTATATAAATAGTGCCCATACCACCCGCACCTGGACGTATCTCCCCTACCCTTACACTGTCAGGGGTGCAACCACCTTTATTGGCTACCGCAGCGAGAACTTTCTCGGGGGTGGCTGAATCATCGAGCCCCGTCAAACGCAGATCAATGCGTTTCATTGGTCGGGCGACCCTTACAGAATCGCCCAGCACCTCCTTCATTTTGACGGCCAGTTGGTCGGCCTGTTCTGCAGTAGCAGAGCTCGGAAGATGGAGTATCCGAGCCCCTGTTGCCGCCTTTCTAAATCGGACGCCCTCGATGCCGACTTCCGCAAGATCAATGGAATCGGTAGCCTTCCGAATGACGTCTGCATAGGTAACGCCCTTTTCTTGCGCTTCTGGCTGGATGGTTACTACAACCGCGGCAGAACGCGGCTCCCGCAATTTCGGCTTCCTTTTACGGGCCTTCTTCGGCTTGGCCTGATGTTGTTTGGCCGCAGCTGTTTTCCTCCTGGCTTTACGGCCACCAGTAAAAGTGGTCCACTCCCCCTCGGGTGGATGTGAGGTGGAGGGAGCTGGTGCAGCATTAGTATTATCTGCCCGGACGGAATTAGCCGGAGCAGCTTTCGTCGTTTTATTACCCTGCTTAGGTGGTTTTTTCCCCTCTTTAGGCAATCCTGCATTAGAGTTCGTAGACGCAGGTTGAGCTTTCTTGCCCTGATTTTTAGGGGGGGGCGGTTGCGATCCTCCTACAACCGAGGCAAAGGTCGGCTTGCTATTTTTAGCGTCCGCCGCTAAAGGTGGACGTACACGGGGCGCCTTTGGATTTCGGGCCGCCTCTTTGCTGGCCTTGGGTAACCCCTGAGGTGGATCATCGGGAGCCGATGCAGGGGGACCCAACCGAGCGTCAAGCAACTGTCCCACCTTCTCAAGCACCATCTGCATAACGGACGTGCTGTCTGGCGATGACATTGCTGTAGGCGTAACCTCTACGCTTGCAACCTCTCTGACCACCTCACACTGCTGCGACACAGGGGACGCAGTATGCAATGGCAAGGGAACAGGAAGGACCTCCTCAGCGCGAAAGACAGGTGATGATCTCCTCTCTCGCTGGATGGAACTGAGTGAAGCCTTAAGTTCCGCGACTTCGCGCCTTAACTCCGCCATCTCGTTGTGCAGGCGGACGTTGTCCTCCTGCAGGCGGGCGTTGTCATCGATCAAGCGCTGGTTGCACTCGACCGATGGAAGCCGTCGGTACTCATTCGACGCCTCCTTCACGACAGAGGCCATGTCGTTGAGAGATCTCTGAAAGGTCCCTTTCAGGTTTTTCGACCTCTTGGCGACAAAGGTGATGATGTCGCCAGCTTCTGCGCACCTCTTGCTACAATCAAGAGCCGCCAGCTTTTCCGCCTCCTTTGGATCTGAGCAAGCGGCCCTCTCCAGCACACGTTTTGCCCTAGATTCGCGGGCCTGAGTACACATTAGAGCGATCTCCTCTTCCGCGTCTAGCTGCAGTTCCTCCCGTTTAGACTTGACGTACAGCATTTTAGCCGCCGCAAGCCCAACAAATTCTCCTGTGGTCGGTGGTCGACCCCTACCGCGCTTTTGTTCGTTGGTGGGACCAAGATCCGGGGAACCAACATTGGCATCCGAAAAATGGTCTACATCCGAATCGGAGCTGACCTCCTCAGGTGGTGGTGGAGGGGCTCGCACGGTTTCATCACGAGATACTGTTGAAGAAGACGAGGCCTTGCTGTTTTCGCCATCAGTCCCTTTTCCCAGTTCTCGCTGAACAGCGGCTCGAGTGAGTCGAGGCGCAACTTCCTCGTCGCCTGAACCTAAATCAGACAACCTCCTGTCCACGATGGACTTAAAAGCAGACCCCTTAGAAGATGCTAGGGCCGCATCACACTTTTGGCGATCGGAGCTTAAGAGACCGACTCTCGGAACACGAGTCCGAGAGGAGCTCCTTGATCTACCATCGCCCTTCAAGGGCGCACTCCTGCTACTATCCACGGCAGGCCTAGTACAAGGCCCTGCCGACTTCTCCGAACCGTCAATAAAAGTTTTGTTTTTGGACATCATAATATTAATCCCACGAGCATGAGAACAAAGATGGTCACCCCGCACAGTGGCCTCATGTACGGGGAACCCTATATACTGCCGGCTTCGGGTGGACCGACAGGTGTTAACGAGATTCCTCTCGGGATATTTAAAGACTTCCCAGTCGCGGCCGGCCGGCTAAGGCAAGCCCTCGTTTCCCCTCCCTGAACCACTACCCCACAGACGCCTCGAGTGAGGGTCTTTGTGGATCAGTTCAGGGTTACGACGCTCAGGGGCTGGCGTAAGGCCCCTGGTACACCCCTTTCGGGGCGCTCCCCATTCCCCCCCATGGTCGCTAGCGGGTGGGCTGTTTCGCCGCCCACCAACCCATCTGAAGACGGGCGCCCGTCGCCACGTGTCCCAACGACGGAGCCTTTGCGCTGAAACGACGCCCAGAAGGGGCGCCGGACTACCCCATCCCCCCCCGTGTAACGACGCCCAGAAGGGGCGCCGTCAAAACTCCCCTCAAAGCCGCCCTGGAGTGAGCGGCGAGCGTGCGGCCCAGAGTGGGCCGCACGTGGAGATCCCCCCCGCAGGTCCGAGTGACCCGCTGTGCGGTCCAGAAGGGACGCGCGTTGAAGGGGGCGCGATGCCCAGAAGGGGCACCGCCTAGAATTTGACGCCCAGAAGGGGCGCCAGGGATTAGCATAAAGCCCCTTGTCCCACGCTGAACGTGGGCCGAGAGGCCTTACCCCAGGGTGCACCACGAGGAGGTTCCCAAATTTGCACCCCAACCTAACCTAACCTAACCTAACCTAACCTAACCTAACCTAACCTAACCTAACCTAACCTAACCTAACCTAACCTAACCTAACCTAACCTAACCTTTTTTTTTTTTTTTTTTTTTTTTTTTTTTTTTTTTTTTTTTTTTTTTTTTTTTTTTTTCCCAGGGGAATGCGTTACGCATACCGGGGCCTTGAAGAGGCACCCGGTTATGTGGGACTCGCCCGTCCGCCTCCGCCCTCGCAAGGGGGAGACGGAGGGGGATACCCACTAAACCCCTGGGGGACAAACAATCCGACAGCATAAGGCAGAGGTGAGACACGGTACCGGCCATGGGCATTGAACCGCGAACCACCCCCTCGCCGTGTGCTGGCCTATGACAACTGCAAGCAGCTGTCACGCGCCATCACACGGCGGCTGCCACGAGGCACATCATGGAAAAAGGGGGCCCTTAAGGGGCAGACCTTACGGTCGAAGGTAGGACCAACTTGTGCAGCCCTTGCCGAGGTGCAAGGGGCACAAGTCGGCCCCCGTCTTGCGGGAGGAGGGCGGCATTGACTGCCTCCCTCGACCCAACCACCGCCGGTTACCCGGCCCTACGTCCGGCGGAGAAAGGCGGCATTTATGCCGCCCTTAACTCCCCTTCAGCCGCCGGTTGCCCGGCCCTGTGTTCAGCAGAGGAAGGCGGCATTTGTGCCACCCTCGACTCCGCTTCAGTCGCCGGTTGCCCGGCCCCGTCCGTCCCCGCCCTCACCGGCGAGTCCGTCGCCTCCATGGGCAATTCGCCCTCCCTCACCGCAGGCGGAGCCCGCGGCCAAGGGGCCCACTTCGCCCTCGACCTAGGAGGACGACAGGTCCTCCCCCCCATATGATGCTCGTGCGGGAGCCCTGCCTCCCTGCACACATCACAAACCGCCTTTTCGGCACCACACTCGGCCGCCTTGTGCCCGGGGGCACCGCACCTGAAGCACAGGGCGCCCCGGTTTGCCTCCGCGTCGCAGGCGTAGCTAAGGTGCCCCACGCCGAAGCACCTATAGCATCTCTTGGGGCCCCCGTCTAGGACCTCCACCTGCACAGTCGCCCAGTCCAGGACAACACTGGTCTGCCCCACCAGAAACCTTGCCGCTGTAGTCGGCAGCCGGACCACAACAGTGCGCCTCCCCATCGGCCCGGTTCGGATTTGCCCAACAGTGACCCTATCGAGGTCGCATTTCGCCCCCTCCGCAACCGCCTTCCGGATCTCTTCCCCCTGGTATTCCGCGTCCGGGTTCAGGCCCACCAGGCGGATTGCGGCCATCCGGCACGGTCTCCCGACCACCACATCCTCCGGGACCACCTCCCGAAGCTTCCCCGCAAGGGCGTCGGCCAGGGGTCCACTGGAGTCGCCCGGGATTTCCAGCTTCCGCCCTCCTGCCGCGGTGTGCGTCATCCGCACGCCTCCCGCCAGCCCAATGCTCGGCAAGTCGAGCCTCTCCATCGCGACCCCCAAGGCCGAGGCGTATGTCACGCCCCTCGCCACCGCCTCCGGCTTCAGCGTCAATGTTACTGCCGAGGAGCTCGGCACCGCCATCTTAGGGGGGAGCCTCGCGCGCTCCACCGTCTTCGTCACCTTGCCGCCTACCCGCGTGGCCCGATCGGCCGCGGACTCGGCCCGCCCGGCTCTTCGCCTGGCCGCCCTCGAGGCGACAGTGTTCCACGGCTCCTTCAGGGGAGCGCCGGGGGCGCCATGGGAACCGGCGGCCGCCCCGGCGTAGCTCACCCCAGCTACCCCTCCGTCCCCCGCGAGCGGCGGCCTCGCAGGGTGCTCAGCTGGGAGGCGGCTCTCGATCTTGTCGAGCCGCCCTCCCAGCGACTCGATCACCTCCCTCTTAAGGGCCTCCAGCATGCCCTCCACGCTCGCCAAAGAGGGGGAGGGAGCGGGCACCCGAGCGGCAGCCTTCAGCGCCGCGACCTCCCGCTTCAGCGCCGCAACCTCCCCCTCCAGGTCGGCGCACCCCTTGCGGCTCTTCCGCCACCTACCCCGCTGCAGGGCCAAGCCGGCCAACATGCGGTCGTAGCTCCGGCGCACCTCATCCCTGGAGCCGTGCAACGCCGCAACCACCACGCTGAGGCAGCCCCGCACCTCGCGGATCAGTACTTCGTCCGACAGCTCGGCCATCTCCTCTAGCGCCCTATCGTACACCCCCCCCGTACCCTTCTTGGGGGCAGGACCCTTTCCAGAGCTCCCGCTGGAGCTATCCATGCGCGCGACAGCTAGCGAGCGCTTGCGCGATTCCTCCACCAGGTCCTCCACCATACGCGCGCACTCCGGGTCGGAATCCCTGTCGCGCGCCATCTCGGCCGCCCAGTCAAGATGACTGGCGCCACCCGCACCGGGCACCGCCGGTTCCACGCCGCCCGAGCCATTAGCCCGAGCGGACGCTTCACCGGACGCGTCCCCGGCCTCTCCGCCCTTCCCGGGCCCACCACGACTTCTACCCCTCCTGGGCAACTCCCTACTCAGAGCACCAGTAACATTTGCCACTGCAGGAGCCTGGTCTCGAACTCCTGCAGGGCCTTCGGTAGTCAATTTCTCACGTGGAGGCCCGGATACCTCCACGCGCCGGGCGCCAGCCGGATCACATGGCAAACTAATCTTCTTAGGTAAACCTTTCATTATGTTTTGGAAATCCAGGTTTACCATCCCCCTTTGGTCGCTAGTGGGTGGGCTGTTCGCCGCCCACCAACCCGTCCGAAGACGGGCGCCCGTCGCCGCGCCCCGCAACGACGGAACCTTTGCGCTGAAACGACGCCCAGAAGGGGCGCCGGACTACCCCAAACCCCCCCGTGTATCGACGCCCAGAAGGGGCGCCGACTACCCCAAACCCCCCCCCCGTGTGACGACGCCCAGAAGAGGCGCCGTCAAAACTCCCCTCAAAGCCGCTCAAGAGTGAGCGGCGAGCGTGCGCCCCAGAGTGGGCCGCACGTGGAGATCCCCCCCGCAGGTCAGAGCGACCCGCTGTGCGGTCCAGAAGGGACGCGCGTTGAAGGGGGTGCGATGCCCAGAAGGGGCACCACCTACTTTATTCGGCGCCCAGAAGGGACGCCAGGGATTTGCATAAGGCCCCTTGTCCCACGCTGAACGTGGGCCGAGAGGCCTTACCCCAGGGTGCACCACGAGGAGGTTCCCAAATTTGCACCCCAACCTAACCTAACCTAACCTAACCTAACCTAACCTAACCTAACCTTTTTTTTTTTTTTTTTTTTTTTTTTTTTTTTACCCGGTGTAATCCCTGCTTATGGATTCCAGCCTCCAGAAGGGAGACTGGATATGTGGGACTCTCCCGTCCCTCTTTCCACGACGTAGTCGTCGGGCGAGAGGGAGGGGCCTACCCACTAATCACCGGGGGACCAAACTCCGAAAGCATAAGGCTTGAGGTGGCGGTCACGGGACCTGATCCACGGGGGAATTGACCACGCGAGAGCCACCCCGTCGCCGTGTGTTGGCCTATAACCACTGCAAGGCAGCCGTTACGCGCCAACACACGGCGACTTACGCGCACCGGCACTGCAAAACCAGCCCAATTAGGGGGCAGACACAAACGACATAGACAGACATGCCCGGCTTACCCGGGCATGCGGACACAACACGACCCATTTACGCTGGACACAACACGACACACACAGGACGAGAACATGCCCACGTCTTCGCAGGCATGCGCACAGACAACCACACCCATTTCCAGTTCGAGACTCCATTTGAGGGTCGCTCAAAGACAGCCGGACAGCACGACAACCTCGACCAGTTGGTCGTCTAGCCGTCCTGCCGCTCATCATTGCTTCCCGGGGAGTCAACGAACTGGTCCTACACAAACATAACAAGTATGAACAACCACAAATCACAACACGACACGACAACGACACGACAACGACACAACCCAGCCCAATTTGCTGGCGCGGGGCTCCCCGCATCCGCTCCGAGCAACCCGCCCCCCTTTCGGGGAGGCGCAACGTTGCTCATCATGGCTTCTGCATAAAGCCTCCGTGCCAGCTCCCCAACGACATCCACAAAGACCCGCACATTTACTGGTATGAAACCCTCCCGCTTCCGCTCCGAGCAAGGGGACACCCTCGGAATGGCGCCCCGTTGCTCATCATGGCTTTCACCTGGGTCCCATACCAGGTCCATGGAAGGACAACCACAATACAAACACTAAACTAGCAATCCGAACGCACAACACCAGACATTGGACAGCACAAAATGCTGTCCACTACCACCCGTATTTGTTACACAAAACATAGAACATAGAAAGAGACACTACAGGACAGCACTAACAATGCCGTCCATCGGACCCCTGGGCACTTGGGGTGGTATAATCAAATACCCATGCCAGTGCCCATCTTCCTATCAGACCAATGGGGACAAAGTCCTAAAACTAAACATGTACGTAAAATTAAACATAAACCCACAAACTTAATCCTAACAACAAACTAAGCTAACACAAATCATCGGGCGTCCGGCCGCCAGTGCAGAACCTGACCTCCGCCAGACGCCCGGCATCACCCTAAGGTGGATGGAGGTCCGCGTACCTCCGACGCCGCCTCCCCGTCCTCCTCCTCCTAATTGACGCAGCGTTGGCTGACTCCTCCCGGACGCGTTCGGCCTCCTCCTTGAGGCCTATGCACTCCGCAGCGAAGCCAGCCACCGCTGCCCAATTCTCCTCGCTCTCCACCATTGCAGCGACCACATCCGGCAGAGCTAGAGTGCCCCTTACTCCCAGGGACAGCTCCAGCGTACGCCTCTGTGACGCGAAGGCACTACACGACTCGAGGGTGTGCTGAGCCGTGTCCTCTTCTTCCCCGCAATGGTGGCAGACCGGGGTCTCCTCCCTCCTAATCCTGTGCAGGTATCGCCCAAAGCACCCATGCCCGCTGAGCAATTGTGTCAGGTGGTAGGACGTCCCCCCGTGGGACCTATTTATCCACCCCTGCAACACTGGGCGGATAGCATCGATCGTGCGGGTTCCGGCTTCTGGGGTTGTGAGGTCCTCCTCCCATTGCCATACCGCCATGTCGTAAGCTACCCGCCTTGCCGCCTCGATTTCTACCTGCACAGGATTTTCTCCTCTAGCCCTCGCCTCCGCCCGGAGCTCGTAGACTTCGGTTAATACCTTAGCCTCGAGCTCCCACGGGATCATGCCTGCTATCGCCGTAGCTGCCGTAAAAGAAACCGTCCGATAGCCCCGGATGGCTCGGATGGCCACTGTCCTCTGAGGTCTTCTTAGGTTGGCGATGTTTTTCCTCGAGAGGGAGTCCGACCATACCGGGGCGCCATATAGGGCCATGCTCTTAAGTACTCCGGCGTAGAGTTTACGGCAGCTATCGCCCGGCCCACCCATATTAGGCAAAAGCCTTCCCAAGGCCATTGCCGCTCCAACCAACCTCGGAGCCAGATTGGTAAAGTGCGCCTCAAAGCTCCATCGACTGTCTAATGTTAGTCCCAGGTATTTGAGCTGAGGCGCAACTCTGACGAGGACTCCATCCACCCTGACCCGGGCGTTGCTGGGAGGCCTGCCCCGAGGACCATGGAACAGTATGGCCTCGGTTTTCGGCAGGGCCACCTCCAAACCCAGCAGCCTGATCCGTGTGACCGTCAGCGTGGCGGCCGCCCCTGCCAGACGGGCGACTTCCTGGTAGTCACGGCCCCTTGCCGTGACCAGAGTGTCATCTGCATAGCAGATGACACTCGTCCTCGAGAGCAACTCCCCCCGAAGGACCCAGTTGTACCCCAGGTTCCAAAGCAACGGCCCAAGCACCGATCCCTGGGGCACTCCGCACACCATCTTATGTTCGCAGATCTGCGCCCCCCCCGGCTCAAGGAAGAGGACGGACCTGTCCGCCAAGTAGTCCGCCACGAGTCTTCTCAGGTACCACGGGACTCTGTGGTACCTGAGGGCCTCCATTATTGCGCTGAAGGGGAGGGTGTTAACCTAACCTAACCTAACCTTTTTTTTTTTTTTTTTTTTTTTTTTTACCCGGTGTAATCCCTGTTTATGGATTCCAGCCTCCTGAAGGGAGACTGGATATGTGGGACTCTCCCGTCCCCCTTTCCACGACGTAAACGTCGGGCGAGAGGGAGGGGCCTACCCACTAATCACCGGGGGACCAAACTCCGATAGCGTAGGGCTCTTAGGGTGGCGGTCACGGGACCTGATCCACGGGGGAATTGACCTCGCGAGGCCACCCCGTCATCCGTGTGCTGGCCTATAACCACCGCACTGGGCAGTAGTTACGCGCCAGCACACGGCGACTACGCGCGTACGGCACAACATGGTATTTGCCCCAGAGGGGGGCGGACACAACACAAACAAGGACTGACATGCCCAGCTTTCCCGGGCATGCGGACGCCACACGACCACAAACACGGACACACACAAAACAGACAACATAATGGAACACATGGACAAACATCCAGTGCACCCGGGGCACTTGGGGTGGTATGGCGACATACCCATGCCAGTGCCCCCCTCCTAACCAGTCAAGTTAGAGACGGAGTCTCGACTTGACTACTCCACACAAAACGAGAAGAAAAACAAACAACAACAAAACAAAGCATACGACACAAACAGGGCGGTGCCACCTTACGGTGGCTGGAGATCGGCGAATCTTCGCCGTCTTCTCCCCGCCCTCCTCCTCCTCATTGGCGCGGCGTTGGCTGACTCCTCCCGGACGCGCTCGGCCTCCTCTTTGAGACCCAAGCACTCCGCAGCGAATCCAGCCACCGCCGCCCAATTCTCCGCACTTGCCACCATCGCGGCTACCACATCCGGCAGAGCCAGAGTGCCTCCTCCCAAGGCCATCTCCAGCGTACGCCTCTGCGGTGCGAAGGCACTACACTCCTCGAGCATATGCTCAGGAGTGTCCTCTTCTTGTCCGCAATGGTGGCAAACCGGAGTTTCCTCCCTGCCAATCCTATGCAGGTAGCGGCCAAAACACCCATGCCCCGTTAGGAGCTGGGTGAGGTGGTAGGTCATCCCCCCATGTGACCTATTGATCCACCCCTGCAACACCTGGCGGATAGCCTCGACCGTGCGGGTTCCGGCTTCTGGGGTTGTGAGGTTTTCCTCCCATTGCCACACCGCCATGTCGTAAGCTATCCGCCTTGCACCTTCGACCTCTGCCTGCGCAGGATTGTCCCCTCGCGCCCTTGCCTCCGCCCGGAACTCATACACCTCGGTCAAGACCTTGGCTTCGAGCTCCCATGGAAGCATGCTCCCTGCGGCCGTAGCCGCCGCAAACGACACCGTACGGTAACCCCGGATGGCTCGGATGGCCGCTGTCCTCTGCGGTCGTCGCAGGCAGGCGACGTTCCTCCTAGACAGCGAGTCCGACCACACCGGGGCTCCATACAGGGCCATGCTCCTCAGCACCCCCGCGAAGAGTCTGCGGCAGCTATCACCGGGACCTCCAATGTTGGGCAAAAGCCTTCCCAGGGCCATCGCCGCTCCAACCACCCTCGGAGCGAGATCGGCGAAGTGGGCCTCGAACGCCCAGCGGCTATCAAGCGTGAGTCCCAGATACTTTATCCGGGACTCGACCCTGACACTCACACCGGCCACACGGATATGCGCGTTGCTGGGGGGCTTGCCCCGGGGACCATGGAAGAGGATGGCCCCGGTTTTCGGCAACGCCACCTCCATACCGAGCATCCGTATCCGCCTCACCGTCAAGGACGCAGCCTCCGCCGCCCTCCTGGATACATCCCGGTAGTCACCGCCCCTTGCGGTGACCAGAGTGTCATCTGCATAGCAGATGACACTCGTCCTCGGCAGTTGTTCGCACCTGAGGACCCAGTTGTATCCCAGGTTCCATAAGAGTGGCCCCAGGACAGAACCTTGGGGCACCCCACACACCGTACTGCGCTCCACGATGCGCGCCCCTCCGGGCTCGAGGAAGAGGATCGTCCTATCTCGAAGATAGTCCTCGACGATCCTCCTCAGGTACCACGGTGTTCTGTGGTACCTCATGGCCTCCACAATTGCGCAATATGGAAGGGAGTTGAACGCATTGGCGATATCAAGAGATACCGCCAACACCCTCTCCCCCCTCCCGATGGCCCGTTCGGTCGCCCTTTTGAGGGACAGGATGGCGTCCACTGTCGACCTCCCCCGGCGAAACCCGAACTGCGCGTCATGCAGATCCCTACCCCCGCTGCCCAAGTGCTCCACAATCCGGCCCGCAATTATCCGCTCGAAGAGCTTCCCAGACTCATCGAGCAGGACTATGGGCCGATATGCCGACGGTGAATCCGGCGGGCGCCCGTCTTTACGAAGGAGGCAGAGCCTGCCCTCCTTCCAGGCCTTCGGGAACCTGCCCTGCTGGAGGCACGCATCCAGCAACTCCCTTAGCCTGGGTCCGACGTGCTCAAGGGCGATGGCCAAAACCCTCCCGTGCACCCCGTCCGGGCCTGGGGCCTTCTTTCTGAGACGGAGGCGCTGAGTCACCACCTCCATCTCCTGATCCGTGACCCGCGGGATGGTCTGCGGGTCTACCTCCCCATCATGCTCGGGGGCGGTGAACGGCGTCACCTCCACTGCCCGATCCGGGAACAGGGCGTTCAGCACACTGGCCAGGAGTTCCGGCTGGAACGACTCGGTGGGGGGCGCCGAGCTCCGCATCCGGTTCCGAACGAATCGGTATGGGCGCCCCCACGGGTCCCTATCCAAATCGGCCAGAAACTCCCTCCAGGAGTCCTCCTTTGCCCTCATTATGGCTACCTTCAGTCTCCACCTGGCCAGGCTCAGGCGGCTATAGAGGTTGGCCTCCTCCTCTGGCGCACGCCTCCTCCTCCTCCTACACCTCTGGTAGAGGCGCCTCTGGTGGATGCAGGCCGTGCGGAGGCCGGCTATTTCCGCCGTCCACCAATACACGGCGCGACGATGCGGCCGATCCCCGGCTCGGGGCATGGCGGCGTCGCAGACCCGTGTCATCGACCTCCGGAAGGTGGTGGCCCTTTGGTCGATGTCCGTGGTCCTGGGCGGTGGTAGCCACCTCTCCATTATCGCCGCCTCCGTCGCAGCCTCCCTGTTCAGGCGCGTCAGGGCCCACCTCCTAAACCGCGCACCTCGAACACCCTGCTGGGGGGTAGGGCCAGCAGCTGGGGGGGCGGATATCCTGAGCAACACATACATATGGTCGCTCAGGGTTTCCTGGTCCAGCACCTCCCAACTGGTCACACGTGAGGCTATGGAGGGGGTCGCGAAAGTAACATCCACGATGGACTCCCCCTGCCACCTCACGCATGTGCTGACCGTGCCTCTGTTCAGGACCACCAACCCGGCCTGGACCAGGAAGTTCTCCACGACCTCTCCCCTGCTGGTGGTCACAGGGCAGCCCCAGGCCCTGGACTTGGCGTTGAGGTCGCCGGCCACAATCACCTGCCGCGGAGCCAATCTGCGCACGACACTCTGGACCCTGCCGACGTAGTCCACGAAATCGCTGCGTCTGCGATTGGGCGAGAAGTATAGCCCAACTAGGGCAATGCTGCCCCAGTCGACCGCCACGTACCCCTCGCCCCGCTCCCGCAGCGCTAGTGGAGTCGTGGAGGTGGTCGAGGTGGTGATGACCACCTTCCCGTCGGTGGATCCGACCCAGTTTGTTCGCGCAGGGATGGTGTAGGGCTCCGCTGCGATTGCCACGTCGATACCTAACGCCGCCAGCTGATGGACCATAAGGTCCTGAGCATTGGCGGCGTTATTAAGGTTCGCCTGGAGGACGGACTTAGGGTGCGCTGACATTTGGTCCCTGTGCCTGGTCTGCCGTGTCCATGGGCGCCACCTCTGGCGCTCTTGCCGCTGCGGGGGGGGCCCTTGTCCAGGGGGCCACCTTTATCTTCGGCTTGGTAATGGGGGGCCTGCAAGTCCTCCCCCCTAAATGGTGCTCGTGAGGGAGCTTGGCCTGCTTGCACACCGCGCAGGAGGCCTTCTCTGCGCCGCAGTCGGCCGCTCGATGCCCCGGTTCGCTGCACCTGAAACACAGGGCGCTACGGTCGGTCGCCCGGTCACACGTGTACTGTGTGTGACCCAACCCGTAGCACCGGTAGCAGCGGACCGGAAGCCTCTCTAGTACCACCACCTGGACCTGGATCCAGCCGATGACCAGGCGACCAGCCTCCGCCAGCGTCTTGGCGTGCCCCACCGGCAGCCGGACCAACATGGATTTGACTCCCCACGGTCCGGTCCGTACTTCACCAAGCCCGATGTGTTCAGGCGCGCAGCCTGACTTTGCCGCAACGGCCTCGCTGATCTTCTCCGGGCTGATGCCGTCGCCCAGTCCCACCAGCCGGAGCTCGGCTTTGCGGCACGGCCTGCCAACGTCCGCGTCCTCCGACACAACCTCCCTCAGCCTCTTTGCTAGCGCATCCGCTCTGGGGCCGCTGGTTGCACCCGGCACTTCCAGCTTGCGCCCGCCCGCCGCCGTGTTCCTCATCCTTACGGCCTCGAGCCCGAAGTCTTGCAGCTGGATGGCGCCAACTGCCTTCTCCATGACGGAGGCATAGGTAGCACCTTTCGCCACGGCTTCGGGCTTCAGGGTTATGGTGACGACAGATGAGCGGGGTGGCACCAGCTTGGATGCGGGGGAACCCACGGCAGCCGTCCTTCTCCTTGTCTCCTTGGCGACTTTGGCAGCCGCTTTTTTGGCCTTTCTCCTGGCACTGTGGGAGATATTCACCCTCCACTCGTTCGCCGGGGTGTTGGCTGGCAACGTAGGGGAGGCCGGACGCGTCGAAGGGATCCTCTCCCTGGGCACTCTCTGGGGCAGTGGCGGGCTGCTCTGGTTGGGGATCCAGCTTGGACCTGTCTCCGTCTGGGGGGTCCGGGGGGCACCGGGGGCTCTGGAGAATCCGGCGGCCGCCTCGGCATAGGATGCCCTATCCCTCTGCTCATGTGCCAACGGGGGCCTTAGGGGGGGCTCTGGTGGTAAACGCCTCTCCACCCCCTCAATCCTTGCGTTGAGCATCCCACCGATCTCGCGGATCAGGTCCGCCCTGAACCCGGCCATTTGATCCCCTATCGAAACGGCCACCTCCCTTTGTACATTCGCGGCCCTCGTCCGCGGTGTCCTAGGCTCTTGTTGGTCCTCCCTCATGAGCCTAACCTGCTCCTTCAGGGCCTCGACTTCGCGGTTGAGCCTCTCATTGTCCCTTTGAAGCCTCAGCGCCTCATCGGACACGGACATCTCACTGAGTTCCATCAGGCACGCCATCATCGCCGCGACCCCTTCGTTTAGGTCCCTCCTCACGGTCCCCTTAATATTCATGGAGTCGGCGGCCGATTTAGACACCCGGTCCAGGGACTTCCTGGCCGCCGCAAGGATATCTTCCTTGGACTTCGGGGCCATTTGGGCCCTGATCTCCTCCACCCTCCTCCTCCTGCGCCTGTTCCCACACTCCTCCATTTCCTGGGCCTTTGGCTCGACCTCCTTTAAGTAGGATTCGCGTGCGGGCGTGGACTTCCCCTTGGGCCCGTCCTCGTCCGTGGACATCGCAGACCCCGAGCTGCGCCCGCAGTCTGCCCTGGCGCTCGCAACCCCGATCGATGTGCCGAGCTTCTCCACCTGCTGGCTACGTTGTACAGGTCCATTATTCTTGGCCCTTCCGCGTGGGCCTGATTTAAACTTTCGCACCGGTGCGCTCAGTGCCTCGACCTCACTACCAGATTCCTTCGCAGACCCGCTGTGCACTTTTTTCCTCTTGAGCGCCCCCGACTCGGTGGGCGGAACCTGCAGACGACAGAACCTTCCGGCAGAATCCCTACAACTTCCAGACCCCGTTGCTGCTGTCGCCCTTCCAACCTGGGCAACCAATTTGGCCGCTTTCTCTTCCGCTGACATGGTAGAACGCAGATTGTACGATGACGCCCTGCTGGTTCTCCCAGACTCTTCTCCGCTCTCCTCGTCACCTCCACTGCCACTCCCAGGGCAGTCCTCGGCAACTCTCAGCGACCCCTCCGACGCAACAGCGCGTCCTTCATCCCCGGAACCGGGCACCGCCGGCTCCACGCCGCTCAAGCCATTAGCCCGAGCGGGCGCTTCGCCGGACGCGTCCCCGGCATGTACACCGTCCTTCTCGGACCCGTCACTCTCCGGACCCTTCCGCCCGTCCTCAGGCCCACCACCCGCGGCATACCTAGTACAAGGCTCTGCCGCGGCGTCAGAAATTTGGGTTTTTAGTTTATCCATGACTGATCCCACGAGTGGGGGGCAACTAAAAGACCACCCGCGCAGAGGCCCCCGATGCGCAGGCTACCCTAACTACTCCTGAGGTCGGGAAGTATCAGGAGGTTGGTGACGGGTTTTCTCCCGGGGTGCTTTTATAGACTACCCTTGTCGCGGCCGGCCGGTGAAGGCAGGCCCTCGCCCCCCTCCCTGAACAGCTCCCCCACAGACGCCTCGAGTGGGATCATTGCCGCCCAGGTCGGGGACTACGATGCTCAGGGGCTGGCGTGAGGCCCCTGGTACACCCCTTTCGGGGTGCTCCCCTTTCCCCCCCATGGTCGCTAGCGGGTGGGCTGTATAGCCGCCCACCAACCCGTCCTGAAGACGGGCGCCCGTCGCCGCGTTTCCCAACGACGAAGCCTTTGCATGGCGCGGCACCCAGAAGGGGTGCCGGAAAAGCTCCACTCAAAGCCGCTCTGGAGTGAGCGGCGAGCGTGCGACCCAGAGTGGGCCGCACGTGGAGATCCCCCCCGCGGGTCAGAGTGACCCGCTGTGCGGTCCAGAAGGGACGCGCGTTGAAGGGGGTGCGATGCCCAGAAGGGGCACCACCTACTTTATTCGGCGCCCAGAAGGGACGCCAGGGATTAGCATAAGGCCCCTTGTCCCACGCTGAACGTGGGCCGAGAGGCCTTACCCCAGGGTGCACCACGAGGAGGTTCCCAAATTTGCACCCCGTAAAAGGAGGTAACTCCCTCGAAAGGGGAATCTATGCTTTCGCATAGAAACCCCTTTCCCCTCCGCAGTCGGTGGTGTCCCCCCCAGGGACACCACCGAGTGCTGCCACTACCCCTCAGGCTTCTCCTCTCGGGCTTTTATGTGGCGCCACTACCCCTCAGGCTTCCCTCTCGGGCTTTTATGTGGCCTAAAGGCTAGTCCGAGTCGTACGCCACCGACTCCGAGGACTGCCTACGCGCTTGGGACGGCTGGATGGTCGAACACGACGACGCATCATCCCCTCCCACCTCTTCAACCTCCTCCTGGTCCTCCCCCGGGTCTCTCCCTGTACCTCTCGCCGGAGAGGCATTGGGGTTAGAGACAGGAGAAGGTTGGGTCGAGAGCGGGGCCCCTGCCTCCTGCATCTCGACCTCCTCGGGCCGTCCTTCCGGCACGTTTTGCGCGGACGTGCGCGCTGTGGAGCTGCTGTCCCGCTCCCTTCTCTTAGGGGGGACGCATACCCGGCTCCCCATTACATGGCCCGGAGGCCGCCCTCTGGCTGCGCAGACCGCACAGTGCGGTACCCGCTCCGGGCACTCTGCCATCTTGTGGCCTGGGAGTCCGCAGCGAAAACAAATTCCGCTGCGGTCCACCTCCGACTGACAACGAGCCCTCGTGTGACCCACGCCCATACACCTGAAACAGCGTAGGGGGCGCAGGTCAAGGAGAGTCACTGGAGCCGCCACCCAGCCCACCAGCAATTTCCCCGCCGCCACAAGAGTTTGCACCGCCTGGATCGGGCAGCGCACAATAACAGAAGAAGACCCGCCAGGGCCAGGCCTCGGTGCACCCACTTTCACCTTCTCCAACGCGCATCCCCCCCTCTGTGCAACGGCTCCCGCCACATTCTCTGCAGTGACGGTGTCGTCCAGGCCCGATATGCGGATATCCGCGCACTTTTCGGGCCTTCCGACCGTCGCCAGATCCGACACTACCTCTCGAAGACGAGCAGCCATTCGGTCTGCAGCCTCCCCGCTATTTGCACCCGCGATTTCGAATAACCGGGCTCCCGTCATTGATATACGGGTCGTAAGCCCGGAGGTGATGCCGACGTCAGCCAGCGAGATTTCGGCCTTTGCCCTCTGGATTACGGAGGCATAGGTTATCCCCCGCGCCACCGCCTCTGACGTTAGCTGCAGAACCACCGCAGCTGTGCGGGGTCGCCTGAGCCGTCTTCGCCTTCTTCGCGCACTAGCAGGGGCTGCCGAGGCAGACTGCGTTGGGGGCACTCCTCGAGCGGCATGTGGCGGGTGATCTGCGGTCACATCCGTTGCCGGGGGCATTCGTCGTCTCCTTCGCCTACGGCGGGAGTCCGTCGTCGGAGCGACGGGAGGCGTTTGGGCCCAGCTGACGGTCGGCTGGGGTGGGGGAACGAATGGGTTCCAATCCCTCGGCGGCGTCTGGCTCGTCCTCGGCATGGGAAGGGGCGGGTACTCCTCCACCCCAGATCTCCGCGCGGCTAAAGGAGGACGTGTCCTCTCCGGCGTGGTGGTGTTCCTCGCCTCTAAGCCGTCCAGGCGCGAGTTAAGCGCCCCAATCGAACTCATGAACAAGCTTTTCAGCTCGTTCAGGACGCCCATCTCGGCCTGGGGCTGAGGCGGGGGGGCAGGGGCAGTCTCCACACGTGGGGAGGGAGGTCTCCTGGTGACCTGTTCCTTAAGGGCCGCTAGCTCCGCCCGCAGCTCCTTTACCTCTCCCTGCAGTCTCTTGTTGGCGAGGGACAGTCGCTCAACTTCGTCCGACCTGCACCGCGACGCCAGGTTTGCCAACGCGCGCTGCAGCGTGTCCGCTGCGCTATTGAGCGTGCGTTGGCACGTCCCCTTGAGGTGGCCGGACTTCCTGACCACCTCGCGTATGGCCTGTGTGCTCGCCAGGCCCCGCTCCTGTACGTCGTCCGCCGAAAGTCCGGTTATGTCCGCGCTCCAGGGGATCGGCTCCTCTGACCTGGACTCCCTCGCCTCCTGGGGCTCCGTCTGCGTCAGAAAAATGCGAGAGGCGTTGCGCTCTGCTTGTATACGGCGCGCCTCTCCCCTCTTCTCGAGGAGCAGCACGACGGCCGCTCGGTATCGCGTCGCGTCCTCTTCGGGGTCGATCCGGTCACGGAGCCGCTCATACGCGAACAACTCCTCCGTCAGATCCGGGTCCAGATCGTCCTCGTCATCCACACGACGACGCTCCTCCCTCTCTAATGCGGGTCTGGGTAGGGTGCTACACCCAGACGCGCCACCACGACCTCTCCGCCCTGTCCCTATCTTCGGCTTATTAGAGCTCGCCGACTCGTATCCGGAGTTTTCGTCCGAGTCGACGTCTTCATTGTGCGGCCTTTTACGGCTGCCGCCGCCACTTGGGTTTTCACCCGAAACTCCGCCCCTTTCGGGCAACTCCCCACTCCGAGCACCAGTAATATGTGCCGATACAGAAGCCTGGTCTCGAACTCCTGTAGGGCCTTCGGTAATCCATTTCTCACGTGGAGGCCCGGGTACCTCCACGCGCCGGGCGCCAGCCGGATCACATGGCAAACTCTTTTCATTATGGAGACCTTTCATGTTGCGGAAATGAAAGGTTTGCCATCCCTTTTGGTCGCTAATGGGTGGGCTGTCTGCCGCCCACCAACCCATCCGAAGATGGGCGCCCGTCGCCGCGCCCCGCAACGACGGCACCTTTGCAGTGAAACGGCGCCCAGAAGGGGCGCCGGACTACCCCATTCCCCCCCGTGTAACGGCGCCCAGAAGGGGCGCCGACTACCCCAAACCCCCCCCGTGTGACGACGCCCAGAAGGGGCGCCGTCAAAACTCCCCTCAAAGCCGCTCTGGAGTGAGCGGCGAGCGTGCGACCCAGAGTGGGCCGCACGTGGAGATCCCCCCCGCAGGTCCAAGTGACCCGCTGTGCGGTCCAGAAGGGACGCGCTTTGAAGGGGGTGCGATGCCCAGAAGGGGCACCACCTACGTTATTCGGCGCCCAGAAGGGACGCCAGGGATTAGCATAAGGCCCCTTGTCCCACGCTGAACGTGGGCCGAGAGGCCTTACCCCAGGGTGCACCACGAGGAGGTTCCCAAATTTGCACCCCAACCTAACCTAACCTAACCTAACCTAACCTAACCTAACCTAACCTAACCTAACCTAACCTAACCTTTTTTTTCTTTGTTTTAGTCGGAGAAAATGCTTCTCTGCACTGGCATGAGGCCTCGAGAGGAGCGTGAGACACCCCATGCACTGTCCGGGGCTGGAACCCATATGTCCCCCCCCGCCCCCTCGTGAGGGGAACGGGTGAGTAAGGACATACGGGCCCGACCCGGTAAAAGAACCGACACTTACCGTCTGGAGCGTATAGTGGCGCCGCGGTACCGTGGTCCTACGCCCCGCGGACGCCCCACGCTACGGACCCAGTTGCACCTGGGTCCCCTGCGCCAAGGGGAGCAGTCCGGTAAGTCCGACTGCTCCCAAGCGGGAGGAGAGCTTGTGCAATGCAGCCTAGTGCTCCTCTACACTAGGCCGCGGCTCTCCCGTGGGGGGGGAAGAGGGCGGCGCTATGTCGCGGCCCTCGACCCCTCCTCCGCCTGCGCAGGAGAGGAGGCGCCAGGATGTCCTCGCGCAACCTCTCCCTCGACTTCCATGCCCCCGGTGGGGGGGGCGCCCTCTGCCTGCCGGGTTCTCCCCGGGACCTCTGGCTTGGGCTTGACGCTGGGCGGGCGGCAGCTCCTGCCCCCCATGTAATGCCCATGCGGCCGCCCCGCCGCCTCGCAAACCGCGCACCGCAGCTCCTTGGCCGCGCATTCTGCCGCCTTATGCCCGCTGGCCCCGCACCGATAGCAGGACCCCGTGCGGTCCACCTCCAGCGGGCATCGCTGCCGCGTGTGACCGATGCTCATGCACTTGTAGCAGTGCATGGGCATCGGATCAAGGGCCTCCACCCTGGCCGAGCTCCAGCCCACGAGGAGCTTCCCGGCCCCCAAGACTTTCTTGGCCGCCACCACCGGGGCCTTGACCAGGCAGGAACCACTCCCCCCTGGCCTCAGCGCCACCGCCCCCGCGCGGACCTCGTCCACCGAGCAGCCTCCCGCCGCGGCCAGAGCCGTCGCCACGTCCGTCGGCTGGACGGAATCGTCCAAGCCGACCACCCTTAGGCCCGCCATCTTGCAGGGCCGTGCCACCTTGGCCACCCCCTGCAGTGCCTCCCGCAGCTTGGCCGCGAGCGCGTCGGCTTTCTCGCCTCTGTCCTCCCCCGACACCTCGAGCATTCGGGCGCCAGTCGCGGCGTCCCGAATGCGTACACCCCCCTCTATTCCCAGGTCGGGCAGGCTGAACGCCGCCTTGGCCCTCATAATGACCTGGGCGTACGTCATGCCCTGGTTCACGGCCTCGGGAAGCAGGGTCAGCGTAACCGCTGCCGTCCTTGGGGGGAAGAGGGAGCGCTTCTTCCGTTTCGCCGGCTGGGCCGCTGCCTTATCCGTCTTCGCAGGCGGAGGAGCGGGCGGGGGAGCAGGCGGGGCCTTCTTGCGGCCACGTTTGGTCACTGTGGACCAAGCTGGCTGCGCCGGGGGGTCCGGGGCGCTGCTGGGTCCCGGCCTGGGGTCCTCGTAAGGGTTGGCTGCCGGGGCGGCCCTCTCTGCTGCCTTTCTGGGCGGCTTTTTAGAAGGCGGCGGGGCCTTCTTGCCCGGCTTTGCCGCAGGCGGCGGGGCCGGTCGGGCCGGCGGGGCCTCCTCCCTCCTAGCGTCCGCCGCAAGGGGTGGGCGCAGGGGCACGGCCGGGAGCAGCCTGCTCTCCAGCCCCTCAATCCGGGCATTCAGCATGCCGCTGATTTGGGAGACGATGCGGGCCTGGAAAGCCTCCAGAAGCTCCGTCTCCCTGTCCCTCGATGGCGCCGGACGGCCCAGGATTGGGGACCTCGTCCGAGTGCTGCGCGGCGTCCGATCAACGGAAGTGCGCCGCATGGCCGCAATCTCGGTCTCCAGGACCGACATCCTGGCCTGGAGCCGCTCGTTCTCGGCGCGGAGACGCCTGGTCTCCTCGTCGAGGGTTGTTGCCGCCAGGGCCTCCGCCGCAATGGAGATTGAGCGGATGTGGGCATAGGCCTGGCCCATTATGGTCCCCTTCAAATTCCGACTCTTATGGACCAAGTCGGTGAGCCCGTCCACGGCAAAATTCACCTGCGCGAGGTGGTCCCCGGGGAGGGGCGCCTCCACTACCTCAGCAGGCACCTGCTCAGCAGCCTTCGGCGGGACCCGCTCGGCTTGCGACCTCGTGACCGGGGGCGGGGACAGGCCAATCGTCTCCTGGACCTTCTCCACCGCCATCCGCGCCTCCTCGACCTCCGCCTCATCTCCAGCGCGCCTCATTTGGTCGCGCGCCTTCGACAGCCCCACGTAGGCCCCCACGCGAGAGCGGGAGCGGGGACGCCCACGGCTCGCGGTGGACACCTTAGAGGGCCCGGCCAGCGGCTCCTCAGCCCCCGACGTGTCAGGGTCGGTGCTCCCGTGCAGCCGCTTCCGGCTCACCTCCAATGTTGGCGTGAAGGGGTTGGGGATGGGCTTAACCGCCCCCTTCCGGCCGCTTCTGGTGGCAGCAGCGGCCCTGGTAGCCGCTTTCAACCTCGCTTTCTCGCGCTCATACGACGCCATCTCCACCGATTTGCCGGACCAGCCGGACCCGGCGTCCTCCTCCAAGTCCAGGCCCAGACTGTCGGAACATGTCGTGTGGCCGTCGTCGAGCTCGCCGTAAATTTGGCGCTCCATCTGTCGCGCCATATGCGCGTCGTCATCGAAAGGGCCCAGCACATCCCTGATCTCCTTCCAATGAGACACCATAAACTCTTGGCCCGCCTTGAGTCCCCCCTTGGGCCCAGACTTGGGCTTGGGCTTAGATTTGGGCCCCCCCTTGGGTCCAATCTTGGGCTTGGGCCTCAATTTCCCCACGCCGACCTTCGCTCCGGGCACCGCCGGTTCCGCGTCGCGGGAGCCATTAGCCCCCGCGGACGTTTCCCCGGTCGCGTCCCCGGCATGTACCACGTCCTTCTCGGACCCTACCCTCACCGGTAGCCTCCTGCCGACACCCGAACCGGGCACCGCCGGTTCCGCGCCGCGGGAGCCATTAGCCCCCGCGGACGTTTCCCCGGTCGCGTCCCCGGCATGCGCTCCGTCCTTCTCGGACCCTTCTCTCTCCGTTGCCAACGGCTTCGAGTTAGGATCGACGCCCGAACCGGTCGACCTACTCCTCCGACCCTTCCGCCCGTCGTCAGGCCCACCATCCCCGACATCCCTTGTACAAGGCTTTGTCGAGGCGTCAAAGAGAAGTTTTAATGATCTGTCCATTTGATTCCCACGAGTCGGGGGCAACTAGATGACCACCCGCGCAGAGGCCCCCGAATGCGCAGGCTACCCTAGATACAGCTGAGGTCGGGAGGTATCAGCTGGTTGGTAACGGGTTTTCTCCCGGGGTGATTTTTGAGACTACCCTTGTCGCGGCCGGCCGGTTAAGGCAGGCCCTCGCCCCCCTCCCTGGACAGCTCCCCCACAGACGCCTCGAGTGGGATCATTGCCGCCCAGGTCGGGGACTACGATGCTCAGGGGCTGGCGTGAGGCCCCTGGTACACCCCTTTCGGGGTGCTCCCCATTCCCCCCCATGGCGCTAGCGGGTGGGCTGTAACGCCGCCCACCAACCCATCTGAAGACGGGCGCCCGTCGCCGCGTTTCCCAACGACGGAGCCTTTGCTTTCCCCCCCCCCCATTGAAACGACGCCCAGAAGGGGCGCCGGACTACCCCGTTCCCCCCCGTGTAACAGCGCCCAGAAGGGGCGCCGTCAAACTCCCCTCAAAGCCGCTCAGAAGGAGCGGCGAGCGTGCGGCCCAGAGTGGGCACGCACGTGGAGATCCCCCCCGCAGGTCCGAGTGACCCGCTGTGCGGTCCATAGGGGACGCGCGTTGAAGGGGGTGCAGGCCCAGAAGGGGTCCTGCCTGTGCTGGGTTGTTAGCCGGCCAGTCTCAACACACCCTCCTCACATGGAGGAGGGCGTTGAGGCTGCCCGTTTCCAGGGTGCACCACGTGGAGGTCACCCAACTTCGCACCCCAACCTAACCTAACCTTTTTTTTTTTTTTTTTTTTTTTTTTTTAAACTGGGGGAAATGCTTTACGCATACCCGGGGCCCTCACGTGGGGGCCCGCCCGGGTTATGTGGGACTCTCCCCCCAACTCCCGCTTCCCCGTCCAGGCCCTGCGGCCTCGGCGGGGATTCGGGAGGAGGGGGGCATACCCACTAAAACCTACCAGTCATGCCCTCGTGCCCGGCAGCGAGCGAGTGCCGGGGCGGGACCATGTGAACAATCGCCGCCCCAACCCCCATGGCCGGTGGGACCTGTCGTCCCTCGATCTAGGCAACATGTGGGCGTTGCCGCAGCCCCTTGGGCCTCGATCTCAGGTAACCGGACCTAGAAGCCCTCGGGCAGGTCTTCGGAATCGAAAGATTCAGAGTCGGAAGGGCGAAACCTACCGACTCTACGGGGCGGACGTTTCCTCCTGGGGGGGGAGCGTGACCGGACGGTTTCGTCCGAGGACGCGTCGTCGCAGTCTGCTTCTGCCTCTGGGTCCTCCTCCAGTTCCTCCATGTCCTCCTCCAGGCCTCTCCCTGTGCCTCTCGCCGGAGAGGCATTGGGGTTAGAGGTAAGAGGTAGTGGAGGGGGAGCGGGGGTCTGCGAAGCATCTGCCTCTAGCATTTCGACCTCCTCCGCTGTGGTCCGTTGTGGCGGCACCTCCTGCGCAGATGAGCGCGCTTTGGGTCTGTCATCCCGCGGCCTTTTGACAGGGGGGATGCATTTTCGACTTCCCATCACGTGGGCCGCTGGCCTTCCCGCGTCTGTGCAGACCGCGCAGTGCGGCACGATCTGCGAGCAGTCTACCATTTTGTGCCCCGGGAGGCCGCAGCGGAAGCAAATCCCGCTGCGGTCGACGTCCGCAGGGCATCTCAGTCTGGCATGACCCACGCCCATGCACCTGAAGCAGCGCAGGGGGCGTGGGTCAATCAGGGTTACCAGAGGCGCCGACCAGCACACCGGCAGCCTCTTCGCCGTCAATAAGGTCTGGGCCGCCTTAATCGGGCAGCGCACCGCGACCGAGAACGAGCCATTAGGGCCGGCTCGCAGTGCCCCCACCTTGACCCGGTCAACCGGGCATCCACCTCTGGAGGACACGGCCTCCGCTATGTCCTCCACCGTGGCGACGTCGTCTAGGCCCGACAAGCGCACCTCTGCGCATTTTTCAGGTCTGACGACCGTCGCCACGTCCTGGACAACCTCCCTGAGCCGTATGGCCAGGCGATCCGCTGCTTCCCCGCTATTGACTCCTGGGATTTCCAGGAGCCGAGCTCCCGTCTGGGACTTACGCGACTTGAGACCGGACTCGATCCCAAGTTCGGCCAGCGATATTGCGTTGATCGCCCTCTTAATTGTGTCGGCGTAAGTCACCCCACGCTCGACTGCCTCGGGGGTCAGCCTGAGGATCACCGCTGTTGAGCGGGGTCGCTTTAGCCGCCGTCTCTTCTTTTTTGGCCTGCCCGGAGCCGCCGGAGCGGGCTGGGGGGGGAGCGCTCCTCTAGGGGCAGGTGGGCGGCCAATGGTCGCAGCCGCTGCTGCAGTCGTCTGACCTCTCCTTCGCCGACGGCCGGCAACCGTCGCCCAAGCCTCTTCGCCTACGGGGGGCGTCGAGGTCCAGCTGGTGGTCTGCTGGGCTGGTGATGCGAAGGGGTTGGCGGGGGGCCCCATCCTGCGGAACTGGACGTGCCTCTGCCCTGTAGCTGGTGCAGGGAGGGGTGGGAACTCCTCTACCCCCACTTCCGCTCGCCTAGCGCGGATTGAGCGCGCCGTCTTGGACGGTGGGGTGCTGAGCGCCCTCGCCTCTAGCCCGTCGAGCCGAGTGCTCAGGGCCGCTAAAGCAGTGCAGAAGGAGCTCTGCAGGTCCTTCAGTGCGCCCATGAACTGGGCCATCTCGGTCGCGGGCTCCGGGGGCGGAACGGGGGCATACTCCGCACTAGGGGACGTGCCTCTCCCGTCAACCTCCCTCTTCAGGACGGCCACCTCCTTGCGAAGTGCCTCCACCTCCTGGGTCAGCTTCGCATTTGCAGCAGAGAGCCGCTCCGACTCCTCCGTATTGCAGCGCGATGCGAGATTACACATTACGCGCTGCAAATTATCCGCGGCGCTGCAGATGGTTTTTTGGCTGGCTCCTTCGAGGCGTCCCGACTTCATGGACACCTCGCGGATCGCCTGTGCGCACAGCAGCCCTCTCTCCTGCACCTCCTTAGCCGTCAGGCCGTCGGGAGCCGCCGACCACGGAACCTGCTCCTCAATGGCTTTCTTGGTCGCCACCTCTATGGCGTTGGGGGCCTTGCGGGCCTCCTTCGCCTCCTTCAATTTTGCCGCCTGAGCAGCGCGTTTGGCCGCGCGCCTGGCTCGGTTGGCGTCATTTCTTGCCCGGATTTCGGCGAGAGTGATCGGGGCTGTCTCCTCGTAGTACCGGAGGTCATAGCAGGGGTCCCCGGGGAACTTGGGTCCGCACTTCTCCATGGTCTCGCGGAAGTCGCGAGCCAAGGTCTGGTAGCTGCGCTCCTCGCTCTCGGTCTCGCTGCCCCACTTCGGGTCGCGCTCAAAGTCCGACAGCGGACGCTCTCCATCCTTCTCCATCTGGGCCGGTCTGGGAGTGGTGGGCTTCCCAGACGTCCCCTTCCTTCCCCTACGGGCCGTCCCTATCTTCGCCCTATTGGAGGTGGTCGACTCGCAGCCGGAGCTGTCGCCGGAGTCGACGCCCTCAATGTGCGGCCTTTTACGGCTGCCGCCGCCACTTGGGTCTTCACCCGCGCCTCCGCCCTCCTCGGGCTCTCCCTCCCTACGCCTTCCAGGAGCATCACCGACACCTGAGGCCTGGTCGCCTACCTCAGGGCAGTCTTCGGTAGTCCATTTCACACATGGGGGCCCGGGTACCCCCATGCGCCGGGCGCTAGCCGGATCGCAGCGCATCGTTTCCTCTATATCCGACTTTTCCATTATCGGAAATAAAGGTTTCCATCCCTTTGTTTTGGTCGCTAGTGGGTGGGCTGTTCGCCGCCCACCAACCCGTTCGAGAACGAACGGGCGCCCGTCGCCGCGCCCCGCAACGACGGAACCTTTGCGCTGAAACGGCGCCCAGAAGGGGCGCCGGACTACCCCAAACCCCCCCGTGTATCGACGCCCAGAAGGGGCGCCGACTACCCCAAACCCCCCCCGTGTGACGACGCCCAGAAGGGGCGCCGTCAAAACTCCCCTCAAAGCCGCTCAGGAGTGAGCGGCGAGCGTGCGACCCAGAGTGGGCCGCACGTGGAGATCCCCCCCGCAGGTCAGAATGACCCGCTGTGCGGTCCAGAAGGGACGCGCGTTGAAGGGGGTGCGATGCCCAGAAGGGGCACCACCTACTTTATTCGGCGCCCAGAAGGGACGCCAGGGATTAGCATAAGGCCCCTTGTCCCACGCTGAACGTGGGCCGAGAGGCCTTACCCCAGGGTGCACCACGAGGAGGTTCCCAAATTTGCACCCCAAATAGAGAGATAACTCCCTAAAAGGGGAATCCATGCACCTCGCACGGAAACCCCTTTTCCCTCTGCAGTCGGTGGCGCCCCCAACCAGGGACTCCACCGAGTGCTGCCACTACCCCTCAGGCTTCTCCTCTCGGGCTTTTACGTGGCGCCACTACCCCTCAGGCTTTCCTCTCGGGCTTTTATGTGGCCTACGGCTAGTCCGAGTCGTACACCTCCGACTCCAAGGACTGCCTGCGCGCCGGCATTTGGGACGGCCGGATCGTCGAATCCGACGACGACGCATCGTCCGCCTCCACCTCTTCCGCTTGCTCCAGTTCTTCCCCTTGGCCTCTCCCTGTACCTCTCGCCGGAGAGGCATTGGGGTTAGAGGGAACTGGGGAAGGGTGCGTCGAGACCTCCATCTCGACTTCCTCCGTGGTCCGTCCTGGCGCGTGGATCTGCGCTGTCGTGCGCGCTGTGGAGCTGTCCCGCTCCCTCCTTCGAGGGGGGACGCACGCTCGGCTCCCCATTACGTGGCCCGAAGGCCGCCCTCTAGCCGCGCACACCGCGCAATGCGGCACTCGCACAGAGCACTCCGCTGCTTTGTGCCCCGGGAGGCCACAGCGGAAACACACCTCGCTGCGGTCAACGTCCGAGGGACAACGCGCCCTGGTGTGACCTACGCCCATGCACTTGAAGCAGCGCATGGGTCGCAGGTCGAGAAGGGTCACCGGGGCTGCCAGCCAGCCTACCAGCAGCTTTTTCGCTGCCACCACCTTCTGGGCCGCCGCAATCGGGCAGCGCACCAGCAACGATTTGGAGCCCCCAGGGCCCGGTCGCGGTGCTCCCACCTTGACCTGCCCAACAGTGCAGCCCCCCTTCTCCGACACGACTTTCGCCACGTCCTCAGCGGACACGCTGTCGTCGAGGCCCGACACGCGGATGTCCGCGGATTTTTCGGGCCTGCCGACCGTCGCGTCGTCCTGTACGACCGCACGAAGCCGCTCGGCAAAGCGGTCAGCGGCCTCAGCTGCCCGACCTCCGCTGCCCGCACTCGAGACCTCAAACAGGCGGGCTCCGGTCATCGATACTCGAGTCGTGAGCCCAGACTCGATCCCGACGTCGGCCATCGAAATGGCGTCCTTCGCCCGCTTGATTAGCGCGACGTATGTTACGCCGCGCTCGACCGCCTCCGGCGTCAGCTGGAGGACCACCGCCGCAGTGCGGGGCTTCCTCAGCCGCCTGCGCCTCGTTCTAGGCCTGCCCGGGGCTGCTGGGGCAGCCTGTTGGGCGGGTGCTCCTCCAGTGGCAGGTGTTGTGCCACTTATCGCCGCTGCAGGTGTTGTTGCAGCGGCCGTTTGGCCTCGTCTACGCTGACGGCGAGAGAGCGTGGGCCGCGTCTCCTCTCTAGGGGGTGGCGAGATGAAGGGGTTCCCATCTCTCGGCGGTGTGTGTCTCGTCGCCGGCGTGGGGAGGGGTGGGAACGCCTCCACCCCAGATCCCCATGCAGCCAAGGGCGGACGTGTCCTCGGAGGCGTGGAGGTGCTCGTCCTCGCCTCTACCCCATCCAGGCGGGAGTTCAGCGCGCCAATGGAGCTGAGGAACAGGGTTTTTAGTTCCTCCAGCATTCCCATCTCGGGTTGGGCCTGAGGTGGGGGGGCAGGGGCATTCTCCACCCGTGGGGAAGAGGGTCTCCTGCTGACCTCTTGCTTAAGGGCCGCTAGCTCCGCCCGCAGCTCCTTTACTTCGCCCTGCAGCCTTTTGTTGGCGAGGGATAGCCGGTCGACTTCGTCGGACCTGCACCGGGAGGCCAGGTTGGCCAGCGCGCGCTGCAGCGTGTCCGCTGCGCTATTGAGCGTGCGCTGGCACGTCCCCTTAAGGTGTCCGGATTTCCGGACCACCTCTCGAATGGCCTGAGCGCTCGCCAAGCCCCGCTCCTGGACGTCGTCGGCCGACAGTCCGGTGGGATCCGCGCACCAGGGGATCGGCTCCTCCGGTCGGGACTCCCTCGCCTCCTGGCGTTCCTCCACCTCGAAGCCGCGAGCGGCATTGCGCTCCGCCTGCCTCTTGCGCGCCTCTCCCCTTTTTTCCAGGAGCAGCACGACCGCTGCTCGGTATCGCTGCGTTTGGGTTTCGGGGTCAATGCCGTCCCGCAGCTCCTCATACCTGGACAGCTCCTCCTCGAGGTCCGCGTCCAGCTCGTCGTCAGCCTCACTCCGACGACGCTCCCTCCTCTCAACCGCAGGTCTGGGTAGGGTGTTCAACCCAGACGTGCTACCACGGCCTCTCCGCGCCGTACCGATCTTCGGCGCATTGGAGACACTAAGCTCCTCCTCCGAGGAATCGTCAAGATGGTCGACATTCCTCCGCGACCTCTTCCGGCTGTCGCTAGCCCCACCATCCACTCCGTACCTAGTACAAGGCTCGGGAGTGGCGTCAGAAGAAGGTTTGTTTTGGTCATTCATAACTGATCCCACGAGTATGGGGCAAAAACGGACCACCCGCGCAGAGGCCCCTGTACGCGGGCTACCCTAGATACTCCAGAGGTCGGGTGGTATCTGGAGGTTTGTGACAGGTTTTCTCCCGGGTTTTATAGTCTTGCCTGACGCGGCCGGCCGGTGAAGGCAGGCCCTCGGTCCCCTCCCCAACAGCTCCCCCACAGACGCCTCGAGTGGGCTCATCGCTGTCGGTTCGGGGATTACGATGCTCAGGGGCTGGCGTGAGGCCCCTGGTACACCCCTTTCGGGGTGCTCCCCTTTCCCCCCCATGGTCGCTAGCGGGTGGGCTGTATAGCCGCCCACCAACCCGTCCTGAAGACGGGCGCCCGTCGCCGCGTGCCCCAACGACGAAGCCTTTGCATGGCACGGCACCCAGAAGGGGTGCCGGAAAAGCTCCACTCAAAGCCGCTCAGAGTGAGCGGCGAGCGTGCGGCCCAGAGTGGGCACGCACATGGAGATCCCCCCCGCAGGTCAGAGTGACCCGCTATGCGGTCCAGAAGGGACGCGCGTTGAAGGGGGTGCGATGCCCAGAAGGGGCACCACCTACGTTATTCGGCGCCCAGAAGGGACGCCAGGGATTAGCATAAGGCCCCTTGTCCCACGCTGAACGTGGGCCGAGAGGCCTTACCCCAGGGTGCACCACGAGGAGGTTCCCAAATTTGCACCCCAACCTAACCTAACCTAACCTAACCTAACCTTTTTTTTTTTTTTTTTTTTTTCCCAGGGGAATGCGTTACGCATACCGGGGCCTTGAAGAGGCACCCGGTTATGTGGGACTCGCCCGTCCGCCTCCGCCCTCGCAAGGGGGAGACGGAGGGGGATACCCACTAAACCCCTGGGGGACAAACAATCCGACAGCATAAGGCAGAGGTGAGACACGGTACCGGCCATGGGCATTAAACCGCGAACCACCCCCTCGCCGTGTGCTGGCCTATGACAACTGCAAGCAGCTGTCACGCGCCATCACACGGCGGTTGCCACGAGGCACATCATGAAAAAAGGGGGCCCTTAAGGGGCAGACCTTACGGTCTAGGTAGGACCAACTTGTGCAGCCCTTGCCGAGGTGCAAGGGGCACAAGTCGGCCCCCGTCTTGCGGGAGGAGGGCGGCATTGACTGCCTCCCTCGACCCAGCCACCGCCGGTTACCCGGCCCTACGTCCGGCGGAGAAAGGCGGCATTTATGCCGCCCTTAACTCCCCTTCAGCCGCCGGTTGCCCGGCCCTGTGTTCAGCGGAGGAAGGCGGCATTTGTGCCACCCTCGACTCCGCTTCAGTCGCCGGCTGCCCGGCCTCGTCCGTCTCCTCCAACGGCGGAATCGCCTCCTCCTCCATGGGCAGGACGCCCGTCCCGGCCACCGGTGGGGCCCGCGGGTAGGGGGCCCATTTCATCCTCGTTACTGGAGGACGGCACGTCCTCCCCCCCATGTGGTGCTCGTGCGGGAGCCCAGCCTCCCTGCACACACCACATACCGCCCGTTCTGCGCCGCATTCGGCCGCCCTGTGCCCGGGGGCACCACACCTAAAACATAAGGCGCCACGGCTGGCCACCGCCTCGCAGGCGTAACTGAGGTGGCCCACACCGTAGCACCTAAAACACCGTTGGGGGCGTCTCTCCAGGGCCTCGACCCGCACCCGCGCCCAGTCGAGGGCAACCACCCCGCGGTCCACCAGCTCCTTTGCGGCCTCAATAGGCAGCCGGACCACCGTAGAGCTCCGACCGGACGGACCTGCCCGGATCGGCCCCACAGCCACCTCCTCGACCTTACATTTGGCCGCAGCAGCGATTGCCTGCGCCACCTCCTTCAGCCCATCCGCCGCATCCGGGTTGAGGCCTACCAACCGGACCTCCGCCTTTCGGCACGGCCTCGCCACCACTACGTCCTCCGGTACCAAGCTTCTCAGGCGATCCGCCAGTACGTCGGCCTGACCGCCGGACGCCCCCGGAAGCCCCAGTTTACGCCCCCCCGCCGCACTCAGCTGCACCTGTACGCCCTCCAAGTTGAGCTCCCCCAGGTTGGCCTCCTTCATGGCCGCACCCATCACCGTGGCGTACGTTAGCCCCCTGGCCAGGGCCTCCGGCTTCAACGTCACAGTGACCACCGGGTATTTTGGCGGCTCCAGTCTCACCTTTGGGGGGACGGGCTTGCCCTTCCCTCTCTTCGGCTCGGCGCCGCCCTCCTGTGGGGTCCAGCCTATCGCGGCCTCGGCCCTCTTGGCCCTCGCCCTTGCCCTCCTGGAGGCGGCAGTCTGCCACTCCTCGCGTGCAGGCACCGGGCCCGCATCAGAGTCCCTCGGGGGAGCACGGGGGGCGCTATGGGTTCCAGCAGCCACCCCGGCGTAACTCTGCCCGCCATCCTCCGCCAGCGGCGGCCTCCTCGGGGGCTCAGCTGGGAGGCGCCTCTCGATATTGTCGAGGCGCCCTCCCAGCGACTCCAGCACCTCTTTCTTAAGGGCCTCCAGTATGCCCTCCACACTCGCCAGAGAGGGGTAGGGAGGGGGCGCCCGAGCGGCAGCCTTCAGTGCCACGACCTCCCGCTTCAACGCTGCAACCTCCCCCTCCAGGTCGGCGCACTTCTTCCGGCTCTTCCGCCACCTCGACCGCTGCAGCGACAAGCCGGCCAACACGCGCTCGTAGCTCTGGCGCACCTCGCCGCTGGAGCCGTGCACCGCCGTGACCACCACGTTTAGGCAGTCCCGCACCTCGCCGATCAGCAGCTCGTCATCGAGCTCGGCCATCTCTTCTTGAAGGGTCTCCCGGGGCCCCCCCCTTGTACCCTTCTTGGAGGCAGGACCCTTTCCAGAGCTCCCGCTGGAGCTATCCATACGCGCGACAGCTAGCGAGCGCTTGCGCGATTCCTCCACCAGGTCCTCCACCATACGCGCGCACTCCGGGTCGGAATCCCTGTCGCGTGCCATCTCGGCCGCCCAGTCAAGATGACTGGCGCCACCCGCACCGGGCACCGCCGGTTCCACGCCGCCCGAGCCATTAGCCCGAGCGGACGCTTCACCGGACGCGTCCCCGGCATCTCCGCCCTTCCCGGGCCCACCACTACTCCTGCCCCTCCTGGGCAACACCCTCCCCAGAGCACCAGTAACATTTGCCACTGCAGGAGCCTGGTCTCGAACTCCTGCAGGGCCTTCGGTAGTCAATTTCTCACGTGGAGGCCCGGGTACCTCCACGCGCCGGGCGCCAGCCGGATCACATGGCAAAGTCATCTTCTTTGGTAAACCTTTCATAGTACGTTGGAAATCCAGGTTTACCATCCCCCTTTTGGTCGCTAGTGGGTGGGCTGTTCGCCGCCCACCAACCCGTTCGAGAACGAACGGGCGCCCGTCGCCGCGCCCCGCAACGACGGAACCTTTGCGCTGAAACGGCGCCCAGAAGGGGCGCCGGACTACCCCAAACCCCCCCGTGTATCGACGCCCAGAGGGGGCGCCGACTACCCCAAACCCCCCCCGTGTGACGACGCCCAGAAGGGGCGCCGTCAAAACTCCCCTCAAAGCCGCTCGGGAGTGAGCGGCGAGCGTGCGACCCAGAGTGGGCCGCACGTGGAGATCCCCCCCGCAGGTCCGAGTGACCCGCTGTGCGGTCCAGAAGGGACGCGCGTTGAAGGGGGTGCGATGCCCAGAAGGGGCACCACCTACGTTATTCGGCGCCCAGAAGGGACGCCAGGGATTAGCATAAGGCCCCTTGTCCCACGCTGAACGTGGGCCGAGAGGCCTTACCCCAGGGTGCACCACGAGGAGGTTCCCAAATTTGCACCCCTAAAAGGAGGTAACTCCCTCGAAAGGGGAATCTATGCTTTCGCATAGAAACCCCTTTCCCCTCCGCAGTCGGTGGTGTCCCCCCCAGGGACACCACCGAGTGCTGCCACTACCCCTCAGGCTTCTCCTCTCGGGCTTTTATGTGGCGCCACTACCCCTCAGGCTTCCCTCTCGGGCTTTTATGTGGCCTAAAGGCTAGTCCGAGTCGTACGCCACCGACTCCGAGGACTGCCTACGCGCTTGGGACGGCTGGATGGTCGAACACGACGACGCATCATCCCCTCCCACCTCTTCAACCTCCTCCTGGTCCTCCCCCGGGTCTCTCCCTGTACCTCTCGCCGGAGAGGCATTGGGGTTAGAGACAGGAGAAGGTTGGGTCGAGAGCGGGGCCCCTGCCTCCTGCATCTCGACCTCCTCGGGCCGTCCTTCCGGCACGTTTTGCGCGGACGTGCGCGCTGTGGAGCTGCTGTCCCGCTCCCTTCTCTTAGGGGGGACGCATACCCGGCTCCCCATTACATGGCCCGGAGGCCGCCCTCTGGCTGCGCAGACCGCACAGTGCGGTACCCGCTCCGGGCACTCTGCCATCTTGTGGCCTGGGAGTCCGCAGCGAAAACAAATTCCGCTGCGGTCCACCTCCGACTGACAACGAGCCCTCGTGTGACCCACGCCCATACACCTGAAACAGCGTAGGGGGCGCAGGTCAAGGAGAGTCACTGGAGCCGCCACCCAGCCCACCAGCAATTTCCCCGCCGCCACAAGAGTTTGCACCGCCTGGATCGGGCAGCGCACAATAACAGAAGAAGACCCGCCAGGGCCAGGCCTCGGTGCACCCACTTTCACCTTCTCCAACGCGCATCCCCCCCTCTGTGCAACGGCTTCCGCCACATTCTCTGCAGTGACGGTGTCGTCCAGGCCCGATATGCGGATATCCGCGCACTTTTCGGGCCTTCCGACCGTCGCCAGATCCGACACTACCTCTCGAAGACGAGCAGCCATTCGGTCTGCAGCCTCCCCGCTATTTGCACCCGCGATTTCGAATAACCGGGCTCCCGTCATTGATATACGGGTCGTAAGCCCGGAGGTGATGCCGACGTCAGCCAGCGAGATTTCGGCCTTTGCCCTCTGGATTACGGAGGCATAGGTTATCCCCCGCGCCACCGCCTCTGACGTTAGCTGCAGAACCACCGCAGCTGTGCGGGGTCGCCTGAGCCGTCTTCGCCTTCTTCGCGCACTAGCAGGGGCTGCCGAGGCAGACTGCGTTGGGGGCACTCCTCGAGCGGCATGTGGCGGGTGATCTGCGGTCACATCCGTTGCCGGGGGCATTCGTCGTCTCCTTCGCCTACGGCGGGAGTCCGTCGTCGGAGCGACGGGAGGCGTTTGGGCCCAGCTGACGGTCGGCTGGGGTGGGGGAACGAATGGGTTCCAATCCCTCGGCGGCGTCTGGCTCGTCCTCGGCATGGGAAGGGGCGGGTACTCCTCCACCCCAGATCTCCGCGCGGCTAAAGGAGGACGTGTCCTCTCCGGCGTGGTGGTGTTCCTCGCCTCTAAGCCGTCCAGGCGCGAGTTAAGCGCCCCAATCGAACTCATGAACAAGCTTTTCAGCTCGTTCAGGACGCCCATCTCGGCCTGGGGCTGAGGCGGGGGGGCAGGGGCAGTCTCCACACGTGGGGAGGGAGGTCTCCTGGTGACCTGTTCCTTAAGGGCCGCTAGCTCCGCCCGCAGCTCCCTTACCTCTCCCTGCAGTCTCTTGTTGGCGAGGGACAGTCGCTCAACTTCGTCCGACCTGCACCGCGACGCCAGGTTTGCCAACGCGCGCTGCAGCGTGTCCGCTGCGCTATTGAGCGTGCGTTGGCACGTCCCCTTGAGGTGGCCGGACTTCCTGACCACCTCGCGTATGGCCTGTGTACTCGCCAGGCCCCGCTCCTGTACGTCGTCCGCCGAAAGTCCGGTTATGTCCGCGCTCCAGGGGATCGGCTCCTCTGACCTGGACTCCCTCGCCTCCTGGGGCTCCGTCTGCGTCAGAAAAATGCGAGAGGCGTTGCGCTCTGCTTGTATACGGCGCGCCTCTCCCCTCTTCTCGAGGAGCAGCACGACGGCCGCTCGGTATCGCGTCGCGTCCTCTTCGGGGTCGATCCGGTCACGGAGCCGCTCATACGCGAACAACTCCTCCGTCAGATCCGGGTCCAGATCGTCCTCGTCATCCACACGACGACGCTCCTCCCTCTCTAATGCGGGTCTGGGTAGGGTGCTACACCCAGACGCGCCACCACGACCTCTCCGCCCTGTCCCTATCTTCGGCTTATTAGAGCTCGCCGACTCGTATCCGGAGTTTTCGTCCGAGTCGACGTCTTCATTGTGCGGCCTTTTACGGCTGCCGCCGCCACTTGGGTTTTCACCCGAAACTCCGCCCCTTTCGGGCAACTCCCCACTCCGAGCACCAGTAATATGTGCCGATACAGAAGCCTGGTCTCGAACTCCTGTAGGGCCTTCGGTAATCCATTTCTCACGTGGAGGCCCGGGTACCTCCACGCGCCGGGCGCCAGCCGGATCACATGGCAAACTCTTTTCATTATGCAGACCTTTCATACTGTTCGGAAATGAAAGGTTTGCCATCCCTTTTGGTCGCTAGGGGGTGGGCTGTTCGCCGCCCACCAACCCGTCCTAAAACGGGCGCCCGTCGCCGCGCCCCGCAACGACGGAACCTTTGCGCTGAAACGGCGCCCAGAAGGGGCGCCGGACTACCCCATTCCCCCCCGTGTATCGACGCCCAGAAGGGGCGCCGACTACCCCAAACCCCCCCCGTGTGACGACGCCCAGAAGGGGCGCCGTCAAAACTCCCCTCAAAGCCGCTCAAGAGTGAGCGGCGAGCGTGCGACCCAGAGTGGGCCGCACGTGGAGATCCCCCCCGCAGGTCAGAGCGACCCGCTGTGCGGTCCAGAAGGGACGCGCGTTGAAGGGGGTGCGATGCCCAGAAGGGGCACCACCTACTTTATTCGACGCCCAGAAGGGACGCCAGGGATTAGCATAAAGCCCCTTGTCCCACGCTGAACGTGGGCCGAGAGGCCTTACCCCAGGGTGCACCACGAGGAGGTTCCCAAATTTGCACCCCAACCTAACCTAACCTAACCTAACCTTTTTTTTTTTTTTTTTTTTTTTTTTTTTTTTTTTTTTTTTCCCAGGGGAATGCTTTACGCATACCGGGGCCTTGAAGAGGCACCCGGTTATGTGGGACTCGCCCGTCCGCCTTCACCTCGCAAGGGGAAGACGGAGGGGGATACCCACTAAACCCCTGGGGGACAGACAATCCGACAGCATAAGGCAGAGGTGAGACACGGTACCGGCCATGGGCATTGAACCGCGAACCACCCCCTCGCCGTGTGCTGGCCTATGACAACTGCAAGCAGCTGTCACGCGCCATCACACGGCGGCTGCCACGAGGCACATCGTGAAAGAAGGGGGCCCTTAAGGGGCAGACCTTACGGTCTAGGATAGGACCAACTTGTGCAGCCCTTGCCGAAGTGCAAGGGGCACAAGTCGGCCCCCGTCTTGCGGGAGGAGGGCGGCATCACACCGCCGCCCTCGACCCTACCACCGCCGGTTGCCCGGCCACGTCCGTCGTCGCCCTCATTGGCGACTCCACCATCTCCGCCGGTTGCGCGGCCACACCCGGCACCGCCGGCGACTCCGCCACCTCCATGGGCGCAGCGGCGCCCTCCTTAGCCGCAGGTGGAGCCCGCGGCCAAGGGGCCCTCCTAGCCCTCGACTCTGGAGGACGGCACCTCCATCCACCCATATGGTGGTTGTGTGGGAGCCCAGCCTCCCTACACACATCGCACCTCGCCACCTCCGCACCACAGTCGGCCGCCCTGTGCCCCGGTGCGCCGCACCGGAAGCATAGCGCGCTACGGCTGGCCTTTGAGTTACATGAGTAACTCATGTGGCCCACACCGTAGCACACATAACACCTCACGGGGCCCCTGTCGAGGAGCTCCACCCGGACAGTCACAACGCCAATCACCACCTGGCCTTCCTCCACCAAACGCTTCGCCACCCCAATCGGGAGCCGGACCACCACCGAGCACCAACCAGACGGTCCGGTCCGCATCGGCCCCACGGTCACCCGCTCGGCCCCAGCTTGGGCCCCACCCGCGAGCATTAGCCCGATGCCGTCCACCTCCTCCTTCTCCATATCCGGATTAAGGCCGATGAGCCGGATCTCCGCCATCCGGCACGGCCTGCCTACCACAACATCCTTTGGCACGAGCTCCCTGAGCCGCTCCGCCAGCTTGTCGGCTATGGGGCCGCCGGAGTCGCCCTCAACCTCCAGTAGTCGTCCCCCTGCCGCGGACCGCCGCACCCGAAACCCATTGGGCAGCCCAACCTCATCTATATTCAGCCGCTCCGCGGCACCCATCACCGAGGCGTAGGTAACCCCCCTCGCCGCTGCCTCCGGCTTGATTGTCACGGTCACTGCAGCTGACCGTGGCAGCACCAACTTAGGCTTACCCGACCTCTTACCCTCCGCTCTCTTTGGCGCATAGCTTCCCGCCTGCGGGGCCCGGCCAGCCACTGTCTCCGCCCTCCTGGCCCTTACCCTAGCCGCCTTCGGGGCGACAGTCGTCCACTGCGCTTCCTGCTCCTTCGGAGGAGCGCCGGGGGCGCCATGGGATCCGGCGACCGCCCCGGCGTAACTCATCCCCTCCCTCGCTGCACCACCCGCCAGCGGCGGCCTTCTGGGGGGCTCAGCTGGGAGGCGCCTCTCGATCTTGTCGAGGCGCCCTCCCAGTGTCTCCAGCACCTCCCTTCTCAGGGCCTCCAACATGCCCTCTACACCAGTCGAGGGGGGGGGAGGAGGGGGGGGCGCCCGGGCGGCCTCTTTCAGCGCCTCAACCTCCCGCCTCAGCGCCGCAACCTCACCCTCGAGGTCGGCGTTCATTCTTCTCCACTTCTCCCGCTCCTCCAGCTCCAACACAAAGATTTGGTCCATGGCCCGCATCATGCACCCCGTATTGTAGGACACCTTGCCGGCCATGGACTCGTCGCTGCAGCCCTTCAGATGGCCGTCGATCCTGTCAGCGAACCTCGACACCTGGCCAATCAGCCTCTCCCTCGACCACCCTGCCATCGCCCCAACACCACGGTCCCTCTCCTGCTGAGCGGTCCGTCCCTGTGCTGGACCTTTCTTAGCTGCGGGGGCGCACCCGCCAGAGCTTCCGCTGGAGTCAGCCGCAGCGCCAGCCAACGCGCGCTTCCGCGTCTCTTCGACGAGGTCCACCACCATTTGCGCGGCCTCCGGGTCGGAGTCCCTTTCCCGCGCCATCTCGGCCGCCCAGTCGAGACGACTGGCGCCACCCGCACCGGGCACCGCCGGTTCCACGCCGCTCGAGCCATTAGCCCTCGCGAGCGCTTCCCCGGACGCGTCCCCGGCATCTCCGTCCTTCGCGGACCCTCCTCGAACCACGCCCTCCATGGGCAAACTCCCACCCACTCTTCCAGAAGCATCGCTGACCCCTGAGGCCTGGTCGCCTACCTCAGGGCAGCCTTCGGTTACCAATTTCTCACGCGGAGGCCCGGATACCCCCACGCGCCGGGTGCTAGCCGGATCGTATCGCAAACGCAATTTCTTATCTGTACCTTTCATATTTATTGCAGATAAGGCTTGCCAACCATTTGGTCGCTAATGGGTGGGCTGTCTGCCGCCCACCAACCCATCCGAAGATGGGCGCCCGTCGCCGCGCCCCGCAACGACGGCACCTTTGCAGTGAAACGGCGCCCAGAAGGGGCGCCGAACTACCCCAAACCCCCCCGTGTAACGACGCCCAGAAGGGGCGCCGACTACCCCAACCCCCCCCGTGTGACGACGCCCTGAAGGGGCGCCGTCAAGAACTCCCCTCAAAGCCGCTCAGGAGTGAGCGGCGAGCGTGCGACCCAGAGTGGGCCGCACGTGGAGATCCCCCCCGCAGGTCAGAGTGACCCGCTGTGCGGTCCAGAAGGGACGCGCGTTGAAGGGGGTGCGATGCCCAGAAGGGGCACCACCTACGTTATTCGGCGCCCAGAAGGGACGCCAGGGATTTGCATAAGGCCCCTTGTCCCACGCTGAACGTGGGCCGAGAGGCCTTACCCCAGGGTGCACCACGAGGAGGTTCCCAAATTTGCACCCCAACCTAACCTAACCTAACCTAACCTAACCTAACCTAACCTAACCTAACCTAACCTAACCTAACCTAACCTAACCTTTTTTCTTTGTTTTAGACGGAGAAAATGCTTCTCTGCACTGGCATGAGGCCTCGAGAGGAGAGTGAGAACCCCATGCACTGACCAGGGCTGGAACCCATATGTCCCCACCCGCCCCCCCGTAGGGGAAACGGGTGAGTAAGGACATACAGGCCCGACCTGGTAAAAGAACCGTCATCTGCCCACAGGCGCGTATAGGGGCACCGCGGTTCCGAGTTACTACGCCCCGCTGGGCGCCCCACGCTGTGGACCCAGTTAGACCTGGGTCCCCTGCACCACCGGGAGCAGACTGGCAGATACAGTCCGCTCCCCCATCTGGGAGAAGGGCGTGCAATGCAGCCTAGCGCTCCTCCGCTAGGCCGCTGCCCTCCTCAGGGGGGGGAGGAGGTTTCCCTCGACCCCCCCTCCCGCCTACTCCCTGCGAGCGCGCAGGGAGCGTTTGCGGCTTCCATGCTGCCCGCGCCAGTGCGCGGGAGCCGAAGCCGGCCCGCTCAGCCCTAGGGCTGGTGTGTGGTGGGGGAAGGCGGCACATGCGCCGTTCCCCGCTCCCACAGGTTTGTGGAGGAAGGCGGCACTGTTGCCGCCCTCGACTCCCCCTCGCGTGTGGTGGAGGAAGGCGGCGTTTGTGCCGCCCTCGACTCCCCCCTGTGTGTGGAGGAAGGCGGCGTTGGTGCCGCCCTCGACTCCCCCTCGCGTGTGGTGGGGGAAGGCGGCATTTGTGCCGCCCTCGACCCCTCCCCCGTTGCCGGTTGCCCGGCCTCGTCCGTCGCCTTTACCGGCGACTCGGCCTCCTCCTCCATGGGCATGACGCCCGTCCCGGCCTCAGGTGGAGCCCGCGGATAGGGGGCCCACTTCCTCCTCGTCACTGGAGGGCGGCACCTCCATCCCCCCATGTGGTGGTCGTGTGGGAGCCCCGCCTCCCGACACACGCCACAGACCGCCCTCTCCGCACCACAATTTACCGCCCTGTGCCCGGGGGCGCCGCACCGGAAGCACAGCGCGCCACGCCGAGCCACCGAGTCACACGTGTAACTAACGTGGCCCAAGCCGTAGCACGCATAGCAGCGGGTGGGGCGCCTCTCCAGGAGCTCGGCCCGGGCGGTCGCCCAGTCGAACTCGACCTCCCCCTGTTCCACCAGAAGCTTCGCGGCAGCGACCGGGAGCCGGACCACCACGGAGCACCGGCCCGACGGTCCGGTCCTAACCGGCCCCACGGTCACCCGATCCACCTCACACCCCACTGCGTTTGCGATCGCCCGACCGATACCCCTCCCTTCGTCCGGCAAGTCGGGGTTGACCCCCACGAACCGAATCTCGGCCGTCCTGGACGGCCGACCCACCATCACGTCCCTCGGCATAACCTTGCGGAGTCGGTCCGCCAGAGCATCGGCCCGGGTGCCGCTGGAATCGCCTGGAATCTCCAGCATGCGTCCCCCCGCCGCGGTCTGTCGCACCCGGATGCCGCCATTCCCCGATACTCCCTCCAGGTCAATCCGCCCCATTGCCGCTCTCATGACCGAGGCGTATGTCACCCCCATGGCCGCTGCCTCCGGCCCGATCGTCACGGTGACAGCTGACGATCGAGGCAGCTCCAGTTTCGCCACAGGGGCGACCCCCCTCGGCGCATTTCTCTCCACCTGTGGGGCTGGGGCAGCTGAAGCCGCGGCCTTCCTGGCCCTGCCCCTGGCCTTTCTCGAGGCAGCCGTCGTCCACCTGGCCGGCGGGTTTAGCGCCGGTTCTGCATCCAGAGCCTTCGGGGGGGCGCCAGGGGTGCCATGGGATCCGGCAGCCACCCTGGCGTAGCTCTCCCCTGCTCCTCCAACATTCCGCGCCAACGGCGGCCTTCTGGGGGGGTCGACTGGGAGGCGCCTCTCGATACTGGCCAGCCTCTCTCCCAGCGACGCAAGCAACTCCCTCTTCAAAGCCGTCACCATGACCTCCACATCGGTCGGAGGGGGGGGGGGAGGCGGCGCCCGCATGGCGTCCTTCAACTCCGCGACCTCCTGCCTCAGCGCAGCCACCTCCAACTCGAGGGCGGCGCTCTTCGCCTCATGTTTGTGTCGCTCCTCTCTGTCCACCATCGTCATTTGCTCCGCAGCAGCGAGCAAGTCCCGCAGCGCGGTTCGTACCTCCGCGCGGACAGACTCGTCGCAATCGGCCACCGCATTTCGGACCGCTTCCACGCCCCCTGTCACCCTGTGGACCAGCTGCATCCGCGACAGCCCGGCCACACCTTCTAGCCGTTCCGCCTGTTTATCCGCGCTCTCCTTGTACCACTTTGCCCTTCTTTCAGCACGCTCTCTCCTCTTGGCAGCGGAGGCGCCCGTACTGGAGCTTCCGCTGGACTCAATCGCGGCCCCCTTCTCTGCGCGCTCGCGCTTTCGCGTCTGGAAATCCAGGAGCACGCTCCTGGCGAGACTATCGGGTAGGCCCCGCTCCTGCACCCCCTCGGCCGCCCGGTCGGAACGACCGGCGCCACCACCACCGGGCACCGCCGGCTCCACGCCGCCCGAGCCATTAGCCCGGGCGGGCGCTTCGCCGGACGCGTCCCCGGCCTCCACGTCCATCTCGGACACAACGTCGCCACCGCCCCCCATGGGCAATCTCCCACCCTCTCTTCCAGAAACATCACTGACCCCTGAGGCCTGGTCGCCTACCTCAGGGCAGTCTTCGGTAACCAACTTCACACGTAGAGGCCCGGATACCTCTACGCGCCGGGTGCTAGCCGGATCGCAGCGCAAAATGACTTCCCTTGACAAACCTTTCATATTGTGGAAGTTAAGGCTTGCCAACCCTTTTGGTCGCTAGGGGGTGGGCTGTCTGCCGCCCACCAACCCATCCGAAGATGGGCGCCCGTCGCCGCGCCCCGCAACGACGGCACCTTTGCAGTGAAACGGCGCCCAGAAGGGGCGCCGAACTACCCCAAACCCCCCGTGTATCGACGCCCAGAAGGGGCGCCGACTACCCCAAACCCCCCCCGTGTGACGACGCCCAGAAGGGGCGCCGTCAGAACTCCCCTCAAAGCCGCTCAAGAGTGAGCGGCGAGCGTGCGACCCAGAGTGGGCCGCACGTGGAGATCCCCCCCGCAGGTCCGAGTGACCCGCTGTGCGGTCCAGAAGGGACGCGCGTTGAAGGGGGTGCGATGCCCAGAAGGGGCACCACCTACTTTATTCGGCGCCCAGAAGGGACGCCAGGGATTAGCATAAGGCCCCTTGTCCCACGCTGAACGTGGGCCGAGAGGCCTTACCCCAGGGTGCACCACGAGGAGGTTCCCAAATTTGCACCCCAACCTAACCTAACCTAACCTTTTTTTTTTTTTTTTTTTTTTACCCTGGGAAATGCTTTTAGGCATACCCATCGGACTGGGGCGACCGATGGGTTATGTGGGACTCGCCGAGATGTTAATTGGCCATACCCACTAAAACCCAGGGATGCTCCACCACCCGCCATTGGCACAGAACTCCGGGCGTGCAGAAAGAACCAACCGCAGCCCGTGCCGACGGCATCCTTGCGGATGCACTCTAGTTGCTCGTTAGAGCTGAGGGTGTGCTTGGAGCATAACAAACAAACCCTCATAAATCGCGCGAACCTTACTAGCGAACGATGGGCTCCCCATGCCCGATCGCCCGCCAGTTCGCAGGGCACGGAGATGAAGCAGGACAGAACCCGTTCTTCATCTCCCGTTCAACCTCCTCCGGTTTAGGGTGGAAGGAGCTGGGCATATCCCCTCCTCCTCCTCCCCACACGCCTTCGTCGGAGAGCCCCTGATTCGGGGTCGTCCTCCCTGGCGCGTTCCGCCTCCTACTTTTGCAGCATTACCTGCTCGCAAAAGGAGAGGACCGCATCCCACGATGGCTTTTCCGCCAGCATGGCCTCGACCACTGCTGACAAGGCGAGATCCGGCCCTATCACCGCGCATAGCTGCGCGCGCTCCTGCGCCCATCCAGAGCACTCCATCAGTGTGTGCATTGCCGTGTCCTCCAGCGCACCACACTGATGGCACTCCATGGTCGGCTCTCTTCCGACTATGTGGCACAGATACCTCCCGAAGCAGCCATGCCCCGAGAGGACCTGCACCAACCGGAAGGAGAGCGACCCTTCTTTTCGTTCCACCCATCTTTTAAGGACGGGTCGAATCGCCGTAATGGTCCAGTGGCCGGCACTTGGCTGCTCGAGCCTCTCCAGCCATTTCCCAAACGTCACCCTCTGTGCACGTTTGCGCCAACGGCGCACCTCTTCGGGCATTGCCCGACTACCCAATTCCCGCACCCGTGCGGACTGCTCATAAACTGCGGCCAGAACTTCGGCCTCAAGATCCCACGGCGGGGTCCCCGCCAGCGCGCATGCCGCCTCGAATGAGACTGTGCGGTACGCCCGGACAGCCCTGATTGCAATGACCCTTTGCGGTTTGCGCAATTGGGCCCTATTTGTTGCGTTCAGGGCGTCGGCCCACACAGGCGCGCCGTACAGGGCCATGGACCTAATCACTCCGACGTAGAGCTTCCGCACGGTTGCGGTTGGTCCACCCAAATTCGGCAGCAATCTGCCTAGAGCTCCTGCCGCTCCCACCAGTTTTGGAGCGAGGGTCTTGAAGTGGTCGTTGAACGACCACCTCCCGTCCAGTACCAGGCCTAGGTACTTTAGGTTGGTACCTATATCCACCCTTACACCCGTAATCGTAAGGTGTGCGTTCCGCGGCGGCTTGTTTCGGGGGCCATGAAAGTACATGGCTTCCGTTTTGCTGAGCGCTACCTTCAAACCCAGCCTCTCGATGCGCTTCACCACCTGGGTTACACCAGCCGATCCCAGAAGCGACGCCTCTTCGAAGGTATCTGCGCGGGCAGTGACCAGAGTGTCGTCGGCGTAACACACCACACTTAGGCCACGCAACAGTGCACCGCGCAGTACCCAATCGTACCCGATGTTCCACAAGAGTGGCCCTAAAACCGACCCCTGTGGAACACCGCATGCGACCGACCGTCTCTGAACTTCGCCAGTCCTGTCCGCATACACCACAGTTCTACCCCTGAGGTAGCTGCGTATAATGCGCAGCATGTATGCCGGCATCGAGTGGCGACGCAGCGCTTCCTCTATACAGGCGAAGGGGAGGGTGTTGAAGGCGTTCGCTATGTCAAGAGACACTGCCAACACCACTCCCCCGCGCGAGACCACCTCTTCGGAAAGGGCTTTGACAGTCTTAATGGCGTCAATGGTCGACCTGCCCTCCCGAAAACCGAACTGACAATCCGCCAGGTCAGGGCCCACATTGACGAGATGTTTTACAATGCGGGCCGCCAGAACTCGCTCAAATAACTTACCGGCTTCATCCAAGAGGACGATTGGCCGGTAAGCCGAAGGCGAGTCCACCGGTCTCCCTTCCTTCTTCAGCAGGACCAGCCTTCCTACCTTCCACCGGGAGGGGAACTGCCCTGTTTGAAGGCACAGGTCCAGCATTTGCCTAAACCTATCCTCAATCACCTCCGATGTGAGGGTCCATACCTTCCCGGGTATGCCGTCAGGTCCGGGGGCGGTGTTCTTGCCCTTGAGCCTGAGAAAGGCAACGTCCAACTCGCCAGTGGTTATTGGCGGCACATGGACGTCGTCCCGAACAGCATTCCGGGGGGGTGCCATCGTGGGGGGCTCATGTTCAGCCCTATCTGGGAACAGGCTTGCAACCACTCTCTCCAGCACTGGGGGTTCAAGCGACTCGGTGATTGGTGGGCCCTGACTACGAAGTTTCCCCCGCGCCGTATGATAAGGGCGTCCCCACGGGTCGTTATTCAAACCCTCCAACATCTCCGACCATGCCTGGGCTTTTGAGCGACAGATAGCCAACTGAAGCTCTTTTTTGGCCGCTCTGTGTGCTTCCTTAAGCACCACTTCCAATGCCCTGTCGCGGATGCGCCTTCTTCGCTGCCTAGTGTAGGCCCTTTCCGCCGCTATACACTCCGCTCGGAGGTCGGCCAACTCTGGTGACCACCAGTAGACCGCAGTCTTTGGTGGTTGGCGCCTCACGCGTGGCATAGCAGCGTCGCAGACCTGCGACATGGCACCCTCAAGCCACTCTGCTTCGACCTCTGCACTCTCCGACACTGGATGGGAGAACCACAACTGCACTTGTGCGGCCTCCAAGAGCAACTCCCTATCCATTCTCTTGATGGACCAGCGCGGGAAAGGCGACGCCCGGATGTTCGGGCTAGGGGCATTCCTGGAGGGCGAGACCTCGAACCGGATGTAGCGGTGGTCCGAGAGCGTCTCGACGTCCTCCAGTACTTTCCAACATAAGACTCGTGCCGCGATCGAGGGGGAAGCGAACGACACGTCCACTATGGATCCCCCTTGGTCTCGCACGCACGTATTGACCGTGCCACGGTTTAGTAGCACAAGGCCGCATTCCACAGCCCACTCATCCACCACATTTCCACGAGGGCAATTAGTGGGAGACCCCCACGACGCCGATTTGGCGTTTAGGTCGCCCAAGACCATAACGCGATGGGGCGACGCTCGGCTGACAACAGCCCCAAGTTCAGCCATGAAGGCCTCGAATGCTGCCAGGGGTTTATTCGGCGAGAAGTAAACGCCGATCACGATTACTTCGCCCCACCTGGCTGCAACATAGCCCGGCCCTGACTCTCGGACTGAGAGCGGCGGAGATGTCGGTTTGAGCGCGGACAGGATCGCTACAGACCCCTCCGAATCGGTGGCCCAGTTGTTCCTCGGTGGAACATTATATGGTTCCGCCGCAACTCCTATGTCGACCGACCACTCCGCCATGGATTGCATGAATAAATCTTGCGCACCGGCGGAGTGGTTAAGGTTCGCCTGCAGAATATGTCTCGGTATGGGCGTATTAGACATTGGAGTTCGTTAGTTCTCCTCGCGGCGCCTGCTGAACGCTGGACGTAGATGGGGTAGGAGTGTTCTTAGCCCTCGTCCTTCTTTTCTTGGCCTTATTTGAAAGGCACAGTCCGCTTCCAATGGAGTGCTCGCATGGCCGACCGGCCTCTGCACACACCGGACAATGCGGTTTCTCTGCACAACTCGAGGCAATATGGCCAACCTTACCGCAGCGGTAGCAGAGCCCGCTGCGGTCTATTTGTGCCTTGCACGTGGCCCGAGTGTGGCCGGCTTCTAAACACTTGAAGCATTTCTTGGGGCGGGGTGCTAGTTCGCGCACTTGCGCCGCAGAATAACCAACGCAGAGGCGGCCAGCATCCAGGATCGTCTTGGCGGCCACTACAGGGCACCTCACCCAGACCGAGCCCACGCCGCCCGCCCCTATTTTTACCTCTCCCGTTTTTATGTCCCCTTGAGAGCACCCGGACTTCTCCGCGATAGCCAGGATGATTTCGGCCTTGGTGACGGAGTCGTCGAGCCCAGAGACCCTCAGTTCGGCACATTTAGTAGGCCTGGCGACAAGGAAGACATCATCCATTGTCTCCCCAATCTTCGCGGCCAGAGTGTCGGCATGGTTAGATCCAGCCGCACCAGGGAATTCCAAAATACGTGAACCGGTCGCCGTCTGCCGGAACTTTGGAGCTGGGATCTGAAGTTCCCCAAGCTTTGCACACTCTCTAGCCTTCGCGATGGCCATGGCGTATGTCATGCCTCCCTGTGCCGCTTCAGGCCGCAGCGTTAGAACTACCGCGGCCGTCTTCGGAGGACGGAGGCTTTTGGCCTTGGCTTTAGCCTTTTGGGCTTTCCCTGGAGGTGCCCCTGATGTTTTTGGGGCTGCCTTCCGCTTGTTGCCAGAAGGAGGAGGATGAGGGGCTGTATTCCCTTTCTTCTTCCTCTTCTTGCGTTTGGAGACGTGAGTCCACCCCTCCTCTTCCGGTGGCGTCTCCCCCTTCTCTGTCGCCGATGTTGTTGCGACCGAGGGACTTGTTCCTGGGGCAGTCTGAGGCATCGACCCCTTAGTCTTGTCCCCTTCTTCTTGGGCCGTTCTGACAGGTGCGTTTTCCCTAGCGACCTTTGGGCGCGTTGACGGCACGGCCCGCTTCTTAGTACGGCCTGGCTTCGTCTTTGGTGCCTGCTGCGGCACATCGCTTTTAGCTGGGATCTGTGTCGGACCCAAGCGAGCGTCCAACAATCTGCTGACCTGCTGCATTATGCCCTGGATCAGACTCTCATTGGGCTCCGGCTGCGACATCCGTTGTTCCTGTCGCTCCGCCTGCTCCACAACCTCCACACTGGTGTTCGTTTCTACCGCCGCACCCCGCTGAGAATGGGGTGGTGATGCTGCAATCGGAGAAAGGGGTGTTGGTGTGAAGTCGGCCACGACGCTTGGGACGGTAGGTGGTCTCAATTCCCGTTCGCGTTGGAGGCTCTCAAAGGCAGCCTTCAGTTCCGCGACCTCTTTCCGCAACCCGTCTACTTCCGCACGCAGTTGGACATTGTCAGCTTGCAGGCGAACGTTGTCCTCCTGCAGCTTGGCGTTGGCTTCGACGGTCGGGAGCCTACGGTACTCCTCCGATGCCGCCTTGACGACAGCAGCCATGTCATTGAGGGACCTTTGAAAGGTCCCTTTAAGGTTCTTTGACCTTTTAGCCACAAAGGTGATAATTTCACCCGCCTCAGAGCACTGCTTGCTGATATCTCGAGCGGCAAGCTTTTCCCCCTTATTCGGATCGGAGCACGATGCTCGCTCCATCATTCTGACGGCCCTCGACTCGCGAGCTTGAGAACACATCAGAGCGACCTCCTCTTCAGCCTCCAGCTGTAACTCGTCTCTGCGGGCCCGAGTGTACTCCATTTTGGCAGCTGCAAGCCCGACAAACTCGCCCGTGGTCGGTGGTCGACCCCTGCTACGCTTCAGGAACTTAGCGACATTGGGATTTGGGGATTTAAGATTCTCCGCATCCGAGTAATGTTCCGAATCTGCGTCAGAGCTCACCTCCTTGGATGAAAGCGGAGGAGCTCTCGCTGGTTCCTTGCTGGGAACCGCAGAAGTAGACGAGGCACTGGTTCCGCCGTCAGCCTTCTTCTCGTTTCCAACAGTGTCTCCCACAGAACGAGACACCATCTCTTCTCCCTCTGTAGCTTCGAGCGCAGAAGACAACCTTCTGACAGCCACAGATTCAAAGACGGCCCTTTTAGATGACGTGAGGGCCGCCTCACACGCCTTCCTATCGGAGCTTGATAGGTCCACTCTCGGCACACGCGTCCGAGAGGCGCTCCTTGTTCTAACTCCGCCCTTCACGGGCAAATCCACGACAGATCTGTCAACAGACTCTGCCGACTCCTCCTTATCCTCAAAAAGTTTGTTTTTCAGATTATCCATAAATGAATCCCACGAGTAAGGTGCAAATATATTGTCCACCCGCACAGTGGCCCTATATGCGGGTAACCCTAAGTACTGTCAGTGTCGGGTGGTGCTGACAGGTTTTAAGGAGGTCTCTCTCCGGTTTTACTGTGTATCCTTCACGCGGCCGGCCGGCTAAGGCAAGCCCTCGTTCACCTGTTCCGGAACGCTACCCCACAGACGCCTCGAGTGAGGGTCGTTGCAGAACCGAAACAGGCTACGACGCTCAGGGGCTGGCGTGAGGCCCCTGGTACACCTCTTTCGAGGTGTTCCCCTTTCCCCCCCATTAAAACGACGCCCAGAAGGGGCGCCGGACTACCCCAAACCCCCCGTGTATCGACGCCCAGAAGGGGCGCCGACTACCCCAAACCCCCCCCGTGTGACGACGCCCAGAGGGGGCGCCGTCAAAACTCCCCTCAAAGCCGCTCAAGAGTGAGCGGCGAGCGTGCGACCCAGAGTGGGCCGCACGTGGAGATCCCCCCCGCAGGTCAGAGTGACCCGCTGTGCGGTCCAGAAGGGACGCGCGTTGAAGGGGGTGCGATGCCCAGAAGGGGCACCACCTACTTTATTCGACGCCCAGAAGGGACGCCAGGGATTAGCATAAAGCCCCTTGTCCCACGCTGAACGTGGGCCGAGAGGCCTTACCCCAGGGTGCACCACGAGGAGGTTCCCAAATTTGCACCCCAACCTAACCTAACCTAACCTAACCTAACCTAACCTAACCTAACCTAACCTAACCTAACCTAACCTAACCTAACCTTTTTTTTTTTTTTTTTTTTTTTTTTTTTTTTTTTTTTTTTTTTTTTTCCCCGGGAGAAATGCGTTACGCATACCACCGCACCGGGGAAGTGCGATGGTTATGTGGGACTCCCCTCCTCCAAGATGGTAAATGAGGAGGGTTTACCCACTAAAACTCCCGGGATTCTCCGACATCCGCTCGGCAGGCGCCTGGTAACTGTTGTTACACTGGTCCACACGCCCGCGCGGGGTCCCGAAGGACACTCCTTGCAGTATAACTGCTCCAGTGGCGACCTCAATGTGAGGCCACCACCACCCCTCGGAGATGGTCTAGCGGGGGCCCTGCGGGGACTCTCCAGTCCCCTCCCCCGCTTATAGACTAGGACGGTTGCAGTAAGCCATGCAACCGTCTCCGGCGGCCTGGTCTTCGGCGCCTAGCGACCCCTGACAGCGGGTCGTCTTCGCGCAATCGTTCGTCAGCCTCTTTGCGAGAGAGTACTTCCTCGCAAAAAGAGGCGACTGCGCCCCACGATCTGATGCCGCCTAACATGGCATCTACCACGGCATTGATGCCGAGATCGTTTCCGACCACACCTCTCAGATGTTGTCGAGGCTGGTCGAACGCCGTGCACGATGCCAGCGTGTGTAAGGCCGAGTCGGTCGTGGCCCCACACTGGTGACATGCTGGTGTCAGCTCCCTTCCTATTCTGCACAGAAAACGGCCGAAACAGCCGTGATCGGTGAGCATCTGTGACAGGTGGTAAGTGAGCACACCTTCCTTGCGGCCGACCCATTCATCCAGAACGGGCCGGATCGCTGCGATGGTCCAGTGGCCTTGGGACGGTCTCTCGAGACGGTCCTTCCATTTTCGCATGGACTCCTCTTGAGCATGCCTTCTCCAGCGCTCAACTTCTTCGGGCGCTGCCCGATTACCCCTGTTTCGCGTTTCAGCGACCCGCCTGTAGACTGAAGACAAAACTTCAGCCTCCAGTTCCCAAGGCGGGGTTCCCGCCAAGACACATGCCGCCTCAAACGATATTGAGCGGTACCCTCTCACGGCCCTAATGGCCATTGCCCGCTGCGGCCTTCGCAGTAACGCCTTGTTATGGGCATTAAGGGCGTCCACCCACACCGGGGCACCGTAGAGAGCCATTGATCGGACGACCCCGGTGTATAGTTGGCGAGCTACAATGCTGGGTCCGTTTAAGTTTGGCAGCATTCCCCCGAGAGCCGTGGCTGTTTTGACTAGCTTGGGGGACTGCAAACGGAAGTGCTCCTTGAAATTCCATTTCGCGTCGAGAATCAGACCCAGGTATTTCATACTCGAGCTGATCCCGACGCGAACACCATTGATGTTTAGGTGTAAGCCTACTGGTGGTCTCCTCCTTGCCCCGTAAAAGAAGAGGGCCTCCGTCTTCTCGACCGCAACGGTCAGACCGAGCAGACTGATTCGCTGAACCATATGCATGACCCCAGCAGTGGCCAGATGAACCGCCTCATTAAAGTCATCTGCGCGAGCCGTAACTAACGTGTCGTCGGCATAGCATACGACATTGAGCCCGCGCAGCAACGCTCCTCGCAGCGCCCAGTCATAGCCGATGTTCCACAGCAACGGACCCAGAACCGATCCCTGTGGAACACCGCATGACACTGCCCTCCTGTGCACCCTACCGTCACGTCCTTGGTACACCACTAGTCTCCCCCTCAAGTAGTCGTAGATGATGTTACGAATGTATTGGGGCACTTCATGATACCGAAGTGCCTCACTGATACTCTCGAATGGGAGACTGTTAAAGGCATTGGCGATGTCCAAGGACACCGCCAAAACCACGTCGCCTTGCGCAACCGCTTGCTGAGCCTGCTCCTTTACGCTCAAGATGGCGTCAATGGTGGATCGATTAGCCCTAAACCCGTACTGGCACTCGGCCAGATCCGGGCCCACCGTGCTAAGATGTTTGACGATGCGGGCCGCCAACACGCGTTCAAAAAGTTTACCGGCTTCGTCCAAAAGAACGATAGGCCGGTACGCAGATGGCGAATCGATTGGTCGCCCCTCCTTTTTGAGGAGAACTAGCCGCCCCGTTTTCCATTTGGTAGGAAATTGGCCGGAGGAGAGGCACGAATCTAACAGAGACCGAAACCTCTCCCCGAAAACCTCCTCTGCGAGAACCCAGGCCTTGCCCGGGATACCATCCGGCCCTGGAGCCGTATTCTTGGCCCGAAGCCGTAAAAAGGCTGCACCCAACTCACCGGTCGTAACCGGTGGAACCTGTACAGTAGCCATTTCGCGGGTCGTAGCCATGGACGGGGGCACAAATACGTCACGCTCAGGGAACAGTGAGGTGATTATACTGTCCAACAGTCGAGGCTCGAGAGACTCAGTCAGCGGGGGGCCCACATTTCGCAGCTTCCCGCGCACTCGGCGGTAGGGGCGTCCCCACGGATCCTGATCGAGGCTATCGAGCAATTCCTGACGCGCCTCGTCCTTTGCCTGACAAATTCCAGCCTTGAGCGCTTTCTTTGCCTCCTTATAAGCAGAATGCAATGTGTGTTCAATGCGCTCATGGTCTGCATTACGAATTCGTAGCCTACGATGTCTGGTGTAAGCCCGACGTGCAATAATACAGTCCTCCCTCAGTTCAGCCACTTGCTGGCACCACCAATAAACCGCCCGCCTGGATGGTCGGCGCTTGGATCTGGGCATGGCTGAATCGCACACAGCAGTCATTGCATTGGAGAACCAATGTGCTCCCTCTTCAACCCCGACCTGGTGTTCGGCGGGGCGTGCACTCCACAATTGCACCATGGCCGCTTCTATGAGTAACTCTCCGTCCATCCTTCCCAACACCCAACGTGGAAAGGGAGATGACCTCGAGTCGCTAGGTGGGGCAGACCGATGCAGCGGAGAGATGTCAAACCTGATGTATCGGTGGTCAGACAGGTTCTCTACATCTACCAGGACCCTCCAGCTATCAACGCGTCTTGAGATGGTGGGCGACGCGAAGGACAGGTCAATGATTGACCCGCCCTGAAGCCGGATGCAGGTGTTGGTTGAGCCCTGGTTGAGCAAGCACAGGCCGGACGAAACAGCCCAGTCCTCAACTGCTTCCCCCTTCGGGTCAGTAGCAGGGGAACCCCAGGCCACAGACTTAGCATTGAAATCGCCGAGCACGATGACCTGTGCTGGCGAGGCGCGGTTGGAAATTGCGCCAATATGGTTGAGGAATGCCTCAAACTCCGACAATGTTTTATTGGGAGAGAAGTAGATCCCAATGAGAACAACATCCCCCCAATTAGCTGCGACAAACCCAGGGCCTCTTTCTCGTGGTGATATTAGAGGCGAAAGAGCCGAAGATGTACCTCTCACAACAACCACTGAGCCTTCCGTATCGCCAACCCAGTTGTTATGGTTGGCCGGAATATAATATGGCTCTGAAGCCACCGCCACATCAATGGACCACTCTGCCATTGCCTGCACGAAAAGGTCCTGTGCACCGGCAGAGTGGTTCAAGTTCGCCTGGAGTAACTTGAGATTGGGTGTATTATCCATTGGTGGACGTCTCAATGGCTACGTCTCGAGGCGTCTGCTGTGCGCCGGTAGAAACCGCGGCAGGCGTAGTTCCGGCCGTTCTTCTCCTCCTTGGGGGAGAGCACTTTTTGCTCCCCGCTATGTGGTCTGCGGGCCGTTTAGCGTCGGCGCAGATGGGGCAATGGTGTTTAGCCGAACAGGACGATGCGATGTGGCCAGCGTTACCGCAGCGATAGCAGACATCACTGCGGTCGATCTTGGCCGTGCATCGCGCCCGGGTATGCCCCTTCTCTAAGCAGCGGAAACATTTGAGCGGCCGCGCCTCCAGAGGTTGCACATGGGCAACACTCCACCCCACAAAGATGCGGCCATCATCAACCAAAATTTTGGCCGCAGCGACTGGGCACTGTATATAAATAGTGCCCATACCACCCGCACCCGGACGTATCTCCCCTACCCTTACACTGTCAGGGGTGCAACCACCTTTTTTGGCTACCGCAGCGAGAACTTTCTCGGGAGTGGCAGAATCATCGAGCCCCGTCAAACGCAGATCGATGCGTTTCATTGGTCGGGCGACCCTTACACAATCGCCCAGCACCTCCTTCATTTTGACGGCCAGTTGGTCGGCCTGTTCTGCAGTAGCAGAGCTCGGAAGATGGAGTATCCGTGCCCCTGTTGCCGCCTTTCTAAATCGGACGCCCTCGATACCGACTTCCGCAAGATCAATGGAATCGGTAGCCTTCCGAATGACGTCTGCATAGGTAACGCCCTTTTCTTGCGCCTCCGGCTGGATGGTTACTACAACCGCGGCAGAACGCGGCTCCCGCAGTTTCGGCTTCCTTTTACGGGCCTTCTTCGGCTTGGCCTGATGTTGTTTGGCCGCAGCTGTTTTCCTCCTGGCTTTACGGCCACCAGTAAAAGTGGTCCACTCCCCCTCGGATGGATGTGAGGTGGAGGGAGCTGGTGCAGCATTAGCATTATCTGCCCGGACGGAATTAGCCGGAGCAGCTTTCGTCGCTTTATTACCCTGCTTAGGTGGTTTTTTCCCCTCTTTAGACAATCCTGCTTTAGAGTTCGTAGACGCAGGTTGAGCTTTCTTGCCCTGATTTTTAGGGGGCGGTTGCGATCCTCCTACAACCGAGGCAAAGGTCGGCTTGTTATTTTTAGCGTCCGCCACTAAGGGTGGACGTACACGGGGCGCCTTCGGATTTCGGGCAGCCTCTTTGCTGGTCGTGGGTAACCCCTGAGGTGTATTATCGGGAACCGATGCAGGGGGACCCAACCGAGCGTCGAGCAACTGGCCCACCTTCTCAAGTACCATCTGCACAACGGACGTGCTGCCTGGCGGTGGCATCTGCTGGGTTTGCAGAACCTCTGTAGGCGTAACCTCTGCGCCTGCAACCTCTCTGAACACCTCACACTGCTGCGACAAAGGGGACGCAGTGTGCGATGGCAAGGGCACAGGAAGGACCTCCTCAACGCGAAAGACAGGTGATGATCTCCTCTCTCGCTGGATGGAACTGAGTGAAGCCTTGAGTTCCGCAACTTCGCGCCTTAACTCCGCCATCTCGTTGTGCAGTCGGACGTTGTCCTCCTGCAGGCGGGCGTTATCATCGATCAAGCGCTGGTTGCACTCGACCGATGGAAGCCGTCGATACTCGTACGACGCATCCTTCACGACAGAGGCCATGTCGTTGAGGGACCTTTGAAAGGTCCCTTTCAGGTTTTTGGACCTTTTGGCGACAAAGGAGATGATGTCACCAGCTTCTGCGCACCTCTTGCTGAAATCAAGAGCTGCGAGTTTCTCCGCCTCCTTCGGATCCGAGCAATCTGCCCTCTCCAGCACACGTTTTGCCCTGGATTCGCGGGCCTGGTTACACATGAGTGCAACCTCCTCTTCCGCATCCAGCTGCAGTTCCTCCCTCTTGGACTTTACGTACAGCATTTTAGCAGCTGCCAGTCCAACAAATTCCCCAGTGGTCGGTGGTCGACCTCTGCCGCGCTTTTGATCATTAGTGGGATCCGGAGAACCAATATTGGCATCCGAAAAATGATCCGCATCCGAATCGGAGCTGACCTCCTCAGGTGGTGGTGGAGGAGCTCTCACAGTTTCCTCGCGAGAGACTGTTGAAGAAGACGAGGCCTTGCTGTTTTCGCCATCAGTCCCTTTTTCCAGTTCTCGCTGAACAGCGGCTCGAGTGAGTCGAGGCGCAACTTCCTCGTCGCCTGAACCTAAATCAGACAACCTCCTGTCCACGATGGATTTAAAAGCAGACCCCTTTGATAAAGCTAGGGCCGCTTCACACTTTTTGCGATCGGAGCTTAAGAGACCGACTCTCGGAACACGCGTCCGAGAGGAGCTTCTCGATCGACAATCATCGCCCTTCAAGGGCGCACTCCTACTACTATCCACGGCAGGCCTAGTACAAGGCCCTGCCGACTTCTCCGAACCGTCAATAAAAGTTTTGTTTTTGGACATCATATTTTGTTCCCACGAGTAAGAGAGCATTTAAACGTCACCCCGCACAGTGGCCTCATGTACGGGGAACCCTATATACTGCTAAGGTCGGGTGGTGTTAGCAGGTGTTAACGAGATTTCTCTCGGGATTTTAAAGTCTTACCTTGACGCGGCCGGCCGGCTAAGGCAAGCCCTCGACCCCCTCCCTGACCCACTACCTCACAGACGCCTCGAGTGAGGGTTGTTGCGAATCAGTTCAGGGCTACGACGCTCAGGGGCTGGCGTGAGGCCCCTGGTACACCGCTTTCGCGGTGTTCCCCTCCCCCCATTGAAACGGCGCCCAGAAGGGGCGCCGGACTACCCCATTCCCCCCCGTGTAACGACGCCCAGAAGGGGCGCCGTCAAAACTCCCCTCAAAGCCGCTCTAGAATGAGCGGCGAGCGTGCGACCCAGAGTGGGCCGCACGTGGAGATCCCCCCCGCAGGTCCGAGTGACCCGCTGTGCGGTCCAGAAGGGACGCGCGTTGAAGGGGGTGCGATGCCCAGAAGGGGCACCACCTACTTTATTCGGCGCCCAGAAGGGACGCCAGGGATTGGCATAAGGCCCCTTGTCCCACGCTGAACGTGGGCCGAGAGGCCTTACCCCAGGGTGCACCACGAGGAGGTTCCCAAATTTGCACCCCAACCTAACCTAACCTAACCTTTTTCTTTGTTTTAGTCGGAGAAAATGCTTCTCTGCACTGGCATGAGGCCTCGAGAGGAGAGTGAGACACCCCATGCACTGTCCGGGGCTGGAACCCACATGTCCCCACCCGCCCCCTCGTGAGGGAAACGGGTGAGTAAGGACATACGGGCCCGACCCGGTAAAAGAACCGACACTTACCGTCTGGAGCGTATAGTGGCGCCGCGGTTCCGAGTTACTACGCCCCGCTGGGCGCCACACGCCACGGACCCAGTTGCACCTGGGTCCCCTGCGCCAGGGGGGAGCAGTCCGGTAAGTCCGACTGCTCCCCAGGCGGGTGGAGGGCTTGTGCAATGCAGCCTAGTGCTCCTCTACACTAGGCCGCGGCCCTCCCAAGGGGGGGGAAGAGGGCGGCGCTACGTCGCCGCCCTCGACCCCCCCTCCGCCTGCGCAGGAGAGGAGGCGCCAGGATGTCCTCGCGCAACCTCTCCCTCAACTTCCATGTCCCCGGTGGTGGGGGCTCCCTCTTCCAGCCGGGCTCTCCCCGGGACATCCCGTTTGGGCTTGACGATGGGCGGGCGGCAGTTTCTGCCCCCCATATGATGCCCATGCGGCCGCCCAGCCGCCTCACACACCGCACACCGCGCCGCCTTCGCCGCGCACTCCGCCACTTTGTGCCCGCTGGCCCCGCACCTGTAACAGGACCCCGTGCGGTCCACCTCCAGCGGGCATCGCAGCCTCGTGTGGCCGATGCTCATGCACTTGTAACAGTGCATGGGCATCGACCCGAGAGCCTCCACTCCAGCCGCGCTCCATCCGACGAGGAGCTTCCCCGCCCCCAGGACCTTTTTGGCCGCCGCCACCGGGACCCTGGCGAGGCAGGAGCCACTTCCACCCGGCCTCATCGCCACCGCCCCCGCGCGAACCTCGTCGACCGAGCAGCCCCCCGCCGCGGCCAGGGCCTTCGCCACATCCGTCGGCTGGACGGAGTCGTCCAGCCCGACCACCCTGAGGTCCGCCAGCTTGCAAGGGCGCGCCACCTTGGCGATCCCCTGCAGCTCCACCCGCAGTCTAGCCGCCAGCGCGTCGGCCTTCTCCGCCCTCTCCTCCCCGGAGACCTCGAACATCCGGGCGCCGGTCGCGGCGTCCCGGATGCGCATCCCCCCCTCTATCCCCAGTTCGGTGAGGCTGACCGCTGCCTTGGCCCTCGCAATGACCTGGGCGTAGGTCATGCCCAGGCCCGCGGCCTCTGGGAGCAGCGTCAGGACGACTGCTGCTGTCCTCGGTGGAATGAGGGGGCGCCTCTTCTTCTTGGCCGGCTGGATCGCCGCGCCGGCCGTCTTCGCAGGCGGGGGGGCGGGTGGGGGAGCGGGCGGGGCCTTCTTCCGGCCGCGTCTTGCCACCGTCGACCACGGTGTCTCCGCCGGGGGGGGATCCGGGGCGTGGCTGGGTCCCGGTCTGGGGTCCACGAAGGGGTTCCCCGTGGGGTTGGCCTCCTCAGCTGCCTTACTGGGCGGCCTCCTCGCAGGAGGCTTCTTCTTTGGCGGGGCCTTCTTGTCCGGCTTGGCCGCCAACGGCGAGGCCAGTCGGGCCGGCGGGGCCGGTCGGGCCGGTGGGGCTTCCTCCCTCCTGGAGTCCGCAGCTAGGGGCGGGCGCAGGGGCACGGCAGGGAGCAGTCTGCCCTCTAGTCCCTCGATGCGGGCGTTGATCATATTGCCCAGCTGGGCGACAATGCGGGCCTGGAACTCCTCCAGGAGCGCCATGTCTCTCACCTGCGGTGGTGGCGCCGGGCGTCCCAGAATTGGGGATCTTGCCCGGGTGCTACGCGGCGACCGGTCGATAGAGGTGCGCCGCAAGGCCGCGACCTGGCTCTCGAGGCTCGCCATCCTCCCCTTGAGCCGGTCGTTCTCGGCGCGGAGACGCCTCGTCTCCTCGTCGAGCGTCGTCTCCGCCATCTTCTCGGCCGCTATGGAGGCCGTCCGGACGTACTGATACGCCTCCTTCATGATGGTCCCCTTTATATTGCCGCACTTGCTCACCAGATTGGTGATCCCATCAAGTGCGACAGTGATTTGCGCGAGGTAGTCGCCCTCTTGAGGCTTCTCCGCTACCTCCGCATGTACCGGCTGAGAGGCCCTCGGCGAGGCCAGCAACGCAGGAGCTTCGGTCTGCGACCTCGTGACAGGGGGCGGGGACAGGCCAACAGTCTCCCGGACCCTGTCGACCACCGTCTGGGCCTCCACCACTTCCGCCTCCAACTGCGCGTGCTTCAGACGGCGGCGCGCCCTCGACATCCCGACATAAGACCCGGCGGCAGAACGCCCACGTCTTGCGGTCGACACTTTCGAGTCCGTCTCCTCGGCTTCCGACGGGTCCGTGTCGGTCTTGTTACGGACCCGCTTTCGGCTGAACCCCACCGTCCGGAAGGGACCATAGGGGTCCACGACGTGCGCCCAGTGGTTCCTGGCAGCAGCCATCATCTCCTCCGTGGCCCACTCGTCCATCGCTGACCGGCCGGAGAAATCAAATTCCGACCCCTCAAATTCGTCGGAGTCGCGTCCCAACGTTCCCGAGCACGTGGTGTGCCCGTCGTCATCGCTGTCCAGCTGCCGACCGCGACTGCGCCCGCGACGCGCCCTCGACCTCCCCCTGGGTCCGGTCTTGGGCTTCCTCCGTCCACTAGGACCGGGCACCGCCGGTTCCGCGAAGGGGGAGCCATTAGCCCCCACCTTCGTTTCCCCGGTCGCGTCCCCGGCATGTTCTACGTCCTTCTCGGACCCTACCCTCACCGGTAGCCTCCTGCCAGCGCCTGAACCGGGCACCGCCGGTTCCGCGAAGGGGGAGCCATTAGCCCCCACCTCCGTTTCCCCGGTCGCGTCCCCGGCATGTTCCACGTCCTTCTCGGACCCTACCCTCACCGGTAGCCTCCCATCGGCATCCGAACCGGGCACCGCCGGTTCCACGAAGGGAGAGCCATTAGCCCTCTCCTTCGCTTCACCGGTCGCGTCCCCGGCATGATCTCCGTCCTTCCCGGACCCGTCTCCGTCAGGCAGTTTCGGCTTAGAAGCCCCTCTCCTGCTCGACCCGCCAGAACTGGCCGATCCACTCCTGCGACCCTTCCGCCCGTCGTCAGGCCCACCATCCACGGCAGGCCTAGTACAAGGCCCTGCCGTGGCGTCAGGAAAAGTTAGGGTTAAATTGTTCATGATGTTCCCACGAGTAAGGGGCAACGTGGACCACCCGCGCAGAGGCCCCTGTACGCGGGCTACCCTACATACGGTTGAGGTCGGGAGGTATCAACCGGTTGATATCGGGTTTTCTCCCGGGGTGCTTTTACAGACTACCCTTGTCGCGGCCGGCCGGTTAAGGCAGGCCCTCGCCCCCCTCCCTGCACAGCTCCCCCACAGACGCCTCGAGTGGGATCATTGCCGCACAGGTCGGGGACTACGATGCTCAGGGGCTGGCGTGAGGCCCCTGGTACACCCCTTTCGGGGTGCTCCCCATTCCCCCCCATGGCGCTAACGGGTGGGCTGTAACGCCGCCCACCAACCCATCCGAAGACGGGCGCCCGTCGCCGCGTTTCCCAACGACGAAGCCTTTGCTTCCCCCCCCCCATTGAAACGACGCCCAGAAGGGGCGCCGGACTACCCCGTTCCCCCCCGTGTAGCAGCGCCCAGAAGGGGCGCCGTCAAACTCCCCTCAAAGCCGCTCAGAAGGAGCGGCGAGTGTGCGGCCCAGAGTGGGCACGCACGTGGAGATCCCCCCCGCAGGTCCGAGTGACCCGCTGTGCGGTCCATAGGGGACGCGCGTTGAAGGGGGTGCAGGCCCAGAAGGGGTCCTGCCTGTGCTGGGTTGTTAGCCGGCCAGCCTCACATCAACCGCCTAACCAGTAGGAGGCTGTTGAAGCTGCCCGTTTCCAGGGTGCACCACGTGGAGGTCACCCAACTTCGCACCCCAACCTAACCTAACCTAACCTTTTTTTTTTTTTTTTTTTTTTTGTTTCCCCGGGAGAAATGCGTTACGCATACCACCGCACCGGGGAAGTGCGATGGTTATGTGGGACTCCCCTCCTCTAAGATGGTAAATGAGGAGGGTTTACCCACTAAAACTCCCGGGATTCTCCGACATCCGCTCGGCAGGCGCCTGGTTACTGTGTGTTACTGGTCCACACGCCTGCGCGGGGTCCCGAAGGACACGCCTTGCAGTAAAACTGCTACAGTGGCGACCCCAGTGTGAGGCCGCCACCACCCCTCGGAGATAGTCTAGCGGGGGTCAATGGGGCTTCTCCCGTCCCCCCCCCGCTTACAGATTAAGACGGATGCAATAACCCATGCAACCGCCTCCTACGACCCGGTCTTCGCCGTCTGTTGGCTCCAGACAACGGATCGTCTTCGCGCGCCCTTTCGTCCGCCTCTTTGCGAGAGATGACCGACTCGCAGAAAGAGGCGACTGCGCTCCAGGACCTGATGCCGCCCAACATGGCATCTACGACGGCGCTGAGGCCGAGGTCACTACCGACAACAGCACGAAGATGTTCGCGTGGCTCGTCGAACGCCGTGCATGCCACCAGAGTGTGCAGAGCCGTGTCTTCGGCGGCACCGCACTGATGGCATGCTTCACTCTGCTCTCGACCAATCTTACACAAAAACTTGCCAAAACAGCCATGGCCGGTAAGCATTTGTGCAAGATGGAAGGTAAGCACTCCCTCCTTGCGACCAACCCATCGCTCCAGGACGGGTCGGACCGCTCCGATGGTCCAGTGGCCATGACTTGGTCTTTCAAGTCTATCGTGCCATTGACGCACGGACACCTCTTGAGCGCGGCTTCTCCAGCGCTCAACTTCCTGGGGCGCAGCTCGTTCGCCTCTACTGCGCATTTCAGCTACTCGTCCATAGACTTTGGCCAGAACCTCTGCCTCCAGGTCCCATGGAGGGGTCCCGGCTAGGACACATGCCGCCTCGAACGATACAGACTGGTATCCTCTGATAGCCCTTATCGCCATTGCCCTCTGCGGCCTACGCAACAGAGCTTTATTGTGGGCATTTAGGGCGTCCACCCATACCGGGGCGCCGTATAAGGCCATCGATCGTACGACCCCGGTGTACAGCCTGCGAGCTAATATGCTTGGGCCGTTTAGATTTGGCAGCATACCCCCAAGAGCCGTAGCTGTTTTGACTAGCTTGGAGGACTGCAGACGGAAATGCTCGCGAAAATTCCATTTCGCGTCGAGAACCAAACCCAGGTATTTCATACTCGGGCTGATTTCGACGCGAATACCACCGATATTGAGGTGAGAGTCCATTGGTGGCCTCTTCCTCGGCCCGTAGAAAAATAGGGCCTCCGTCTTCTCAACTGCGACTTTTAGGCCAAGCAAACCGATTCGCTGTACCATGTGAGACACTCCAGCTGTGGCCAGGCTGACCGCATCGGAGAAGTCGCCGGCGCGGGCTGTTACCAACGTATCGTCGGCATAACACACCACGTTAAGCCCGCGCAGCAGCGCTCCTCGCAGAGCCCAGTCATAACCGATGTTCCACAGCAACGGACCCAGAACCGAACCCTGTGGAACACCGCATGACACCACTCTCCTGTGAACTCCTCCGTCACGTCCTTGGTACACAACTAGTCTCCCCCTCAAATAATCGTTGATGATGTGACGAAGGTATTGGGGCACTCCATGATAGCGAAGTGCCTCACTTATACTTTCGAAGGGGAGACTATTAAAGGCATTGGCGATGTCCAGGGACACCGCCAACACCACATCGCCTTGCGAGACTGCCTGCTGAGCCTGCTCTTTAACGCTCAGAATGGCGTCTATCGTGGACCGATTTGCCCTAAACCCGTACTGACACTCTGCCAGGTCCGGGCCCACCGTACTTAGATGACTGACGATGCGGGCCGCCAACACGCGTTCGAATAGCTTCCCGGCCTCGTCCAAAAGAACAATAGGCCGGTAGGCGGATGGCGAATCGATCGGACGCCCCTCCTTTTTGAGGAGGACCAACCGCCCTGTCTTCCACTTGGATGGAAATCGCCCAGAGGAGAGGCACGCATCCAAAAGAGACCGAAACCTCTCCTCAAAGAACTCCTCGGCAAGAACCCAAGCCTTGCCTGGTATGCCGTCTGGCCCGGGAGCCGTATTCTTGGCCCTGAGCCGCAGAAAGGCCGCACCCAACTCACCGGTTGTAACCGGCGGAACTTGTGCATCGGCTACGTCGTGAGGCGGAGCCATGGATGGGGGCACAAATACGCCACGTTCGGGGAACAGCGAACTGACAATACTGTTCAACAGTCGGGGCTCAAGAGACTCAGTCAAGGGGGGACCCACATTACGCAATTTCCCGCGTATCGCGCGGTAGGGGCGGCCCCATGGATCCTGATTGAGACTCTCGAGCATTTCCTGTCTGGCCATATCCTTGGACTGGCAGATTGCCACCTTGAGCGCTTTCCTTGCCTCTTTATACGCTAGGTGCAGGGTGCGTTCCACTCGATTGGTTTCTGCATTCCGTATGCGCAGCCTACGCTGTCTGGTGTAGGCGCGGCGCGCAACGATGCATTCCTCCCTTAACTCGGCTAGTTGTTGGGACCACCAGTATACCGCACGCCTAGATGGTCGACGTTTGGACCGGGGCATAGCCGAGTCACACACAGCGGTCATGGCATCAGTAAACCATTGCGCCCCCTCTTCCACCCCGCCTAGATGTTCGACGGGGCGAGCTGACCACCTCTGCACTATGGCCGCCTCTATCAGCAACTCGCGGTCCATCGCTCCCAGCACCCAACGCGGAAAAGGAGACGATCCTAAATTGGCAGGCTGACCGACCTGGTGTAGTGGAGAGATATCGAATCTTATATATCTATGATCCGATAGATTCTCGACATCCTCCACGACCCTCCAACTGTCGACGCGTCTCGAGATGTGAGGCGACGCGAACGACAGGTCAATAATAGACCCGCCCTGATGCCGGACGCAGGTGTTAGTGGAACCTCGATTGAGTAGACAGAGGCCGGTCAAAACGGCCCAATCTTCCACGGCTTCACCTCTGGGATCTGTGGCGGGGGAGCCCCACGCCTCAGACTTAGCATTGAAGTCGCCTAGCACGATGACGTGTGCTGGCGAGGCGCGGTTGACTGCTGCTCCTATGAGGCCTAAAAAGGTTTCGAATTCCGCCAGAGTCTTGTTGGGGGAAAAATAGAGCCCAATGAGCACTACCTCCCCCCAATTTACCACAACATACCCAGCTCCTCTCTCACGAGGTGTTATCAGTGAGGAGAGTGTCGAGGAGGTTCCCCTAACAACGACAACTGAGCCGTCCAAATCACCAACCCAGTTGGAATGGTTGGCTGGAATATAGTACGGCTCAGAAGCCACGGCCACATCAATTGACCACTCTGCCATCGACTGCACGAAAAGGTCCTGTGCGCCGGCAGAGTGGTTTAAGTTCGCCTGAAGCAGGTGTTGTTTAGGCGTACTAGACATTGTTGGTGTCTATTGCTTCTTCTTGGGGCGCCTGCTGAGCACCCTGAGATATCGTTACGGCGGCCTTTTTGCCTGCCGTCTTTCTCCTCCTTGGGGGTGAGCACTTTTTGCTACCCGCAATATGATCTGCGGGCCGATTGGCCTCCGCGCAGATCGGACAATGGTGTTTGGCGGAACACGAAGATGCGATATGGCCGGCCTTACCGCAGCGGTAGCAGAGCTCGCTGCGGTCGATCCGGCCCGTGCATCGTGCCCGGGTATGTCCTTTTTCAAGGCAGCGGTAGCATTTAAGCGGCCGCGCCTCCAGAGCCTGCACACGTGCAGCGCTCCACCCCACTAACAAGCGACCAGCATCGATTAAAATCTTGGCCGCCGCTACCGGGCACTGCACGTAAATCGTGCCCATGCCTCCTGCACCTTGGCGTATTTCGCCGACGCGGATGCTGTCCGGGGAGCAGTTGCCCGTCTTGGCTACTGCAGCCATGACCTTTGCTGGGTCCGTTGAGTCGTCCAGACCAGAAATTCGTAGGTCGACTCGCTTCATAGGCTGAGCGACCTTGGCTACATCACCCAGAACACTTTTGAGCCGAGAGGCTATCTGGTCAGCCTGTTCAGTCGAAGCAGAACTCGGTAGATGTAATATCCGAGCCCCTGTAGCTGCTTGCCTAAAGCGGAAGCCCTCCACACCCAATTCCTCTAGCTTGATGTTGTCGCTAGCCGTGAGGAGGATGTTGGCGTATGTTACGCCCCTCTTTGCGGCTTCCGGCTCCAACGTTATAACAACCGCGGCAGAACGCGGTTCGCGAAGCCTCGGCTTTCTCTTGCGAGCCCTCGGCTTGGCCTGCTCTCTGGCGATTGCGACCTTCTTACGTCTTTTTCGGCCCCCAGACGCAATGGTCCATTCCTCTTCAGATGGACGCGAGGTGGTAGGAGCTGGTGCCGTTTTGTTGCTGGCTCTGGTAGTGCTCGTCGGAGCCGCTTTGTCCGCTTTAGTGCCCTTCTTCGAAGGGGTGTGTTTCTTCCCCACTTTCGGTAAATCCGCTTTGGTGTTGGTAGGCGCGGGCTTAGCCTTGTTGCCTTGGTTCTTGGGGGCAGATTGAGAGCCCCCCGCGACTGAAGCAAATGTCACCTTATTGTTTTTGCCGTCCGCCGCTAACGGAGGACGCAAACGAGGCGCCTTCGGATTCCGGGCAGCCTCTTTGCTGGCCGTGGGTAACCCCTGAGGTATGTTATCGGGAACCGATACAGGGGGACCCAACCGAGCGTCGAGCAACTGGCTCACCTTCTCAAGCACCATCTGCACAACGGACGTGCTGTCTGGCGGTGGCATCTGCTGGGTTTGCAGAACCTCTGTGGGCGTAACCTCTGCGTCTGCAACCTCTCTGAACACCTCACCCTGCTGCGACAAAGGGGACGCAGTGTGCGATGGCAAGGGCACAGGAAGGACCTCCTCAACGCGAAAGACAGGCGATGATCTCCTCTCTCGCTGGATGGAACTGAGTGAAGCCTTAAGTTCCGCGACTTCGCGCCTTAACTCCGCCATCTCGTTGTGCAGTCGGACGTTGTCCTCCTGCAGGCGGGCATTATCGTCAACTAAGCGCTGGTTGCACTCGACAGTTGGGAGCCTTCGGTATTCTTCCGACGCAGCCTTGACCACAGAAGCCATGTCGTTCAGGGACCGCTGAAAGGTCCCTTTTAGGTTCTTGGACCTCTTAGCGACAAAGGTGATAATGTCGCTGGCTTCTGCGCAGCTCCTACTGCAATTAAGAGCCGCAAGCTTTTCTGCCTCTTGTGGGTTGGAGCAGTCCGCCCTCTCGATCGCGCGATTCGCCCTGGACTTAAGAGCCTGCGTGCACATGAGAGCGACTTCCTCTTCCGCATCTACTTGGAGTTCCTCCCTTCGCGCCTTGACGTACATAAGCTTGGCCGCAGCCAAACCTACAAATTCGCCGGTAGTCGGTGGTCGACCCCGTTTGCCGCGTTTCTGATCATTGGCGGCAAAGTTCGGAGAACTTGAGTTCTCGGCATCCGAAAAGTGCTCGGCTTCAGACTCGGAGCTGACCTCCTCGGTTGGTGGTGGAGGGGCTCTCACGGTTTCCTTGCAAGGAGCTATTGAAGTGGACGAGGCATCAATGTTAACGCCATCAGTCTCCTTCGCCAACTCTCGCCTAATAGCGCCTCGAGTGAGTCGCGGTGCTACATCCTCGTCGCCTGAACATAAATCCGACAACCTCCTGTCCATCACGGACTTGAACGCTGACCCTTTAGAAGATTTTAGGGCCGCGTCACACTTCTGACGATCGGAGCTAGAGAGACCGACTCTCGGAACACGAGTCCGAGAGGAGCTCCTGGATCGACTATCAACTCCGCCCTTCGCGGGCAACTCCACGGCAGCTCTGGTACCAGACACTGCCGACTCCTCCGTAACCTCAAAAAAGATCTCGGACCCCCCCTCCTGCGTCAACTCGGCCGCCCGGTCGGAACGACCGGCGCCACTACCACCGGGCACCGCCGGTTCCACGCCGCCCGAGCCATTAGCCCGGGCGGGCGCTTCACCGGACGCGTCCCCGGCCTCTCCGTCCTTCACGGACCCTCCACGAACACCGCCCCCCTTGGGCACACTCCTCCAACTCCTTCCAGAGGCATCACTGGTCCCTGAGGCCTGGTCGCCTACCTCAGGGCAGTCTTCGGTGACAGATTTCACACGTGGAGGCCCGGATACCTCCACGCGCCGGGTGCTAGCCGGATCGCAGCGCAGAATCACTTTCTTATGTAAACCTTTCATAATGTTGTGGAAAAGAAAGGTTTACCATCCCCTTGGTCGCTAGGGGGTGGGCTGTTAGAGCCGCCCACCAACCCGTCCGAAGACAGGCGCCCGTCGCCGCGCCCCGCAACGACGGAACCTTTGCCCTAAGCGGCGCCCTGAAGGGGCGCCGAACTACCCCGAACCCACCCCGTGTAACGACGCCCAGAAGGGGCGCCGTCAAAACTCCCCTCAAAGCCGCTCAAGAGTGAGCGGCGAGCGTGCGACCCAGAGTGGGCCGCACGTGGAGATCCCCCCCGCAGGTCCGAGTGACCCGCTGTGCGGTCCAGAAGGGACGCGCGTTTAAGGGGGTGCGATGCCCAGAAGGGGCACCGCCTAGAATTTGACGCCCAGAAGGGGCGCCAGGGATTAGCATAAAGCCCCTTGTCCCACGCTGAACGTGGGCCGAGAGGCCTTACCCCAGGGTGCACCACGAGGAGGTTCCCAAATTTGCACCCCAACCTAACCTAACCTAACCTTTTTTTTTTTTTTTTTTTTTTATACTGCAGGAAATGCATTAGGCATACCCGGGGTCCGCCGTCAGGGGACCTCTCCGGGTTATGTGGGACTCTCCCCCCAACTCCCGCTCCCCCGTCCAGGCCCTGCGGCCTCGGCGGGGGTTCGGGAGGAGGGGGGCATACCCACTAAAACCTGCAGTACACGCCATCGCGACCTTAGCGGGGATCGAGGTGGGAACACGGTTAGTGATTACAGCCACCCCAACCTCCTTGGCCGTGGGTTATCAGCCCTCGGTCACATGGCACTTCGTGCCATAAAGCCCCTTGAGGCCACCCCTCTCTCATTCGGGTCGACGGCTTAATTGAAGTCCTCGTCGAAATAGTCGTCGTATGACTCCGGACTGGCAGACATACTACGGCGGGACGGTGGGATGGGTGATTCGCTGCCGCTCAACGCCACACTCTCCAAGCCCTCCGGAACGTCGTTCGGCCCGGTATCTCTCAAAGGAGAGACATTGGGGCCGACCGATGACGAGGTGGCTACCTCAGCCTGCGATGTCAGACAACTGGCATCCTCTTCCATCATCACGGCTTCTACCGTAGCCGTACGTCGCGTACGCACCTTCTGCGCAGCGGGCTGCGCTTGAGGGGTGTCGTCCCTCACAGTCGGCGCGATGGGCTGCGCTCGGAGGATGTTGTCCCGTACCCTCTTTGGGGGTGGGTCGCATTTTCTGCTACCCATTATGTGGCCGTGCGATCGGCCAGCGTCTTCACATATGGCGCAGTGCGGCTGTACCGCTGCGCATGCCGCCATCTTATGGTCGGGCCGACCGCAGCGGAAACACATTCCACTGCGGTCTTCCTCCGAGCACCTTGTCCGCGTGTGACCCACGCCCATGCACCTGTAACAGCGCAATGGGCGCGGGGCAAGTACCGTCACCGTGGCCGTCGTCCAGCAGAGGAACAGCCTCCTCTGTGCTCCCAACTTTCTTGCCGCCGCAATAGGGCAGCGCACCATGGCCGAGAAGGTGCTGTTCGGCCCGGGTCGGAGAACCCCTACCCTTACGCGCTCGATAGCGCAGACACCTGACTCGGATACCGCTTTCGCGACGTCTTCGACCGTGACGATGTCGGACAGTCCCGTGAGGCGCACATCGGCGCTCTTCTCGGGCCGACGTACCTCGGCCACATCCGACACGACTTCTCGGAGCCTGTCGGCAAGACGATCGGCAAGCTCCGCAGTGTTGGCCCCCATCACCTCCAGCAGTCTGGAGCCATTCTGCGCGGTGCGCGACCTCAGGCCATCCCTGATTCCCAGGTCCGGCAAGGAGATTGCGCCGATTGCTCTCTTGATGGTGTCCGCATAGGTGACACCTCCCTCCAATGCCTCGGGTCGCAGTGTCAGCATCACGGCAGTCGACCGTGGCCTCTTCAACCGGACCCTCTTCCTTTTTGGCCTCGCGGTGTCTGCAGATGGGGCTTGCCCTGGAGGAGCTCTCTGGGGGGGCGCGCGACCGTCTGTCGCAGACAACGTCCCCCCCGCGTTTCTTCTACGCCGCCGCCTTGGCACCGTGTGCAATGCCTCTGTCCCAGCGGTGGAGAATGGGGCCCAGCTGGTGGCCTGCTGGGGCAGTGCGGTAGAAGCGGCAGTCATAGGATGGGTCGCCCTTGGGCAAGTCGTCCGGGCCGCTGAGGCAAACGTTCTCGGCGGAGCCACTCTGAGTGCCGGGAGACGAGGAAATTCCTCTCGTCTTCCATCGGCTGCCAGAGGCGGGCGGGATCTCTCTTGCCCGGAAGCCAGCCTGGACTCCAAGCCGTCCATTCGAGACCCTAGGGCCCCGATCTCAACGGTGATCAGCCGCTGCAGGTCTTTCACGATCCCCGTCACGTCCGGTAGGGAAGGAGGAGGAGGTACTGTGGCTTCCCTCGTTGGAGGGGACCCACGACTGCCCACTTCTCTGCGCAGGGCTTCAACATCAGCCCTAAGCGCTGCCATCTCTTCACGAAGTTTGGAGTTGGTGCGCTCCAGTCTCTCCGTCTCCTCCGTCGCACTGCGAGACGCCAAATTGGACAGCGCCCGCATCAGATTGGTGCACGCATCGTTCAGGGTTCTCTGGCACGTACCCTTGAGGTGCTTCGACTTCCGAGACACCTCTCGGATCGCCCGCGCGCACATCAAACCCTGCTCGTGCACCTCAGCCGCTGATAGACCTTGCGGCTCAGCCGTCCACGGAATGGGTTCCCGTGTAGCCTTCGTCATTGCTCCCTCTTGCTCCCCTCGGCCACGAGTTGTAGTATCGTCGGTACCTTCGGCCCGAGCTTCATGAAGACGCCTCTCGTCGTCCTCGAGCTCCGCATTAAGTTCTGCGTCAAGGTCGGCCAACTCCTGACGGTGCATCTCATCATAGGCTTCCGTAAGACTGCCACAAACTCCGGCTGAGACGGCAGCAGCCGCACGACCGCGGCGCGCCGTTCCGACCTTCGGTGCGATGGACGCTACCGACTCATCCTCAGAAATTTCTGAGTCGTAAATTTCAGCCCGCGACCTTTTCCGGCTGTCGCCGCCTCCTCTCGGTTTTTCACCAAAATGTGGACTGAATACAGCGGACCCAGAGTTATCCGAGTCCGATGCACCCTCAGTCAAGGGCTGTTGGCCACTGCTTACGACAGCAGCCGGGGTTTTTTTATGTTCGCTCTGCATTGAGTTCCCACGAGAATGAGTACATCTAAATCGTCACCCCGCACAGAGGCCTCATGTGCGGGGAACCCTACGTACTGCCGGCTTCGGGTGGACCGACAGGATTTTACTGGGTTTTCTCCCGGGTGTTATGGTCTTTTCCTTGACGCGGCCGGCCGGTTAAGGCAGGCCCTCGCCCCCCTCCCTGAACAGCTCCCCCACAGACGCCTCGAGTGGGATCATTGCCGCCCAGGTCGGGGACTACGATGCTCAGGGGCTGGCGTGAGGCCCCTGGTACACCCCTTTCGGGGTGCTCCCCTTTCCCCCCCATGGTCGCTAGGTGGGTGGGCTGTTTGCCGCCCACCAACCCGTCCAAAAGACGGGCGCCCGTCGCCGCGTGCCCCAACGACGAAGCCTTTGCCTGATAGGCGCCCAGAAGGGGCGCCAGCTACCCCATTCCTCCCCGTATAACGACGCCCAGAAGGGGCGCCGTCAAAACTCCCCTCAAAGCCGCTCTGGAGTGAGCGGCGAGCGTGCGACCCAGAGTGGGCCGCACGTGGAGATCCCCCCCGCAGGTCCAAATGACCTGCTGAGCGGTCCAGAAGGGACGCGCGTTGAAGGGGGTGCGGTGCCCAGAAGGGGCACCACCTACGTTATTCGGCGCCCAGAAGGGACGCCAGGGATTAGCATAAGGCCCCTTGTCCCACGCTGAACGTGGGCCGAGAGGCCTTACCCCAGGGTGCACCACGAGGAGGTTCCCAAATTTGCACCCCAACCTAACCTAACCTAACCTAACCTAACCTAACCTTTTTTTTTTTTTTTTTTTTTTGATTATCCTGGGGGAAATGCGTTACGCATACCCGGGGCCCTCACGTGGGGGCCCGCCCGGGTTATGTGGGACTCTCCCCCCAACTCCCGCTTCCCCGTCCAGGCCCTGCGGCCTCGGCGGGGATTCGGGAGGAGGGGGGCATACCCACTAAAACCACCCAGTCATGCCCTCGTGCCCGGCAGCAAGCGAGTGCCGGGGCGGGACCATGTTGACAATCGCCGCCCCAACCCCCATGGCCGGTGGGACCAGTAGTCCCTCGATCAAAGCGACATAAGCTGCCGCCGCAGCCCCATGGGACTCAACCTTCGGCCATCAGGCCTAGAAGTCGTCGAAGTATTCGCCGGAATCGACGGATTCGGAGTCGGAGGGACGGAACCTCCCGACTCTCCGGGGCGGGCGCTTCTTCCGGGGGGAGCGCGACCTGACGGTCTCGTCCGAGGGCGCGTCGTCGTCGGTCGCCGTCATTTCCTCATAGTCCTCCCCCAAGCCTCTCCCTGTACCTCTCTCCGGGGAGGCATTGGGGTTGGGGGGGGTCAAAGGACCAGCTAGAGGGGGAGTCGGAGTCTGCGAGGCATCTGCCTCCAGCATCTCCACTTCGTCCACGGTTTCTGGTCGCCGTTGCGTCACGGCCTGCGCAGATGGACGCGCACCAGGTTTGGCGTCCCGCGGCCTTTTTACAGGGGGGGCGCATTTCCTGCTTCCCATAACGTGGGCCGCCGGTTTTCCCGCGTCTGCACATACCGCGCAATGTGGCACCACCTGCGTGCAGTCCACCATTTTGTGCCCCGGGAGGCCGCAGCGAAAACAGGCTCCGCTGCGGTCAACGTCCACAGGGCACCTCAGCCTAGCGTGACCCACGCCCATGCACCTGAAGCAGCGCAGCGGGCGTGGATCAAGCAAAGTCACCACTGGCGCCGACCAACCCACGGGCAACCTCTTCGCCCTCAATATGCTCTGGGCCGCCGCAATAGGGCAGCGCACCGGAGCTGAGAAAGACCCGTTGGGGCCGGCTCGCAGAGTCCCCACCTTAACCCGATCAATCGGGCATCCGCCTTTGGCAGCCACAGCCTCCGCTATGTCCTCCGCTGTGACAACGTCGTCAAAGCCCGATAAGCGCACCTCTGCGCATTTTTCGGGCCTGACGACCGTTGCTTCCCCTTGGAGGACCTCTCTCAGCCGCTCGGCCAGCTGGTCCGCCGTCCTCGCGCTATCAGCCCCTGGGACCTCAAAGAGCCGGGCTCCAGTCTGGGAGATGCGCGACCTGAGCCCGGACTCGATGCCGAGTTCGGCCAGCGGAATCGCGCGCTTTGCCCGCCCGATCATGTCGGCGTAGGTTACCCCACGCTCGACCGCCTCCGGGGTCAACTTCACCATCACCGCCGCAGTGCGGGGGCGCTTTAGCCGTCGTCCTCTCCTCTTCTTTGTCCCACCCGGAGCCGCCTTTGCACGCTGGAGCGGAAGCGCTCCCTCCAGGGCCGGTGGGTGACCAGTGGTCGCAGCCGCTGCCGCAAACGTTCGGCCCCTCCTTCGCCGGGGAGTACCCGACGCCGCAGTCTCTTCGCCTCCAGGGGGCAAAGAGGCCCAGCTGGTGTTCCGCTGGGGCGTTGACGTGAAGGGGTTGGGAACTCGGACATTCCTCACGTCAGAGGTCCGCCTTGTTGCTGGTGCAGAGAGGGGTGGGAACTCCTCCACCCTTACTCTCGCTCGCCTGCCCGGAGGCGGACGTGCCCTCTCCGGTGGTGAGGCGCGGAAAGCCCTTGCCTCCAGTCCGTCCAGCCGTGCGCTCATGGCCGCAAGAGAGGCGCAAAAGGAACTCTGCATGTCCTTGATCGCGCTCATAAACTGGGCCATCTCTGTCCGGGGTTCAGAAGGAGGGGCAGTGGCATTCTCAGCCCGGGGGGACGAGTCTCTCCCGCCAACCTCCCTCTTCAGGGAGGCTACTTCCTTTCGAAGCGCCGCCACTTCCTCCTTCAGCCTCGCGTTCGCTAGGGATAGCGCCTCCGACTCCTCAGTATTGCAGCGCGATGCCAAATTAGACACCACGCGCTGCAAGTTTTCCGCAGAGCTGCTGAGGGTCCGTTGGCTGGCTCCTTCGAGGCGTCCTGACCTCATGGACACCTCGTGGATTGCCTGTGCGCACAGTTGCCCCCTTTCCCGCACGTCCTCAGCCGTTAGGCCATTGGGAGCCGCCGACCATGGAATTTGCTCCTCGATAGCCCTTCTGGTCGCCTCCTCCATTTTGTTAGAGGCCTTGCGGGCCTCCCTTGCCTCCTTCTTTTTGACGGCTTTAGCGGCACGTTTAACCGCGCGATCGGCTCGCTTCTTCTTAATTCTCTCCCGATACTCCTCCAGCTGTGTCGGGAGATTTATCGTGGAGGACAAATCGGGCATCTCGTGTTCGTTGTTCTCCACGAATTCCCGCATGTCACGAGCGAAAGTCGCGTAGGCGTACTCGTCGTCGGCAGTGGTATCACCCCACTCCGGATCGCGCTCGAAGTCGGACACTGTGCGGTCCCCATAACCCGCTTTACGGATCGGTCTGGGAGTGGTGTTCTTCCCAGCCGTTCCCTTCCTTCCCCTACGGGCCGTCCCTATCTTCGCCCTATTGGAAGCGGTCGACTCACAACCGGAGCTGTCGTCGGAGTCGACACCCTCAATGTGCGGCCTTTTACGGCTGCCGCCGCCACTTGGGTTTTCACCCGTACCTCCGCCCTCCTCGGGCTCTCCCTCCCCACGCCTTCCAGGAGCATCACCGACACCTGAGGCCTGGTCGCCTACCTCAGGGCAGTCTTCGGTAGTCCATTTAACACATGGGGGCCCGGGTACCCCCATGCGCCGGGCGCTAGCCGGATCGCAGCGCAAACTATCCTTCATTTCCTGACTTTCCATATTGTTTGGAAATGAAGGTTTCCCATCCCTTTTGGTCGCTAATGGGTGGGCTGTTCGCCGCCCACCAACCCGTCCGAGAACGAACGGGCGCCCGTCGCCGCGCCCCGCAACGACGGAACCTTTGCGCTGAAACGGCGCCCAGAAGGGGCGCCGGACTACCCCAAACCCCCCCGTGTATCGACGCCCAGAAGGGGCGCCGACTACCCCAAAAACCCCCCCCCATGTGACGACGCCCAGAAGGGGCGCCGTCAAAACTCCCCTCAAAGCCGCTCAGGAGTGAGCGGCGAGCGTGCGACCCAGAGTGGGCCGCACGTGGAGATCCCCCCCGCAGGTCAGAGTGACCCGCTGTGCGGTCCAGAAGGGACGCGCGTTGAAGGGGGGTGCGATGCCCAGAAGGGGCACCACCTACGTTATTCGGCGCCCAGAAGGGACGCCAGGGATTAGCATAAGGCCCCTTGTCCCACGCTGAACGTGGGCCGAGAGGCCTTACCCCAGGGTGCACCACGAGGAGGTTCCCAAATTTGCACCCCAACCTAACCTAACCTAACCTAACCTAACCTAACCTAACCTAACCTAACCTAACCTAACCTAACCTAACCTTTTTTTTTTTTTTTTTTTTTTTTTTTTTTTTTTTTTTTTTTTTTTTTTTTTTTTTTTTTGACCGGGTGAAATGCGTTTATGCATTCCCGCGGAACTGGGGCGACCCGCGGGATATGTGGGACTCGCCTACGATGTTAAACGGCACTACCCACTAAAACACCCGGATGTTCCAACTTCCGTTTGCAGTACGACCCTGGGTGATCCTCGAGGGACTCTTCCACAGCCGCACCGGATAAAACGACGGGCATCGACGCGCGATGAACTCTGACTGCCCGATTCTGCCATCGGGCTGGGGGTGACTCGGAACATTTAAGTCCACCCCCAATCCAACTTGCGAACCCATGCCTGCGGACGTAGGGCTCCCCATGCCCGTACGCCCGCGAGTTCGCTGCAGAGGGGAACGGAACTGAGGCAAAACCCACGCTTCCGTGTCCCCTCTACTCTCCTGGGATCCTGCCAGGATCACTATGCCGGACCTTGTTCGGCCCCGCTCGCAGGGGCTGGTTCGGATGTTACTCCAGCCCTCCGCTTCGTCTTCCTCTTTGGTGGCTTGCACAGCCTGGTCCCCATGCTGTGGCCGGCAGGTTTGCCAGCTGTCGTGCATATGGGGCAGCAGGGCTTTGCGTGGCATGAAGCAGCAATATGCCCTTCGACCCCACAGCGGTAACAGAGACCGCTGCGGTCAATGGGCGACACGCAAGAAGCCCTGGTGTGGCCTCCCTCGAGGCACCGAAAACACCGTCTCGGCCTTGAGTCTAGCGCGTGGATTCGCGCCATCCCAAAGCCGATCTGGGTTCGGCCCAACTCTAAGACGGCTTTTGCGGCCGAAACTGGACATCGCACCCAGATAGTGCCCATTCCGCCCGCTCCTCGTCTGATCTCCCCAGCAGAGATGGTATCTGGGGAGCACCCTCCTTTCTCAGCGATCACGCTGATCACCTCGCTCCTCGTTGTGCCATCTGCGAGCCCTGAGACCCGCAGATCGGCGGACTTTGTGGGCCTAGCCACGATGAAAGTTTCCGCCATAGTTTTTGAGAAGCATCCAGCCAGAACATCGGCGTGCGCTGGCCCGGCCTGGCCAGAAAATTCGAACACGCGACCCCCTGTCGCTGACCTTCGGAAACCGGAGAAGGGCGGGATGTTAAGGCTGGCAGGATTAACCCTTGTTCGAGCCTCCATCATTGCTGACTCGAACGTAACGCCCCGATTGATGGCTTCGGGGCGGAGCGTGAGGACTACGGCCGCAGATCGTGGGGGCCGTAGTTTCTTCCTCATCAACCTAACCTTTTTTTTTTTTTTTTTTTTTTTTTTCACCGGGTGAAATGCGTTTATGCATTCCCGCGGGACTGGGGCGACCCGCGGGATATGTGGGACTCGCCTACGGTCTTAAACGGCACTACCCACTAAAACACCCGGATGTTCCTACTTCCGTTCGAGGTGCGGCCCTGGTGGTCCTCGGGGGACTATTCCACAGCCGCACGACGGACATCGATGAACGATGACATCTGCCCGATTCTGCCATCGGGCCGGGGGTGACTCGGAACATTTAAGTCCAACCCCAATCCAACTTGCGAACCCATGCCTGCGGACGTAGGGCTCCCCATGCCCGTACTCCCGCGAGTTCGCTGCAGAGGGGAACGGAACTGAGGCAAAACCCACGCTTCCATGTCCCCTCTACTCGCCTGGGATCCTGCCAGGATCACTGCGCTGTACTGCTGCTAGCGCCCGGAGCAGCCGATTCAGGTGTTACACCGGCTCTCCGCCTCCTCTTCCCCTTGGAAGGTTTACACAGTCTGGACCCCATACTGTGGCCTGCTGGTTTGCCGGCTGCAGTGCAAATGGGGCAGCAGGGCTTTGCGTGGCACGATGAGGCAATGTGCCCCTCGACCCCACAGCGGTAGCAGAGACCGCTGCGGTCTATGGGCGACACGCAAGAAGCCCTGGTGTGGCCTCCCTCGAGGCACCGAAAACACCGTCTCGGCCTTGAGTCTAGCGCGTGGATTCGCGCCATCCCAAAGCCGATCTGGGTTCGGCCCAACTCTAAGACGGCTTTTGCGGCCGAAACTGGACATCGCACCCAGATAGTGCCCATTCCGCCCGCTCCTCGTCTGATCTCCCCAGCAGAGATGGTATCTGGGGAGCACCCTCCTTTCTCAGCGATCACGCTGATCACCTCGCTCCTCGTTGTGCCATCTGCGAGCCCTGAGACCCGCAGATCGGCGGACTTTGTGGGCCTAGCCACGATGAAAGTTTCCGCCATAGTTTTTGAGAAGCATCCAGCCAGAACATCGGCGTGCGCTGACCCGGCCTGGCCAGAAAATTCGAACACGCGACCCCCTGTCGCTGACCTTCGGAAACCGGAGAAGGGCGGGATGTTAAGGCTGGCAGGATTAACCCTTGTTCGAGCCTCCATCATAGCTGACTCGAACGTAACGCCCCGATTGATGGCTTCGGGGCGGAGCGTGAGGACTACGGCCGCAGATCGTGGGGGCCGTAGTTTCTTCCTCATCCGCTTCTGTTTCGCCTTCGCAGGCGCAGCCGCAGGTGTTCGCGCGGCTGCCTTCCTTTTAAGCGGGGGTGCCTTCGGCGCCTCCCACTTTTTTTTGTTCTTCTTGCGCTTCTGGACCTTTGTCCACTTCTCAGTCTCTGATGGTCGAGACTGGTGCGCAGTAGTCGGTGCCTTGGACTTAGGCTTGGTACTTTGGGGGGCGGCGGTCTTGTTACCTGCATGACTGGGTGCAGCGCCTTGGACTTGTTTGTCGGCTGCATTCCCCCTTATTCCCTTAGCCTTAGAAGGCGCCTTCTTTTTCTTCTTGCCCTTGCGGGCTCCCGGAGCTACCTCTGGCTCTGCGTAGTCCGGGCTGACAGGCGGCAGATGTTGTGCCACGCTGTCAGCGAGAGTTTCCTGCTGCTCAACCGGGGAGACCTTGGGTTTAGCCGGACCAAGGCGTTCGTCCAGCACCTTCGTCACTTGCTGCAAGATGGTCTGCAGCATGGACTCGCCTGTCGAGAGCGGAGACGGTGGTAACGGCGTGTGTAAGGAATGCCGATTATCAGTCTCTGCGCGGATGGGTGAGCCTGCGCCAGCGCTCCACCGAGATGGTGTGGCGGGACGTGGCATAGTATGCGCAGTTTCAAGAGTGGCTCTTAACTCCTCCATCTCCCTCCTCAACTCCGCCAACTGCTCATGCAGGCGAGTATTGTCCGCCTGCAAGCTGGCCGTCAGCTCCCTCAGCGCGCGGTTGTCATAGTGAAGGCCGCCGTTGATCTCACGCAACGCCAAGTTCTCCGCGGCGTTGGGGAGCTTGCGAAACTCCTCCGAGGCCATCTTGTAAATTTCGACGGCCTCGTTAAGGGACCGTTGGAATGTCCCTTTGAGATTCCCCGAGTTACGGGCGACATACGACACTATGTCGCCTGCATCCAGAACTGCTTTGGAGCAGTCTTCTGCCGCCATGGCATCTGCTTGCGCCTGGTTTTTGCAAGCAGCCCTTTTCTCACCTCGTGCTGCACGCCGTTCTTGGGCCTCACGGCATATGAGCTCCGCTTCTTGCTCGGCATCGAGCTGGAGTGCCTCGCTGCGTGCAAGGCGTGCAAGCTCCAACTCTCTGCGGGCTGCAGCAAGGACATTATACTTGCTGCCCTTCTTCGGTGCGTCTCTCGTAACCTCCACGTCGGAGTAAATTTCTGAGTAGTCGTCGGAGTCGATGACTGACTCAGGTGGTCGTTGCACTCGCTCACTCTCACGAGGGATATTCGAGACGGAAGAGGCATCGCTGGTGTAGCCTCTTCTGTCTTCCTCGCGTCGCCTAGCTCCACGCGTGAGCCTAGGAGAAGTGCCATCGACAGCCGCTCCTAGGCCAGTCAAAACCTTGTCCCCGCCGGACAAAACCACGCCAGATGTCATGGCCGCCTCGCAAATCTGCCTATCAGCCCATGATAAGCCAATTCTTGGAACCCGAGAGGCAGAACTCTCCGGCCTTCCATTACCCTTCAAGGGTGCAACTCCTTCCCTTCCAGACGCATCCGCAGACACAGGGGCCTGGTCGCCTACCCCTGAGCCGCCTTCGGTAGCTAATTTCGCACCAACCGACCCGGGCATCGGTTGGCGGCGGGCGTCAGCCGCATCACATGACAATCATCAACCTAACCTAACCTTTTTTTTTTTTTTTTTTTTTTTTTTTTTGACCGGGTGAAATGCGTTTATGCATTCCCGCGGAACTGGGGCGACCCGCGGGATATGTGGGACTCGCCTACGATGTTAAACGGCACTACCCACTAAAACACCCGGATGTTCCAACTTCCGTTCCGCAGTACGGCCCTGGGTGATCCTCGAGGGACTCTTCCACAGCCGCACTGGATAATACGACGGGCATCGATGCCCGATGAACTCTGCCCGATTCTGCCATCGGGCTGGGGGTGACTCGGAACATTTAAGTCCACCCCCAATCCTACTTGCGAACCCGTGCCTGCGGACGTAGGGCTCCCCATGCCCGTACGCCCGCGGGTTCGCTGCAGAGGGGAATGAAGCTGGGTCAGAACCAAGTCTACGAATCCCCTCTACTCTCCTGTGATCCTGCCAGGATCACTGCGTCCCCGGATGTTGTTGGGGAGCGATGGGTAATGCTGGCTTAGATAGTCTGCCGGCCTTACCTTTCTTCCTCTTGGGAGGACGGCAAAGTCTAGTACCCATGCTGTGCCCCGCGGGATTCCCCTTTTCGGCGCAGATGGGACAGTTTGGTTTTGATGTGCAGGACGCGGCTTTGTGGCCGGCGGTACCGCATCTGAACCTAACCTAACCTAACCTAACCTTTTTTTTTTTTTTTTTTTTTTTTTTTTTTTTTTTTTTTTTTTTTTTTTTTTCCCAGGGGAATGCGTTACGCATACCGGGGCCTTGAAGAGGCACCCGGTTATGTGGGACTCGCTCGTCCGCCTTTCCGCCCCCACTGACAAGGAGAGAGGCTCCAAGTCAGCTGCCAGGTAGAACCCGGCTTGGAGGGCGAGACGGAGGGGGATACCCACTAAACCCCTGGGGGCCACGCAATCCGATAAGCTGAAGGCTGGGGTTGAACACGTTATCTGCCGTAGGCACTGGACCGCGAACCACCCCGTCGCCCGTGTGTCGGCGCATGACCGCAAGCAGTCATGCGCCGGCACACGGGCGACTATGTACACAAAGCACCACAAGGTTAGCACGCCCACCCTCTATGGGCACGCGCACCCCCAAAACAGATAACACACACACGAGCCATATGTACAATTTGTACACTACGCATACAACTCGTCCGGCGGACTCCGGGCACTTGGGGTGGTATCGGGAGATACCCATGCCAGTGCCCGCCTTCTAAACAATCCGCCGGACCACAACATACAATATTTACAACACACACATACACACCACATACCCACATTTATTTACATACACACATTATTTATATACACACATTTATTTATGTACACCCACATACATTTATTTACACATTTACACCGGAGCCGTACTGGTGCCCGGGCTTTCCGGCACCTCAGCCACCTCCATCGGTGCGGCACTCGGCGCGGCGCTCTCCCTGGCTGCGGGGGGAGCCCTTGCCCAAGGGGTCCTCGCAGGCTTCGTCTCTGGGGGACGGCAACCTCTCCCCCCCAGCTGGTGGTTGTGCGGAAGCTTGGCCTCCCTGCACACCCCGCACTCCTCCTTCTCTGCCGTGCAGTCCGCTGCTATGTGCCCTGGAGCACTGCAGCGGAAGCAGAGGGTGCTACGGTCGGTCTTTGAGTCACACACGTATTTCGTGTGACCCGTCCCGTAGCACCGGAAGCACCTCACCGGTAGCTTCTGGAGCACCACCACCTGCACCTGCGCCCACCCTACTGTGAAGCAGCCCGCGGTTGCCAGCCGTTTCGCCTCCGCTACCGGAAGCCGCGCCAGCATGGTATATCTCCCCCACGGGCTGGCCCGCAGCTCTCCGAGGTTTTGTTTTGGTGGCGGCGGGATGACGTTTGTCAGCCTTTGAAGTGCTGGGCAAGGCGGCAGGATGTTGTTCGCCAGCCTTGCCCTTAGATGTTTTAGCCTTTGGCGCCTTCTTGACCTCCCCTTTTTTGGGAGGATCAGCCGGAGCGGCCTTGCTTTTGTCGCGCCCAGGTCCGTCTTTAGGTTACGGCCGCAATGCCGCACCGACGGCCGGGACACGCTGGAGCTGATCCGCTTGATCCGGTAACGCTGGACCGAGCCTAGCGTCTAGCAACTGGCCTACCTGAAGTAGGACCTGTTGCATAAGGGCTTCGTTAGTAGCTTGAGAAGCATACTGGCCCGCAATGCGAGCAGCCTCCGCACGCGAGATTGTCCCGTCAGCCATCGCATTCCGCGCAGCTGGTGATGCGGATTGCGCTGACGGAAGTGCAGACGCCTCTCCCTCGAAGAAGCGAGACCCGGTAGATGTTTGTCGGGTCTGCTGGATGTTGGTCTCGAGGGAGGCCTTAAGTTCTGCTACCTCCTTCTGTAGCTTCTCCATCCGCGCGTAAAGGCGGGTATTATCGGCCTGAACTCCTGCTGCCAACTCACGCAGTGCGCGGTTGTCCGCGTGAAGGCCGACATTAATTTCTCGCAGAGCGAGATTCTCTTCTGCGCCTGGAAGTGACCGAAACACTTCTGAGGCATCGCGGAACATTGCAACCGCTTCGTTAGGTGATCGCTGGAATGTGCCCTTTAAATTGCCAGAATTACTAGCAACAAAGGACACTATGTCGCCAGCGTCAGCGCACCTCTTTGCGCAGTCAGCCGCTGTCAGTTTTTTGGCTTGTGCCCCATCCTTACAAGCAGCCCTCTCCGTATCCCGAGCCATTCGTCGTTCTCTCGACTCTCGCAACATGATTGCGACCTCCTGCTCCGCATCGAGCTGGAGCTCCTCCCGTCGCTTTTGGCGAGCAAGCTCAAGCTCGTTGCGAGCCGCAGCCAGCGGGTTGTACTGCCGGCCTCTTTTCGGGGAATGCTCTCTCCCGGGAAATTCCCTCGCTGTAGCGGACCACGAAGCCTCCGAATACAGCGACTCGTCATCGGAGTCCACCAAGGATACTGGCGGCGGAGCTCCGACATTGCGCGGGATGGTGGAATCCACCGGGGCGTGGATGTTATGCCCCGGTTTCTCCCTTTCGCGCCTAAGGGCACCCCGGGTGACTCTTGGCGATGAATCGTCGATAGCCGCACCGAGGCCCGTTTCAACCTTGTCCCTTCTGGGACCAAGCAAGACCGAACCGGTCTTAGCCGCCTGGCAGATCTGCCTGTCCGCCCAGGACATTCCAACTCTTAGAACCTTAGTTCCGTCGCCCTTCAAAGGCTCACTTCCTACACTAGCTTCGCTAGAATCCACGGCAGGCCTTGTACAAGGCCCTTTTTTCTTTGTTTTAGTCGGAGAAAATGCTTCTCTGCACTGGCATGGGGCCTCAGGAGGATGGCGAGAACCCCATGCACTGTCCGGGGCTGGTACCCATATGTCCCCACCCGCCCCCCCGTGGGGGAAACGGGTGAGTAAGGACATACGGGCCCGACCCGGTAAAAGAACCGACACCTTCCTTCATAAGCGCGACGCGGCGCCGCGGTACCATACAACGATGCCCCGCGGACACCGCACGCTGCGGACCCAGCTTTACCTGGGTCCCCTGCCCCTACGGAGCAGCCTGGTAGGTTCAGGCTGCCCCCAAACGGGAGGAGGGCCGTGCAATGCAGCCTAGTGCTCCTCAACACTAGGCCGCGGCCCTCCTAGGGGGGAAGGAGGTTTCCCTCGTCCCCCCCCTCCGCTTCTTCCCTGTGTGGGACCGCGGCCCCACTCGTGAGGCCGCGCTCCCACACAGGGAACACCACCAGTCCGTGCGGCCTGCGCCGAGGCGCAGGGGGCACCAACCGGTCCCCGTTCCTGTGGGAGGAGGGCGACGTTATACCGCCGCCCTCGACCCTCCCTCCGCCGGTTGCCCGGCCCTCGCCCTCTCCGGCGACTCCCCCTCCTCCTCCGCCGGTTGCCCGGCCCTCGCCCTCACCGGCGACTCCGTCGACTCCACCGGTTGCCCGGCCCCGCTCTCCCTCGCCCTCTCCGGCGACTCCGCCACCTCCATGGCGTCCTCCTTGGCCGCAGGCGGAGCCCGCGGCCAAGAGGTAAACCTCGCCCTCGTCGCTGGAGGACGACACCTCCTTCCACCCATATGGTGGGCGTGCGGGAGTCCTGCCTCCCGGCACACGGCACACACCGCCTTCTCCTCCCTGCACTCCGCCGCCCGGTGCCCCGGGGCGCTACACCGGAAGCATAGTGCGCTACGGCTGGCCTTAGAGTCACAGAAGTAACTTAAGTGGCCCACACCGTAGCACACAAAACACCTTGTAGGGCGCCTCTCCAGCGCCTCGACCCTCACACTTGCCCAATCAAATGTGACGGACCCATTCTCCACCAGCACCTTCGCCGCCGCAACCGGGAGCCGGACGACAGCGGAGTACCGATACGACGGCCCGGCCCGGATCGGCCCTACGTGCACCCTCTCGGCATCGCAGGCCGTCCCGTCAGCGATCGCCCTTCCAATTCCCTCCCCCTTGTCAGCCATGTCCGGGTTGATGCCCACGAGTCGGATCTCAGCCATCCGGCATGGCCTGCTCACCACCACGTCCTCTGGGACGGCCTTCCTTATTCGGTCCGCCAGAGCGTCGGCCATAGGGCCGCTAGAGACGCCCGGAACCTCGAGCCTACGTTCTCCCGCTGCGGATTGCCGCACCAGAACTGCGTCCAGCCCGATCCCCTCCAAGTCAATTTGGCCCATCACCGTGCGCATCACCTCAGCGTAGGTATGTCCCCTCGCCGCCGCCTCCGGCCCTATGGTTAGGGTGACGGCAGAGGACCGTGGTATCTCCAGCTTGGGGGGGCGCCTCGCTCCCTCCCTCCTCCTCGGCTCGCTTCCTCCCGTCTGTAGGGCCCAAGCAGCCGCAGCCGCAGCCTTCCTGGCCTTGCGCCTGGCCCCTTTCGAGGCGGCGGTTCTCCACTCGGCCGGCGGGTCGGGCGCCAGTCCTGCCACCTGAGCCTTCGGAGGAGCGCCGGGGGCGCTGTGGGGTCCAGCAGCCGCCCTGGCGTAGCTCACCCCAGCTACTCCTACCTCCCGCGCCAGAGACGGCCTTCTAGGGGGGTCAACTGGGAGGCGCCTCTCGATGTTGGCGAGTCGACCTCCCAGCGATTCAAGCACATCTTTCTTAAGGGCCTCTAACATGCCCTCCATGCAAGACGGAGGGGGGGGGGAGGGGGAGCCCGTGCGGCGTCATTCAGCGCCGCAACCTCCCGCCTCAGCGCTGCAACCTCCTCCCTGAGTTTGTCGTTCCTCTTGTACGCGGCACCCCGCTCCTCGTTCTCCAACCGCGTAATCTGCTCCATGGCAGCCACCATAACATGCAACTTGGTGCTAGCCTCCTCGCGGATGGGTTTGTCGAGGCCGAGCAGCACCCCGTCCAACACCCTGCAGTGTTCCTGCACCATGCGCACCAGTTGCTGGTTCGTCAACCCGTCAATTTCGCCGCTGTAGCGCAATAGGTTAGCGGTTCCCTTCCGTACAGCATACCTCTTGGGAGCGGGAGCATCACCGGAGCTGCCACTGCTACTCGAATCAGTCCGCGCGCTGGCCAGCGCTCGCTTTCGAGACTCCTCAACGAGGTCCACCACCATCTGCGCGCACTCCGGGTCAGAGTCCCTTTCACGCGCCATCTCGGCCGCCCAGTCGAAACGACTGGCGCCACCCGCACCGGGCACCGCCGGTTTCACGCCGCTCGAGCCATTAGCCCGAGCGGACGCTTCCCCGGACGCGTCCCCGGCCTCTCCGTCCTTCACGGACCCCTCACCAACGTTCCTCCTTCTACCACCACCAGTAGCATTTGCCGCTACAGGAGCCTGGTCACGCGCTCCTGCAGGGCCTTCGGTAGTACATTTAACACATGGAGGCCCGGGTACCTCCATGCGCCGGGCGCTAGCCGGATCGCATCGCAAACACACCTTATTATCCGAACTTTTCATTATAATTCGGAAATAAGGTTTCCTTCCCCCTGGTCGCTAGGGGGTGGGCTGTTCGCCGCCCACCAACCCGTCCTAAAACGGGCGCCCGTCGCCGCGCCCCGCAACGACGGCACCTTTGCGCTGAAACGGCGCCCAGAAGGGGCGCCGGACTACCCCAAACCCCCCCGTGTATCGACGCCCAGAAGGGGCGCCGACTACCCCAAACCCCCCCCGTGTGACGACGCCCAGAAGGGGCGCCGTCAAAACTCCCCTCAAAGCCGCTCGAGAGTGAGCGGCGAGCGTGCGACCCAGAGTGAGCCGCACGTGGAGATCCCCCCCGCAGGTCAGAGTGACCCGCTGTGCGGTCCAGAAGGGACGCGCGTTGAAGGGGGTGCGATGCCCAGAAGGGGCACCACCTACGTTATTCGGCGCCCAGAAGGGACGCCAGGGATTAGCATAAGGCCCCTTGTCCCACGCTGAACGTGGGCCGAGAGGCCTTACCCCAGGGTGCACCACGAGGAGGTTCCCAAATTTGCACCCCCTTGTACAAGGCCCTGCCGAATTCACCTTAACATCTAAATTTGGGTTTTCGGACATCTTGATTGTTGTTCCCACGAATATAGGTGCAAATAAAGTGTCCACCCGCACAGTGGCCCTATATGCGGGTAACCCTATATACAGTTGGTGTCGGGTAGTGCCAACAGGTTTTATAGAGGTTTCTCTCTGGTTTTATTGTGTGTCCTTCACGCGGCCGGCCGGCTAAGGCAAGCCCTCGTTCACCTATCCCAGAACGCTACCCCACAGACGCCTCGAGTGGGGGTCGTTGCAGGACCGAGACAGGCTACGACGCTCAGGGGCCGGCGTGATGCCCCTGGTACACCTCTTTCGAGGTGTTCCCCTTTCTCCCCTATTGCGCATGAAGCGCCCTACGCGCATGAAGCGCCTCCGCGCATGAAGCGCCCACGACTTAAAATCCCTAGACTACACCCCCCCTGACGGCCCCAGAGTGGGAACCGCCATTCCCAATTTTCCCCCACCCCCCGCAGGCCCAGAAGGGACCTGCCTATGGTGCGGTCCAGAAGGGACACGCCTAGGGGGGCTGCGGGCCCTGAAGGGGCTCCGCCTAATGCGCTGGGTTGTTGGCTATAGAGTTCCAATGCCTCTTTCGAAGTATTAGAACCCTATAGGAACCAGGGAGCGCCAGGACCGACTCCATCGTTCGCCCCCGACTTATCGGAAACGACAAATGAGAGTCAGCCACACGAGGAGGCCACCCAACACGCACCCCCCGAGGTCTAACCTTTTTTTTTTTTTTTTGACGTAGTGAAATGCCTTTACGCTTCCTCCCAGGCCTGAAGCGACCACGGGGGGTATGTGGGACTCAGCTGGATCGAGTTAGCTACTACCCACTAAAACACTACGATGTCCCTCTTCCGCTCACGGCGTGGCCCCGGGCAATCCTCTAGGGACTCATCCACAGCCGCGCCTCGATGTGGCGGCCACCGTGACGGTGCACACCCACACGTCTCCACGGACGTGTTGAGGGGGGGCCCAGGACATTGAGACCTCCCTCAATCCATCTTGCGAACCCTAAGTGCTGACGTAGGACTCTCCCTGCCCGTACGCCCGCGGGTTCGCTGCAGAGGGGACCGGAGCTGGGCCAGAACCACGCCTCCGAATCCCCTCTATTCTTCTGTGATCCTGCCAGGATCACTGCGTCCCCGGATGTTCTTGGGGAGCATGTGAAGGTGCGGCCGGCTTAGATGGTCTGCCGGCCTTCCCCTTCTTTCTCCTTGGAGGAGCACAAAGCCGACTGCCCATGCTGTGCCCCGCGGGTTTCCCCTTCTCGGCGCAAATGGGACAGTTAGACTTTGCTGAACAGGCGGCGGCTTTGTGACCGGCGATACCGCAGCGGTAACATAATTTACTGCGGTCCACCGTCGCCGTACAAAACGCCTGTATCCTCCTCGTGGTGCACCCTGGGGTAAGGCCTCTCAGCCCACGTTCAGCGTGGGACAAGAGGCCTTATGCAAATCCCTGGCGCCCCTTCTGGGCGTCGAATAAAGTAGGCAGTGCCCCTTCTGGGCCTGCACCTCCAAGTGCGTGCCCACTCTGGGCCGCACGCTCGCCGCTCACTCTAGAGCGGCTTTGAGTGGAGTTTTGACGGCGCCCCTTCTGGGCGTCGTTACACGGGGTGGGAACGGGGTAGTCGGCGCCCCTTCTGGGCGTCCTTCACGCAAAGGTGCCGTCGTTGCGGGGCGCGGCGACGGGCGCCCGTCTTCGGACGGGTTGGTGGGCGGCTTACAGCCCACCCCCTAGCGACCATGGGGATCGCAACCCGAAAATTGCTAACCCCCAAATCGTAAATGAAATGTCCGACAAGAGCGATTTGGTTTTGTCATGTGCTGCGGCTGACGCCCGCCGTCTACGGGTACCCGGGTCCGTAGATGTGAAATTGGATACCGAAGGCCCCTCTAGGGTAGGCGACCAGGCCCTAGAGTGTGGCAATGCCTCTGGAAGTGGAGGAAGCGTGCCCTTGAAGGGCAGTGGAACGAAGAAGGTTCCGAGTGTGGGTCTGTCCTGGGCGGACAGGCAGATATGCGAGGCGGCCACAACATCTGGCATAGTTTTGTCCAGAGCGGACAAGGGAGCGACTGGCCTTGGAGCGGCAGTCGAGGGCAATTCGCCTAGGTTCACGCGTGGAGCTAGGCGACGCGAGGAAGACAGAAGAGGCTACACCAGCGATGCCTCTTCCGTCTCGAATATCCCTCGTGAGAGTGAGCGAGTGCAACGACCACCTGAGTCAGTCATCGACTCCGACGACGACTCAGAAATTTACTCCGACGTGGAGGTTACGAGAAACGCACCGAAGAAGGGCAGCAAGTATAATGTCCTTGCTGCAGCCCGCAGAGAGTTGGAGCTTGCACGCCTTGCACGCAGCGAGGCACTCCAGCTCGATGCCGAGCAAGAAGCGGAGCTCATGTGCCGTGAGGCCCAAGAACGGCGTGCAGCACGAGGGGAGAAAAGGGCTGCTTGCAAAAACCAGGCGCAAGCAGATGCCATGGCGGCAGAAGACTGCTCCAAAGCAGTTCTGGATGCAGGCGACATAGTGTCGTATGTCGCCCGTAACTCGGGGAATCTCAAAGGGACATTCCAACGGTCCCTTAACGAGGCCGTCGAAATTTACAAGATGGCCTCGGAGGAGTTTCGCAAGCTCCCCAACGCCGCGGAGAACCTGGCGTTGCGTGAGATCAACGGCGGCCTTCACTATGACAACCGCGCGCTGAGGGAGCTGACGGCCAGCCTGCAGGCAGACAACACCCGCCTGCACGCGCGGTTGGCCGCGTTGGAAAAGGAGATGGCGGTACTAAGAGCCTCTTATGAGACCACCCCCACTGCGCTTCCGGCTCCACGCTCTGCTACACCATCTCAGCAGGGCGCTAGCACCGGTTCACCTACTCGCGCAGAGGTCGGATTTCGGCGTTCTTTCACACCGCCGCCGCCGTCTCCGCTTGCAACAGAGTCCATGCTGACTACCGTCCTCCAGCATGTGACGAAGGTGCTGGATGATCGCCTTGGTCCAGCGTCCGAGCATAACTCGGAACCGATGCAAAGGGCTCCTACTGTCAGTGAGACACAACATCCTTCTCCTGGCAGCCAGGACCACACTAAGCCCAACGCACCGGGTAAGGGCCCCAAAGGGGGCAAGGGAAAAAAGAAGGCACAGAAAAAGGGGCCAAAAACAGCTGGCGTACAACATCTAGCCCCTTCACCTAAAATCCCTACTACAGTGCTATCTGTAGCGCCGCAACAGGCTCCACCTGAGACCGAGTGGACAAAGGTTGCAAAGAAGAAGCGCAAGTCGGCTAAGAAGGGGGCAGCGTCTAAGGCGCCCCCACCTTCTTCGAAACCACCGGTTGCGGCAGCACGAACACCCGCTGCCAACCCGGCTAGGAGGAAGAAGAGGGAGCGGCTAAAAAAGCAGCTCCGCCCGCCCCGCACGGCAGCAGTAGTTCTCACCCTTCGCCCTGAGGCAGAAAAGAAAGGCATGACCTATGCGGCGGCCTTAAACAGAGCGATGGAGTGCATTAAGCCCCATGAGCACAACCTCCCAACACCGTCACTCAGGAGGACTGCCACAGGGGCTCGTATGCTGGAAATGTCGGGCGCGCTGGGTTCCCAGCACTCCGACACTTTAGCTGGCCTGATCCGGGGAGCCATGCCCAATATCTTCGAAGTGGCACGGCCCGTAAAATCTGCCGACCTCCGGATCACAGGCCTCGACGATTTCGTCACCAAGACGGACGTCGCCTCTGCGTTTGCAGAGCAGGGTGATTGCTCCCCGGAGACCATTCTGGTCGGGGAGATCAGGCGTGGAGCTGGCGGAATGGGCACTGTATGGGTGAGGTGCCCAGCGACGTCGGCGAAAAAAGCCTTGAACGCAGGCGGCGGAAAGCTTCGGATCGGATGGAGTCTGGCACGCATACATCTGCTAGACTCAAAGCCCCGGAAGTGCTTCCGCTGCCTAGAAGGAGGCCCGAGGAGGTCTAACCTTTTTTTTTTTTTTTTTTTTTTGAAATGCATTTACGCATACCCACCGGACTGGGGCGCCCGGTGGGTTATGTGGGACTCGCCAGAAGGGCCCTACCCACTAAAACCTAGGGATGCTCCGAACTTCCGCCAAAGAGGACCCTGACGCCACGGGAATTCGCATGGCGGTTCTACCGCAGCCGGGTCGGCGGGCCGTCACCGCGGACGGACACCTTGAGGCCGAGCCTCACCAGAGGGCAACCTGGAGCATGTCAGGTTGCCCTCCGATACGTCTGCGAACCACACGTGCGGGTGTAGGGCTCCCCCTGCCCGTACACCCACGGTTCGCTAAGGGGGGGGGTAGGAGCTGGGCAAAACCACGCCTCCTTCTCCCTGCGCGCCTTCGGCGGATTACCCCGGAAAGAGGATCGTCCTCCCGTGCTCTCTCCGCCGCCTCCTTCTGCGTCATGATGGTCTCGCAGAAGGAGAGAACCACGTCCCAGGCCTGTCTGCTCGTCACCATAGCCTTAACTACGGCTGGCAGGGACAGGTCGGGTCCCACCACTGCGCAAAGCTGCGCGCGCTCAGCCGACCAGGCTGGGCATGCCTCCAGCGTGTGCAGCGCTGTGTCGTTAGACACGCCGCATTGGTGGCACGCCGTCGTCGGCTCTCTCCCCGCTATACGGCACAGATACCTCCCGAAGCAGCCATGCCCCGAGAGGACCTGTACCAAGCGAAAGGAGAGTGAGCCCCCCTTGCGATCGACCCATCGCTCCAAGACGGGCCGAATCGCTCCGATGGTCCAGTGGCCGGCGGTCGGCTGCTCCAGCCGCTCCTTCCACTTAAGAAGCGTCGCCCGCTGCGCACGCTTCCGCCATCGGCGAACCTCCTCAGGCATCGCTCGACCTCCTTGCCTCCGTGCATTAGCAGACCGCTCATACACGTCGGCCAACACCTCCGCCTCTAAATCCCAGGGTGGGGTTCCTGCCAGCGCGCATACCGCCTCGAAGGACACCGTGCGGTATGCTCGAACTGCCCTGATCGCGATGACCCGCTGCGGTTTTCGCAGTAGGGCCCTATTCGTCGCGTTCAAGGCGTCGACCCACACGGGCGCGCCGTACAGTGCCATCGACCGCACCACCCCAAGATATAGCTTCCGCACTCCAGCAGAAGGACCTCCCAGGTTCGGCAATAATCTGCCCAGGGCAGCAGCTGCACCTACCAACTTCGGAGCTTGGCGCTTGAAGTGCTCCGTGAAGCGCCACCTTCCGTCTAGAACAAGACCGAGATACTTTATGGCCGATCCGATCTCGACGCGGACACTCGTGATGGTAAGATGGGCGTCCGCAGGCGGTTTGTTCCTCGCCCCATGAAAGATTATGGCCTCAGTCTTGTTCAGAGCGACCTTGAGTCCAAGGCTCTCTATGCGGCGCACGACCTGCGTGACGCCCGCTGTTCCCAGCCGTATTGCCTTTCGGTGCGAATCCGCGCGTGCAGTGACCAAAGTGTCATCCGCATAGCAGACGACGCTAAGGCCACGCAAGAGTGCACCACGCAGCACGAAATCGTAACCGATGTTCCACAGGAGCGGCCCGAGGACCGACCCCTGTGGGACACCGCACGAAACTACTCTACTCCGGACTGTCCCCGTTCTGTCTTGGTACGTCACACTTCTATCACGAAGATAGAGTGTGGCACTCCGTGATGGCGTAACGCCGACTCAATACATGCAAAGGGGAGGGTGTTGAACGCGTTGGCAATGTCTAGTGACACCGCTAACACCACATCCCCCTTGTCTGTTGCCTCTGCAGACAGCGCCTTAACGCGCTTGATGGCATCTATAGTTGACCGGCCCTCTCTAAAGGCGTACTGGCAGTCAGAGAGGTCAGTTTGGCTTTGCCGAACAAGTTGCGGCGAAGTGTCCAGCCTTACCACAGCGGTAGCACAATCCGCTGCGGTCGATCTGGTTCTGACAATTTAATCTTGTGTGCCCTCCCTCGAGGCACTTGTAGCAGCGCTTCGGCTTGCTATCCCTTCTGCTGCCGAACTTTTTTTCGCGATGCCGTTAGTTGCCAAATATTCAAAATGGCGACTTGAAATTTGACACCTGGTACTTGAAAACAACGATTGAGCTATTTCTTGCTTGAAAACATGTACAAAACTGAATATTTATGGTATTTTAATGAAATAATCTATTACAATATCTAATTAACGGTGTACGTAAAACATATGCGTATAAATACTAAAGAGAGATAATCACATCATCTATATAAAAAAAAAATTGTCACAAAATATTCAAATAAAAAATATTTATACACTGTGAACAAAGTATTTTACTATCATTCGATAGTGCCTTTACTATATTTACAGAAAACAATAACAATAAGATAGTTTAATTGTAAAAAGACTATAATATTTGTCTAAAAAGTCATCGTGCCAAGAGAAATCGCGCGAAAAAAACAAAAACACTATTACTATTACTATTAATCCTTTATTGCACATATAAAACACATTGAAAAAGATGTGTATGTAGTAATAAGAACATTGGCACCTAGTACTTGTAATTTGAACCCATCCTGTCCTCTCTGGTCGGCCGCAAGAAGCGGGCGCTCCCTCTCAGGCCTTTCAGGGGCCAGCCTACTCTCTAGGCCGCTCATACGCGCACCTAGGTCCACAATCGCCGCGCTGAAGATCCTCGAGAGTTCCCTCAGCGCGACGATTGCTTCCTCCTGCAGTGGGGGTGGAGCGGCAGTCTCCCTTACTGGGGACGGGCGCTCGGCTATCAATTGGCGCATTGAGGCCACCTCGGCCCTGAGCGAGTCCACCTCGCGCTTCAGCTGCGCGTTGGCGCGCTCCAAGCGTTCAACCTCCTCGGACGCCGAGCGGGATGTCAGATTAGACATCACCCGCTGGATATTCCGGCACGCCTCATTCAGGGTCCTTTGGCAGGTGCCCTTGAGGTGTCCCGACTTCCGGGACACCTCCTGCGCGGCGCGCATGCACAAAAGACCCCGTCTGTGCACCTCCTCGGCCGTCATGCTCCCGGCCTCGGCCGACCACGGGATGTGCTCCGACAGGGCCCTGGCCATTTCCCTCTCCTCCTCGTCCTGGCAGGCCTGAGGAGGGTCCCCTTCCCTCTCCTGAGCGGCCTCGGCTCTTGCGGCCCTAGCGGCCTTTCTCCCTTCCTTAGCCGCCTTCGCCTCGGCCTTTATGGCTTCGGCCCTCTCGACCATCGCCTCGGTCCTCGCCCTCGCCTCGGCCTTTGCGGCTTCGGCCCTCTTGGCCCTCGCCCGATCAGCAGCCTCACGCGCGTCCTGACGTTCGCCGACCTTACGCAGCACCGACTCCAAACTTCCTCTGAAGTCGTCAGAATGGAAGGACTCGTCGCCGCTCGACGAAGGCACCCAGTCAGGCACAATCGTCTCCTCCGAGCGTACAGGGAAGCCTAGGGTCAAGCCCCTCTTCGCCCTTCCTCGCCGCGCCGAGGAAATCTTCGCTGGAGCGGTCACCCGAGACTCATCGCCCGATCGGTCCTCGTCGGAGCTTTTCGAGGCGGCGGGTTGCTTTCGACCCTTCGTCGACTTCGACTCCTCTCTCAGCTTCTTCGCAGCACTGCGAAGATGCCGCGTACCGCTCCCTACTCCTTCCACTCCGCCCTTCTCGGGCTCTCCCTCCCTCCGCCTTCCAGGGGCATTACTGGCACCTAAGGCCTGGTCGTCTACCTCAGGGCAGTCTTCGGTAGTCAATTTAACACTCGCAGGCCCGGATACCTGCGAGCGCCGGGCGTCAGCCGGAGCGCTAGACACACTATTCCCTTTAAGCGGCATTTCATTTAAAGGGGGGGGGGGGGGTTGCTATTTTGGGGCTGCAATCCCCCTGGTCACTAGGGGGTGGGCTGTAAGCCGCCCATCAACCCGTCCAGAGACGGGCGCTCGTCGCCGCGCCCTGCACCGACGGCACCTTTGCATGAAGCGGCGCCCAGAAGGGGCGCCGAACTACCCCGATCCCACCCCGTGTAACGACGCCCAGAAGGGGCGCCGTCAAAACTCCCCTCAAAGCCGCTCGAGAGTGAGCGGCGAGCGTGCGACCCAGAGTGGGCCGCACGTGGAGATACCCCCCGCAGGTCAGAGTGACCCGCTGTGCGGTCCAGAAGGGACGCGCGTTGAAGGGGGTGCGATGCCCAGAAGGGACACCACCTACGTTATTTGACGCCCAGAAGGGGCGCCAGGGATTTGCATAAGGCCCCTTGTCCCACGCTGAACGTGGGCCGAGAGGCCTTACCCCAGGGTGCACCACGAGGAGGTTCCCAAATTTGCACCCCAACCTAACCTAACCTAACCACCGGTAGTTTGGGCCCTGCCCCGCTGCCGGCGGCACTCTAGGTTTAGGTTTTTTATAATGTTTAATGTTTTATAGTAGTTTTGTTTATGTAAGTTAATGGAATATTATAAAAAAACCTAGATTTATGGAAAGAAATAAATGCGAGAATAATAATAATAATAATTCTTTATTTCAGGCAACAAACAATGTACTAGATGGTAAAAATACAGAGGCCCAAATAATAAATACCTTACAGACTAACATATATATGATATAAAGTATAACTAAAACTACACTACTTCACACGTATTGACGGCGACGCGTGACGTTGCGCGGTGTCAGGTATTATTATCCTTTATTGTACAAATAAATAACATTTACACACACGTTACACAAGACATATACAAGGGTGAGCTTATCTCTAAAAGAGATCTCTTCCAGCCAACCCTAGCTGTAGTTTTAAAAAAAAGCAAGTATGCGGGACTAATAAAATGTAAATTTAAATACACACTTAGATAAGACAGACAAATAAATAATTTGATCCGTAACTACATATACTTATTACCTATTTATACATATATAAGCATACCTACATAATATATAAATACATAAATACATAACATATACACAATATATACATATAATAATAAACAACATTAATTTAATAAATTAAGTTACTGATTAATAATAGCGTTGGACAGGTAGTACTCTTTGAGCTTGTGTTTGAACGATTCCACCGATGAGCTGTCACGGATACTGGCAGGCAGTTTATTCCACATTCTGGCTGCATTCACTGTGAACGAATTGTGGAAAAATTTGGAGTTGGATTGAGGATAAAGGAGGGTTCTTGTGTCACAGGAACGTTTAGGCCGGGAAGAGTCTGGTAAGAGGTTAAATCGGGATCGTAGATAATGTGGAAGTTGGGGGTAGTTAAGAATTTTGAAAAGGAGGCAAAGGATGTGCATATCTCGGCGTAGTCTAATTGGAAGCCACTTTAACTTTGACCGGAATTCTGAAACATGGTCATACTTACGCAAACCAAATATAAATCGGATTGCCAGGTTTTGCAGTCGTTCCAGTTTGTTAAGTAACTCCTCAGTAGCATCTAAATAGCAAACATCGGCATAGTCGAGAAGAGGGAGCAAAAGGGACTGAGCAAGCATAATTTTGGTATTGTACGGTAAGAAAAACTGAAGTCGCTTGAGGGAATGATAAGAATAGTGCATGCGCCGACTCACCTCATTTACCTGTGATCTCCAAGATAGCGTGTGATCAATAATGATTCCTAGGTTTTTGGTTTTTTCGGCATATGCAAGCTTCACACCATCATACGAGATATCGGGAAGATCATTAAAATCCAATTTGCCGTACAGCCTATTGCTACCAATAATGATTGCTTGCGACTTCGCTGGGTTCACAAGCAATCCAAATGCATCAGCCCAAGTCTTCACCAAGAGAAGATCGTTGTTAATCGCTTCGATAGCGGAGCGTGTGTTGGCTGCATCAAAATGTTTATAAATTTGCAAGTCGTCTGCATATAGGTGGTACGTGGATGAAATTACTTTAGTGAGCTCATTTATAAATAAAGAGAAGAGGAGGGGTGAGAGTACACCACCTTGTGGCACACCCGTAGTCAGCGGAGCCCACTCCGAAAAAGAGTCATCATTCTTGGTTCTCTGGCAACGATTGCAGAGGTAGTCTGAGAACCAAGATATCGCAGCGGGGGTAAAGTTAAGAGAGCGGAGAATGGAAAGAAGGATGTCATGGTCAATAGAGTTGAAGGCACTGCTAAAGTCGAGTAACACAATAATCGTAAACAATCGGTTGTCCATGGCATGGCGAATATCGTCTGTGACGTTTAGCAACGCGGTAACTGTGCTATGGCCAGGACGAAAACCAGATTGGTATGAACTTAATAAGCTATTTTGGGAAACAAATGCACACAGTTGTTTTTGAACAGCACCTTCAAGGACCTTGGAGAGGAATGGAAGGATAGAGATGGGACGGAATTGAGAAAAAGTGTTTGGGGAGGAGCTCTTCGGGATGGGAATAACATGGGCCAATTTCCACTCACTAGGGAAGACGTTGGTTGCTAGCGAAGAATTTATAATGTGAGTGATAATCGGCACCACGTCGTCAAGGATAGGTATAAGCATGTCACGGCAAATGCCATCTTCACCTACAGCTTTGGAAGTTATAGAAAGAATGCTTTTCTTAACCTCCCCCACAGCGACCTCGCGAAATGTGAAAGGCTCGCAGTCAGGACGGGCAGCACTGTCCAGCATGGCAAGCGTGGCGGCTTTGGTAGAATCGGCAACAGTAACTGGTGAGTTAGTAAAATGTTTGTTAAGCAGAGTAAGGTCAGGTAAGTCACCAGAACCGCTGCGATCCCCATCCCTACCCACACCTATGGTCCTTAAAAACTTCCAGATTTGAGCTGGAGGTAGGTCGTGTAGCGAAGAATGAATGTATCGCCTTTTGGCATCCCGACAAAGTCTGTTGCAGAGGTTGCGCAGCTTTTTATAGGAGTGCAAATTATCATCACTTGGAAACCTCTTAAGAACAGACTTGGCCTTATCCCTGCGTTGCATGGTCTTTTTAATTATAGGTGATAGCCATGGCGCAGGAAGGTGTTTAACGCGCACTGGTCTGAGAGGAGCGTGTGTATCATATAGGTGTGTTAAATTTTTATTGAAAATATTAACTTTCTCATTAACTGTGCAAGCCGCAAACAATGCAGACCAGTCAATTTCAGTAAAATCTTCCCTCAAGCGTTCCACACATACACCACCAAAATTACGGCGAAAAAGGACTTTGGTTCTTGGTTTGGGTTTGCGTACTCGATAGGATAGAAATATGAGATCATGGTATGAGAATGGGGCAGTAGTTTGTCCATGTAAAAGGACTGAATCTGGACTTGAAACTATCTGTACGTCTAAGAGAGATGGCTGACAATTAGGAAAATGATGGGTGGCCGAGAGTGGGAGCAAAACAAAGTTGACAGACGTTACAATAGAATTAAGACGACAGGACCGGGAGTTATTTTTGAGTAGACAAGTATTAAGATCACCCATCAATATTACATGGTTGTAAGAAGAACTAAGGGATTCAAGGGTTGTCTCAAATGATTCAAAATAATTTACATGACTACTGGGACTGTAAACCGCTCCCACCAGAATAATGGAGTGATGTAGGCTAAGCTCCAAGAACAGATATTCCAAGGACCCGGTGTATGTACCAGGAGACTGGCTGACAACAGAGCACGGGATGTGGTCCTTGATGTATATACAGACACCACCACCACCAGCCCCAACCCTGTCGTTACGGAAAAGCTTATACCCATTAATTGAGAAAAGTGGAGATTGAAGAGACGGTTTAAGCCAAGACTCGGAAACTAATATTCCATCGACAATGCCGCTGTTAAAAGATACGTTTAAATCAGCTATATGCGCAGGGACACTCTGCGCGTTAATGTGCACCAGGTTAAGGAAGTTGGATTTTCTATGGAAAATTGATTGCAGCTTAACATCCAGTGAGAGAGCATCGGTGTCAGAAGATGTGGAAAAATCGCTACAAGCACTTTCAAATTCGTCTGAGCTATCAGAAAAATAATCAGAATTAATAAACATACTTACAATAAATATTTAAATACACGACTAAACAAAAATAAATAAACAACCTGGCATTTAACCTAATAAAATATAAAAATAACTAAAAATAAATAAATAAATAAAATGAAAATATAAAACCAGACCAAGACCAAGACATTAGAGATTAACACTCGTACACAAAACATCGAAACAAGATTACAATTCAAAATGGTTTCCGAACGCAACATTCACAAGACAGGGAGATGGACATTGACAGTTGACAACTTGACATTGACAGTTAATATCAAACAAAAAGTAACATAATTTTACAAAAATTGAAAACGAGTTCTACTTAAAAAAGTAAAAGTGGGTAAAGCAAAGTAAAACTAACGAAGTGCTACGCACCAACAACAATTTTAAACCAACTCATCCAAGGTGCAGATACCCTACAGTGTGAAATGAACAAGTTTAGGCGAAAGATAACCTATCTGCCTGCAGTGCATGGAATACTGGCCTGGAGTAGTTGTAGTTCAGCAAATGATGTAATCTTCCGCCTGGTTTTGTCTGGTAGCAGCACCACTATAATGCCATCAGACGTCCAACAGTTCTTGATGCCAAAATATTTACGGGCTGCCGCAAATACGTTCTGCCTGGACTTTGTTAGAAATTCTGATACGGAGATTCTCGAGCCTTTCAACGTAGTCTTTGCATTCCATACAGTAGATCTATGACTGTATGTTGCAAAACGGAGTAATACCGGGCGAGTCCTATCTTTTTTGGCAGCTCCAAGACGATGGCAGGTCTCGATACACTCGGGTCGCACTTGAGTCAACTTCATCCTGACACTCAGCACCTCCTGCACTCTGGCGGCCACATTTTCCTTGGAATCCTCCGGTAAACCATGGATCAGCAGAACCTTGCGCCTTGAGTGGGTTTCTATCCGGTCCATACCCATGTTAAGGAGATCCAGTTGCTGCTTCAAGGTGCTGACTGCTTTCACAACGAAGCTCTTAAATAGTTGATAGTCAGCCGATAGAGCCTTTACTGTTTGCAGCTGAGCTCCAGGTACAGATGACTCCGTATGCTGCTGAAGAGCTTTTTCGAACTCCTCCATGCGAGAATGGAACAGAGTTGTGAGGTCCTGCAGAGTCTCGTTGACATTGATGTTGTCCATTGTCAGCAATTGAAGGCTTTCCGATGCGAAGATGATTGATGAGTGAGTTGTGCAGCAAGGACGTGTTAGTGATAAAGGTGTTGTTATGTGAATTTGTTTAAATGCCAACACTCACTGGCACATTTATTAACACATTTAAGTGAATTTAACACTGTAAGTACTTTAAAACAATTAAAATAAATTAAATTCTATGGAGCAAATTTAAGATGTCTATCTCTCTCAAAGTACCCCCAATGTAGTCGGTAGTCGGCCTCGGAATCGCCGAAACATGACACTTTTCGGCCAATAGTCCTCTTTCATGAAGGTTGACAGATGGTCGGTCTGGACCACAGACATATACTTCTTATTATATGTCTGTGGTCGGGACTCTCACCACAAATGAGTTAAAGTTTACATTGTGGCGCGACTCCAACCGCTCGACCCTCAGACAGAACTTGGACTACACTCGCACGTACTCTACGATCTCCTATGCCTTCGTAGAGTAATGAAGACGGGACACGTACAGCAGCGTCGTCGCCGTGGCTGGACGCAGCAGATGGTTTGGTCCCGTCGATGCAGTGCCACACAGGTTGCGGCAGGCGGGCTTCTTTTTCTTCCTCTCCACCTTGATGAAGCCGTCCTCGTCGCAACGGTCTTGCCGTGGCCCTGTAGACTTAGCTACGAGGCCGGGATCACGGCGACTCTTCTCTTCCCCTTTGGTTGGTCGCCACTTAGGTTGCGTTAACGGCGGTAGTCACATCGTGGGGTCGACGTGTTTGCTGACGTCTCCACCGGAGCGGAGGAGCGGGCGGCGGGCCGCGGGGTATCACGCACGGCGACGGCGGCCGGTGACGCATCCATAGAAAGTTACTTACTTATTAAAAAACAAAAATTTGTATTTTTTATTAGTGACAGCCAAAATAAAATTAACTGTTTTCTAATTCATGATTCTTTATTGTAGGTAACTAAACATAATTTAGGTATTAGGTAAGTAACTACTATTATTTTATTACTAACACAAATGCCTGACTTTAACCTTTTTATAAACACATTCGAAGCTTCAATTATCACAGGGGAATCCACTTCTTGCTAGTGCTGGAGATAGGTAGTTTTTGGCTGGTGCCAGAAATGTTCCAATCACCATACCCTTTCGCAACTATTCCAATTGGGATTCCCCTGTGCCAATACCTACTATTCAATTTTGCAAAGGTTCGCCATTTGTGGCCTACCGTTGTCCGTGTGGCAAGCGACCTTTAGGACCTGTGGCCTTCGCTAAATCCCCATTTCTCTCCATGAAATCCACCACCATTACAAATCGCATTGGACTAGTACTCATCGTTGGAAATAAGATTAAATACAAAACTTCACGCAATACACGCTTTTCGTCGTCGACCTCCAGACGTTTTGAATTGCTTGCACAAATTCTTGAATTCCACTGACTCTCCGAGATTTTCGTTTGAAGGTTTTGTTTATGTAGTTGCCTGCACCTACTAGATCCTAGTGTAGATTCATGACACTTTATACCGTAAATACTTACATACCTACCTATATTAAGTTATGAGAAATATTTGGTTACGGTTAGTATGAAAATGAATAAAAATTCAAGTTTTTTATAAATATCGTCCCTATTAGTAAGCAGTTTATTTATCTATTTCACAGACATATAATATGTCTGTGATCTATTTGTAAACCACAATAATCAACAATAACGCTCTCTTTGGCATCTCCCGTTTAATAACTCGATCATAATCGGATTTATGAACGCACTTTTTCGGTGTGAGGCACGATCACAGACCACATAATCCCATAAAAGTGGTCTGTGGGCACGATAGAAACTTTTGCTACCAAAATACTATCGTGAGCGTTATCGAATAGTGAGCAAATACGATTACTATTACGAGTTTTTCGTATTAGGGGTATTGTACACTGTACATTCAATGGAAAAATACTACAGTAAGGCGACCCCTAGACGCTCAGTAAATACTGTGATCCATCAGTATTTATTTAATTTTGTGATTTAAACTGATCGTGTAGTCTAGTGTATTGACGGATGTCAGTATTTATTGCGAATTTCTAGATTTCTTAATTCCATACTGAGAGATTGTGATAAATACTGACATCTGTCAATATACTAGACTACACCATCAATAAATACCTCGGACCAAATATGGTCCGAGATAAATACTGTAGTTGGTCAGTACGCATCGATGCAGCAATGAAGACGAACACGTTTGAAAACCCGGAGGAACACACGCCGCTGCTGAATCCGCCGCCCCAGTCAGTCACGGTCACGGGGGATCAGAGATATTTAAAAGAGTTTTTTTTAAAATTGGAAGTACTGCCTGAGTTGTGGGATTCGTCGTCAAGCAATTTAGCTACTTGACAGTTTTCGAAAAAGTATTTTAAAAATAACAAACGCTTATTTTATACCTCTTACTATTTATTTTTCTCGAACAAGCTTTATTTAATAGAAAAAAACACATTTTTCTTCATTAATTTAAAATTTCGTGCGAAAACGGTTGGTCACGTGACATTTTGCTCTGTAACGTCACACTTCAATAATGAAACTTTATCTTGAAACCTGACAGAAAGTTTTTGAAAATTTTGTGAAATGTGACGTCACACGAAGCACAATCATGGCCGCCCGTTTTTCGGGTCTTGTAATCCACAGATTTAAAATCTAAAATTTATTTTGTAAAAAATTAAATATTTTAGTAAAAAAACTATTGGATAATTATCGTTAAATCATAAACCCGACATATTTCCATTGAGTTATTATGTACTACGTACTAGAGAAGACATCTCAACCTGATTGTTTGTAATACGCGTTAGAGCCAACTCGCTCCAACTGTAGTAGTCTGTGGCAGGCGCTAGACGCAACAATAAGTGTGTATTCTGTGTTCTATTTTATTAAAATATACCTTTATGTGTGTTAAACAACTCAGGAAATACAAATAAAACCAAAGGAATCACTTTTCACCTGGAAATACGTACTAAATTATCGATGTAACATGCATTTGACTAATTATTTTATCAAATCGCCGAGACATGAAGCGGCGGCCATGTTTCGGTAAAATGCATATAGAGTAACAATATGTCTGTTTTGTGCAGAAGTGACACTTTTAGCGCTTTATGTGAAATAATTACTAGGGTTAAGATTATGGTGGCAGTTTGATTGGGGATTTCGCTATAATTAATAAACTTACCTAAAATACTTTTTTATTGATGAACTTGACCATTATTTCGAGATCATTAGATATATTAATAAATATTAGATATTTACCTTCGGGGTATCAAAGGATTCACACGGCGTGGAAAATAACTTTATTCTTTAGCTCCGATGCATCGTTTCTGTGTGATATTTTTATTTATATTTTAGTACCTACTACCTAGGCAGAAGAAATAGTACGTATGTATATAAATGTATTTGGTCATAAATAAACGCAAAGAGTTTCTTTCATTTTATCAAACCATAGTATTATCTGTGGTTTAATCTGAAATAATAAAATGTAATAAAGATTGAATTCTAATTAAAGGTAGCTAGAAAACATGCACAACAACTATGTCCGTTCTGCAGTGTAAAATCTATTATCTTTTGCACTACGTTGAATATGGTTGAACAAAACGCGTAAGCGCGCCGTGCAAATGGCGGTGCTTTTGAACTTTTGGCCGCGAGAAAACAACACTCTAGAAGCGGTCTAGCGCTGTTAATTGTTAAAGAGTAATATGTTGTCAAATAATACACAATTTCACTCCCATTGTCTGTCCCGAAAACACGTAGAGGTTACTAACCATCAAGGTGCAATAAACTAGGAAGACCTGTTTAGTCTTTACCTGCTACACCTTGTTTAGTCACATAGTATTATATCTTAATTATTGGCTATCGCGTGTAGCATTAAGCCAATTTCAAGTGTTTAATTTTTTTTAAAGTTTATTTATTATTGTACGGTAGATAGAAATAAAATGGAGTCTCACAACACGTGTTGTTGCTAAAAGAACACGGGAGAATCGCTGTTCAGTCACTTCCCAGCGATTACGTTGCCTATATAGTTGTGAATAATAGGAGTCAAGGACAATTTTTTCCAAAAAGTCGTGTCCTAATTTTAAATAAAAATTGGAACGCGATTTTTTTATTTTACTTTATGGCTGTGAGTAATTAAACTAATATTCGTAAAATAAGTAATTCAGATGAAGCGGGCAGGACTCAAATACGATTTTTAATCTCATCTCAATAATGCTTCAAAAATTTGAGCATCTGAATATTTGATACTCAGTAATATTTTTACACGTACCTACTTAAATAAATATTTTTCCAAAATAATTGAAAAAGATTTTTTTTTATTTTTATTAATGTTTTATATTTTAGCGTTTTATTAACGCTTAAATATACTTAAGTAATTTTTTTTAAAACACTGAAAAAAAAGACGACAACCTCAGGCGGGAATCGAACCACGCACCTTCCGCATTCCGGGCGGAGATTTTTATTATTTTAATGAAATATGTATTAACTAAATTATTTACTTACTTTTATTTTTGGCATTAATTTACTTATTTTAATTTCAATATTACAATTACAACAATCAATAAATATAAAAACTAACATATTTGTACGAGCAAGCGCGTACAGTTTTGTCTTACAAGCATTTTTCGCCACATTCATAAATTTAGGTCATTACAGGTCATTGCACAGTGCAGTTCGTGTTCGAATATCATAATCATCGCGCGCGTACTCATTCACCGCATATCATTTATATCATAAGTGAAATTATATCAATATATTAGTTTATTTTTCTATCAGACTTTCATTCATATCAACTATCACTAAAGATCGTACATTACCCGTACATCTTTATGGTCCTTCGTTAGGGCCTCGCGAGTAATTCAGTGAAAACGTGATTTTAAAAAACGTGACTCTGTGTTACCTGTGAGGTGGACTATCACTGAAGTTATCGAAAGAATTATCAAGACAGGAGGAAGCCAAAGACACTTCTTTGGGATCGTGAGTAAACAGCGACCGCGGTCAGAGCAGTATCAACCAATCAAGTAAGGCGTATCATTTACTTTTTTAACACCATAATACCAAGATGTCCAGCATGGAAGAGTTTCTGCAAACTCAGGAACAGCTTGTATCCGCTATAGAACAAGTGTACTCCAACTTTAAAAAAGATGGTTCAGATCGTAAAACAAGTACCTACATCAGACAAAGAATTGAAACTCTAGATACCTATTGGAACGATTTTCAGTCTAATCATATGAAGCTGTGTGGGTTTGGGGATAAATCTCACCAATATTTTACTACCAATCGGTTTGATTTAACAAGGGATAGGTTCTCTAACATAAGAGCTACTATTCAGAACTATCAACCGAGGGACGACAGCAGCAGGCCGTCCACCCCTCTCATCAAACCAGCTACGCCTATGGGCATGCCGAGCTCTCAACAATTGGCAGAGCCTGGTACTTCTCGCTCGCAAGGTATAAATAGCAAAACGGATGAGATGTTACGGAAACAAGGCAGCCATTTCAAGGCGTTTGAGCATACTATTTGCAATATCAATTTAGAAAGTATAACAGAGAAATGGGAGTTTGATCATTTGTTGCGCGTAGTTCAAGCTCGTTGGTCGGCAATAGACTCACTTCATTGGGAGTTGGACAGCGAGTTAGGTGGCAGGGATTCAGAATATGAGGCTGCGTATTTCAGGTTCGAGGGAAAATACAACGAAGTTATCAAATCTATTAATAGGAAATTGTGGAGCGTTTCTCATCGTGAGCAGTCAACACCTCATATTGAGTTGCCTTCGTTTAGCGGCAGTTATCACCAGTAGACCAGGACCTTTTTGTAGAAACTATACACAACAAGCCTACACTGTCAAGCGCTCAAAGAATGCAATTTTTGAAATCAAAAGTGAAAGGCGAAGCTGAGCGTCTAATTCAACATCTATCTATATCATCCGAAAATTATGCCATTTGCTGGGATATACTGACACATAGGTACGATAACAAAAAATTAATCCTCCATTCGCACTTTGATGTTTTATTCAGTATTCCTGTTATGCAACAGCTATCAATAAATCATTTAAAAAGAATACACGATACGACACGTGAGACTTTAAATGCAATAAAAAATTTAGGTATCACACTCATGGGATCCACTTCTCATTTATATCCTTTTCCAGAAATTGGACTCAGAAACTCACGGTGAATATATAGCTTCACTAAAACAGCCGAGAGAAGTGCCTAATATCACAGATTTTCTATCATTCATAGAGAATAAATTTACGTCTATGGAAACATCTAGACGTAAACAAGAGCATTCGAACAAAACTATCACACGGAACCCTAATTATTATAATCCATCAACACCGAATGCTAAATTTTATAAATCAATAAATAATAATTCCAACGCTTATTTCAACGTGAAGCAATCGTTTCCGCCGCAAGGCCGGAGTATTTCGCAACCGTACAACAATCATAAGAATGTCTACACGACAAGATATTATAAATGCCCTATTTGTAAAACCGATGATCATGGAGTATTTTATTACAAACAATTTCTAGAAATGAATGCTTTTCTAAAACGCAAAACTATCACCAAACATAATATTTGCCAAATTTGTCTTTACTGCCATTACGGTAAGGCATGCATATCAGAAAAAAGGTGTCGGGATTGCATTCAGGCTCACAACACTTTTCTACATGAAGCATTTAAGCAGGGTTCTCCTGCCTCTGGTGCGACGCCTTCCAAAACATACACTCGCGCTTTACCAGTAGAGTCGGCGCAAACTGTTCGAAGCAACTCTCATGTTTCCTTGCAACACGAAATTCCAGAGATACTCTTAGCAACAGCTATAGTAAAAGTGCAGTCATCAAACGGTTCGTACATTGATTTAAGGGCGCTGTTGGATCAGGGTTCGCAAGCGTCTCTCATGACCGAAAACGCGGCGCAGTTGTTAGGGTTACCTCGTCGCAAATGTCATGGAGTTATCTCAGGAATAGGCGCTAACGAAAATAACTGCAAAGGAATGATGCATATCAAGTGTTCATCAAATGTTACCGACTTCGAATTTGAAACTGATGTTCTGATCATGAATAATCTCATCAAAAGTCTTCCAAGCCAATCTTTCCGAAAACCAACATCTTATATACAGCATTCCCTTAGCAGATCCCGAATTTAATATCAGTCGCCCCGTCGACTTGTTACTAGGAGCAGATATTTATTCATTAATTTTATTAGATGGCATTTGCAAAGTAAACAATGACTCACCTCTAGCGCAAAATACAAGGTTGGGGTGGATTCTCAGCGGTAATATAAAAACAATACAGTGCAACGTTATTATTACTCAATTAGATGAAATTAAAAAGTTCTGGGAAATTGAAGACAACTCTGACGACCCTCCCTTATCAATAGAAAATCAGCAATGTTTAGAATATTACAAAAACTCAACCGTTCGGCGAGATGACGGCCGGTACGAGGTTAGATTACCCCTGAAACCCGACGTTGTACGAAAATTAGGCGAATCTAAATATAAAGCAATCGCTCAATTTAGATCGTTAGAGCGTAAATTTATTCGCAATGAAAATATTTATAAAGAGTACAAATCATTCATAAACGAATATGAAACCTTAGGACATATGAAACCCTCTACTGGTGCGATAATAAAATCGGACTGTTTTCTGACTCATCACAGTGTAGAGCGCGCCGAATCAACCAGTACCAAATTTAGAGTGGTTTTTAATGGATCTGCGAAGACGACATCCGGGTACAGTTTTTTTGGGGGTTAAGTTGCTCGCGTCCGTAGGTTTGCCCTTGAGACCCTACACGTGACCCCTGGGTGGTGCTAAATGAGTGACACCAACTGAGTGGTAGAGCCAAGCTGCGTTGCAGCACGCATTAGGTCGGCTCGCCCGTCGTAATACCAACCCCTCACGAATTTTCGGTGTGAAACAATGGCACTCTGTGCTGTTGTGTTTCGTCCGGCGAGTGAGGGTTCCGGAGACCTCTCCCCCCCCCCCCCTCACAATTGATATGGCAGCGAACTTTAATCTAGATTTACTCCAGGGGGGTACCGACACATCCGGTGTCGGAGAATCCCCCCTTGAGCGTTCTCGCTCAGGCTGCCCTACGAATTCTGGGGAGGGCAAAAGTCCGCTCGTGCCGAGGCATGCTGCAGGCAGGAGAAAGGCAAGACAATTGGCACCCCCTCCTACGCTTCGCGTGGACTTCTGCAATATCAGGGGAATCCACTCCAACTTGAGCGCCGTCCATTACCACCTCGAGACGGCGAAACCGGCCTTGCTCTTCCTCACCGAGACGCAGATATCCCCCCCTCCTGACATCTCCTACTTGCGCTACCCGGGATACAACCTGGAACATGCATTTGTGCCACGAGCCGTTGTTTGTGCCTATGTCAGGGAGGATATGTGCGTTCATCGCCTTGGCAAACTTGAAGATAGGGACCTCTCCATCTTATGGCTGCACGTCGACTGCGGACGTCATCCTCGCGTCTACGCGTGCCTGTATAGGTCCCACAGCGGTAACATCGGAACTGACCAACTTATCGAGACCGTCCAAACAGCGACAGACTCCCTTCTCCAACGGATCCCCTCGGCCGAGATTGTGGTATTGGGAGACTTCAATGCCCACCACGTCGAATGGCTTGGTTCACGCACAACTGACCACGCGGGTAGAGCCGTTCATGACTTCGCTTTGGCCTACAGTCTGTCCCAATTGGTAACCGAGCCAACACGGGTTCCAGATGTGGAGGGCCATGCACCTTCTTTATTGGACCTTCTGCTGACCTCGCACCCAGACGGCTATCAAGTTTCTGTTGATGCACCACTAGGCTCATCAGACCACTGTCTGATTCGCAGCACTGTGCCTTTCACAGAAACTTCAAAACTAAACCAGCGGCTAGCCGTCGAGTCTGGCATTATAGGTCAGCGGACTGGGATGGGATGCGAAGCTTCTTTGCGTCCTACCCGTGGTGGTGAGTTTGCTTCTCGCTGGATGATCCTGATGTCGCCGCTGACTCTGTCGTTGATGTGATACTGCAGGGAATGGAACTTTTCATTCCAAACTCTGTGGTTCCCATTGGCGGCAAGTCCCAACCATGGTTTGGTCGTTGCTGCAAAATGGCGTCTCGCCAAAAGCGACAGCATTACCAAGCCTGGGCTAATGCGGTGTCATCAAAGGATCCAAACACCAGTGCGCTCAGAAAGAAGTACAACTTTGCCGCCAGATCCTTTAAGAAGGACATCGCCAAGGCGAAGTCATCATTCATAGGTAGAATTGGCGAGAGGCTAGTGCGTCTTCCTTCGGGGACGCGTGCGTTCTGGTCTCTCGCCAAAGCTATCTTAGGGAATTTTTGTCAGCTGTCCCTACCACCATTGCACAAGACCGATGACTGCCTGGCCTATACTGCAAAGGAGAAAGCCGATCTCTTGGGCTCTCTTTTCGCATCAAACTCGACCTTGGACGATGGGGAAAACTCGCAACCAACCATACCGCATTGCGCTTGTACAATGCCAAACGTTCAGTTCCTGCAAAGGTCAGTTCGTAAGGCTCTTTTTTCCCTTGATATCCATAAGGCGAGTGGGCCTGATGCAGAATAGAATAGAATAGAATAGAATAATTTATTAACCATATAACTCGGAACGTTATACGAGGCAAGTCAAAGTCAAAGTCAAAGTCAAATTATTTATTCAATGTAAACCTTTACAGGCACTTATTGACGTCAATACTAATAATAATAAAAAAACAGTTAACTAACTTATAGTTAAGACTTAATAACTAATCTAACGAGCTATTATAGTCTGTGCCAGACAAATGCGCATTGCTACCCCCAGTACCACTGCACGCCGAAACAGAATCGCGTCGAACCGAAATATAAGCCGTGGTCATAGAATTGTGTAATATGATTTCCAATTATCGTATTGATACTGTGGTAAGTAATATAAATTGGAGTTATTGAAGTAAAATAAAGTAGCGGCTGAAATGAGTTTTGGAAAACATTAGTACCTAACCAATAAGGTTGACATTTTTAATCATTCAAATATCTTTTTTTATAAAAACTTAAGCATAAAAAAACGTCAAAAATTAATAAGCATAAACTTGTGTGTTTTAAAATTGTTTCGTTATTCGTCTTGGTACAAGCACAGAATAACTAATACTACTACCGTACAGAAGGTTCACCCTCCAACGACTCCCACGCGAAACTGAAACCTATCTCGTGACCCGAGCGTTCATATTCCGATAAGCACAGCCGACTCGATATCGATTTGACGTCCGTCAGGAGCGCAGGGTTTACGCGTGCGCGTAGGGATTACGAGTTAAGAGGAAACACCACGCCGACGCGGCACACAAAACTCCCACACCAAACACAGAAAAACGACGCCCCGCAGCCCCCTTCCAAAACCGGACCAACCCCCACCACCCCTTCAGCAACGGTTAAAGAAAGAGACCCTTCACGTCCGTATGCTTGATTCCTTTGCATTAAGTAATTTATTTAATAACCAGGAGCCTTCAAAATTAAGCGAAATCACTTCGTTTTAAGGCGTCCTCAGAAACATTAGGTAACTCGTTTAAAAAAAAAAAAAAAAAAATCAAACACAGACACAGAAAACCTCCTCCCCCAACCGACGCTTAAATAAAGATTGGTCCACCTCTGAAGGAGGAAACAGGGGACCACGAAACGCCGCTCCCCCGCGCCCCGCATGTGAATCCCGAACGCCACGCCGATGCAGTGTTTCCTCTCAAGGCTAGATAGATCGCGCTTTAAGTTTTTTCAAACCATCTGAGACATAGAAAATAATGGTTTAAATTCTGGGAAAAAAAAAAAAAAATAAAAAAAACCTATGTATTAGTTAAGGATCCAATCTATTCAAAGTCTCATTCAGTTACAAAATCCAATAACATCACTCGATAAAAAATAATAATAATAATAAATAAGTGGTAGATTTAGATCAATCACACTCAACCACACTCACATCACCATCAATCGAACCAGACCCGCACCGACGCCACGTCCCCAACCCAACCCCCACCACTCCCCACCCCCGATCCTACGGGGGCAAACCAACATCGCGTCGCGTCGCGCCGGCCATATTCACTTCCGATCCAGCCTGCCTACGCGACACGACGCGACACCGGTCCACCCCCACAGGACCGAGGACAAAAAATGACGAGGGTAGCAGAAGCCAGGCTAGGGACGCAGCATCGGCACAAGTCCAACTCGATCGACAGTGATGCGAATGCAACCGAATACGACCGATCCAAATCCACCAAATAAGATATAAAATTATTTTAAAATATAATATATATACATGCATACATATATATACACACATACAATACATTCATACACACTATACACATATATAAATACGATACTGATACTTTACATTTAATTTTTGTACTCAACGAAAGACAAATAATTCGCAGATAAATTAGCAGAGAATCCTATATATAAAGTCTATAAATATAGGCAATAAAAACTATAAAACGCGCCGCTTCGCTGTTATACCCGTCCCGTACCGTCGTACCATCGAGAGAGCGAGAGAGAAGCCGCGAGAGAGAAATACCTGGCCTTAAGCGACGACGCGCGACGTGGAGCGTGAGAGCCGAGCGGCAACCTTTACTGTCATACGCCTAGGCGGCCTTCCTGGGAGGCACGCCGGCCGAACGTACCTAAACTGCAGCACCCCACTGGTACAAATGGGGTAAATGACCCTTCATGCACATCTAGCTGGCACAGACCATAACCTACTCTACCTACCTAATCTACCTACCTAACCAATCTACCACCAGTTCGGATTTTGGGAGAGCCTTCGACCGAGAAGAGCTGGCAAGAAACTCAGGAGGCCTTACTTTTTTCTCCCTCTAAGTAACAATGTTACTTTACAGTGTCTAAGTCCATGATACATCATCGTTACAATACATACATTATATAAAAAACACAATTAAATTAAATTAAAAATAGTACTATGAAATGAACTATGTAATGAAATTATTAAAATTAGTCGGTAAAAATGTCAAATTTAAAGTATTAAAAATATAACATAAACCAAAATGGATTATTGATCAGTCATAAATTAAAATTTATTTTTACAGTACAATATTATAATACTTAATAAATAAAATAAAAAATTTGGTGGTTTCTATTGCAATTTTAAAAATAATTTAATAAACTAAAATGATAATTATGTAAATCTATATAAAATTTCCTAATATAAGAACGAGGATTCATTAAGACGCATAGCCGTGAACTCGTTAATTGAATAAAATGGGTTTGAAACAAAAAAATGCTTGATCTTATTTTTGAACTGATTTTGGCTAAGTTCAGTAATTGCTAATGGTAATTGATTGTACATAACTATCTTGTTGCATATTCCTTGTTTCCTTACCTTTACCAGTCTCGTCCTAGGTTGGTTTAATCTCTCCTTATTACGTAGGTTATAGCTGTGTATGTCCATTTTTCTTAATAGTGCCTGTTTCTCTTTGTGTATTTCTACAAGGCTACTAAATATATACAATGATATAACCGTCATAATTTTATTAACTACGAAATATTCTTTAGCCGATGCACGCTTGCGAAGACCGTTTATGATTCTGATTGACCTTTTCTGGCATTTAAGGACTCGATTTACGTCTGAAGCATTTCCCCAAACTGTCACAGCATAATTTATGAGGGAATGAATGTATGCAAAGTAAACTGAGACTAATGCTTTCTTGTCAATTACAGGTTTAAGTTTAAATAGTGCGTAGTTTGCACTGGCTAATTTTTCACACAGTTTATCTATGTGAACTGAATGACTGATAGTGTGATCAATATTATAGCCCAAAAATACGTTATCTGTAACGTTCAAGTTCCGTTCCAATCCTTTCCTGGCTTGGTAGTGCATAACTATACTTTATTTATAATGTATTAAGTATAATGCCGTTTACATGGAACCAATCCTTTAGACTATTTATTGCTTCTGTAGTCTTTTGCTCGAGAATAACTCTACATTTGTCTTTAATACCTACGTGGGTGTCATCCGCAAACAAACTAACAAATGCCCATTTTGGGAGACAATTCACCAAGTCATTGACATAGATTAAGAAGAGCACAGGACCGAGAATAGAACCTTGAGGTACTCCTATATTAGTAGCTCCTACAACCGAACTATCACCGTTAACAGCCACAATCTGCGTTCTATTTCGCAGGTATGACCTCATCATGTTTAATTCAATTCCCTGGAAACCATAATATTCCAGTTTCAAAATAAGGATGTCATGGCGGAGGCAGTCAAATGCCTTGGATAAATCACAAAAAATGCTTGCGCATTTCTGTGACTCATCCAAAGATTCTAAAATGAAATAGACCACTTTTCTAATTGCCATTTCCGTTGATCTATTCTTTCGGAAACCAAACTGTTCTGCCGCAAAAAGTTTATTTTCTTCGAAATACTTAACTATATTATTTTTAATAATAGTCTCTAATATTTTAGACAAAGTTGGTAGTATACAAAAAGGTCTGTAATTACTAAGCTCAAAGAATTCTCCCTTCTTGTGCAAGGGTATTACTTTGCCACTCTTTAAAACATCGGGAAATACTCCCTTCTCCAAACAACCATTAACAACAATCAGTAACAGCTCCATCAAGTTCTGATCCTTAAGTATTAATTCTTTCATAGTTTTAGTATTCATGTTGTAAATATCAACGGTCAATTTAGATTTTAGGTTATTTACTACTGACCATAACTCTTTGTAATCAATAAAAGGAAAGATAATAGATGTTGAGGGTCTATTAGTATTATTTAGATATTCTAAACATCGTTGAGTGTTTGCACCCACATTACTTGTTAATGAATATGCAATTTTACGAAAGAATGTGTTAAACAGGTTTGCTATGTCTTTAGCCTTGGTGATTTTCTCTTCCTTATCATTCTTAATGTACGGGATAGTAGTCTTAGAACTTTGTTTATTTCCCTTTCCAACCTGTTCCCCCACAATCTTCCAAGTTTCTCTTATTTTATTATTTGAAATTCTGATTCTGTGCGCATATTGATATTTTTTTGCTACAGTCATAACCTTCCTTAAAACTTTTTTATACCTTCTTATTTTTATTCTCGTTTGTCCATTCGGTGCATGGTTCTGTAAAATTTCTAATTTTGCTAAATTATTTTTCGATACCTGTATCCCTTTTGTGGACCACTTCTTAACAATTTTATTTGAGTTATGTCGTACTGTTGGAAATGCTACATCGTAATAATGCCTAATAGCGTCCAACAAAATACTCATTCCTACATTCGGGTCCTTAGAATCTATGATTTGTGATCTTAGGGTAATAAAATCTCTGTTAACTAAGTAATGAAAGTAGTTAAAGTTATTTCTAGTCATTTTCCTTGAATACGTAGTTGTTTTAGATATTGTATCTTTGTTATTATAAAAAATTAGTTTAATAACATTATGATCAGATAGTTTACAGTCTGTTACATATCCTTTACAATTTTTAAAGTTAACAAAAAAGTTATCAATGCATGTCGCACTTGTACCATGTGTTCGAGTAGGCGTATTGAGTAGCCAATTGCAGTGAAAGTTTTCAAGTATATAAGCAAGTTTATGTATTCTCTTATCAAGTTTAAGTACATTTAAATTAAAATCCCCAGCTATGATAGTAAGTTTACCCTCCCGACATATGATATGTAAAAGTTTATTCAGAACATCAAAAAATAGAGAAAGATCTTTATCAGGCCTATACAAAGATACAATAACTAATCTTGAGGCTCTCAATTCAATAGCTGCCAATTCACAATTCATTTCAAAAGATAATTTATTGAGGTTTTTGCGAACCTTGTATTGTAATCCATTTTTAACAAATATAGCTGCACCACCATGATCAAAAAATTTTCTGTTAAAACACGTGGCGAGTTCATAGTTATCTAATTTCATAGCTGATACTTGATGATCTTTGGCCCATGTCTCTGTAAGACATAATATATCACATTTTTCTTCTTGTAGTACATGCTCAATTTCTAAGTACTTGTTATGGATGCTTTGAACATTAGCATGAAGTATTATTTTATAGTTGGTATCCGTTTCACCTCTGGAAAATTTTCGTTATTGCTTTGTAGCTTCCTCATTTCCGGAAAACATTTTATAAATTGCAGAGCTGAGGACGATTGGTACTCATTATTTATACATATTGTTATCGCTTCTGTTATAAAAATCTTAGTTTTATTTAAATTTGTTTTGTTGAAGTTCATGCTTGTCATGTTTATATCCAAATATTTAACTTCTTCGGATATGCTGGCTATATGTGCGATTTTAGTATTTATTTTGTGAATTTCGTTATCCTGAATACCATTATAGCAAATTCCACTAATTATCAATTTATATTTCCTTTGGGGATTTCGTATTATACCGTCTAACATTTTTATATAATTTCTGTTTTCGCTATCTGTTCCTTTAATATTAATCTTGCTGATTAGTATTACCACAATGTCGTTCCTGTCTAATGTTTTAGTTTTTTCTTCAAAATTTTCTAAGATTGCAGTATAGTGTGCCCCTGGTCTGCAATAGTTTATAAATTTGGAGTTTTCGGTTCTATTTATTATTGCTGTGGCTAGTCCTCTTCCGATTTCATCAGAAAATATTACGGTTTGTTTATAATTTCTTTTTGTAGTATTTATATCAGTCTTATGAATAACTCCGTTTTTTAATGTTTTGTCTACCAATTGAAGAGTATTCCTATTTTCCAATTCAAGAATTTTAAGTTTAAGCTTTTTCTCTTCGTTTAGTAATTTATTTATTTTATTTTGCAACACTTTTACTCTTTTTAAAAGTTTTTTTATTTTTGGTCTGCCACGCTTGTTCTTATTGGTAAATAATCCTGCTCTAAGTCTATTTGCATGTTGTATACATTTTTGACTACCATTTCCTTTATCTTTTTCCTCCTTGCTCGCCGTCGCATTCTTTTCCTTCTCTTCATCCAGCCATAATGTCAATTGATCAATTTTCTTATTAAGTTCGAATATTATCTCTACTTGTGTCTTAAGTGGAACTATACTTTCTGACGTCGAACAAGTGTTATCTCTATTTTCAGGTGTCATTGTTCTTGGTATTTTTCTTTTTCTATTTGAAGCAGGACTGGCATACTCAATTTTTTTATAAAGTTCGATCAGTTTGTATGACTTTTCCAAGTCTTTTTTAAGAATCTCGTTTTCGGTTAGCAAATTATCTACCTCGTTATTTGCTGATAGCAATTCGTTTTCTAAGGTTGCAACTTTTTGCTGTAGTTCTATGTGTGACCCGCTATGATCAAGGGATATTTGAGAATGACATACTCTTGTTGATTCAAATACAGATGAATCTGTTAGATTTCCCAATGAGCTAGCTCGTTGTCGTTGGTGAAAGCGGAAAGTGACATTGTCCACTTCCATATTTTCCATTTCGAACTTGTATGCCATTTTAACATATGAATATAAAAAATAAAAAAGTAAGTAAGTAAGCAAAAGTTTCAAGCAATTTTATAGCCATAATCGGATCAAAAGCAAAATATTGCAAGGCACTACAAAATACAAGAAAAGCAAAATTTATCACAAAATAACATGCCACAAAATAAATCAAAGGCAAAAAAAAAAAAAAAAAAAATTTAAGATGTCGCAAAATATGAGATTAGAAAAAAAATAAATGCAATTTCCCTCACTAAATCAATGCATAATAACACAATTTATCTAAGCACAAGTTACAGTCACAGTAGGTTAATAAAAAGGAGCCAACCAATCAAAATATTAAAAGCTTTTTAAGAACACAAAAAAAGTAATAATTAATCAAATTGTCAAAATCATATCAATACATCAAAACATGCTAAACAAACACTAGTGTGGTAAAATATTCAGTTAAGTTAAAATTAAATAAAGTCACTAATTAATACATAATAATAAAAAAAACGGCCAATTAAAATTTAGGCATTAAAGCAAGATTATAATGAAAAGTCATAAAAGCATTAGTCAGTATTCATAAAAAAAAACAATAAATAATCAAATTGTCAAAATCATATCAATACATCAAAAAAAGCATGCTAAACAAATAATAGTAAGGTAAAATAATCAGTTTAGTTAAAAATAAATAAAGCCAGTAAATACAAAATAAATAAAAAAATATATCAGTCATAGGCGTTAAAGCAAGGATAAAATGAATAGGTAGCCATAAAAGCATTAGTCAGTCAGTACATAAAAAACACATACATTTTTACAACACAGACTAAAGATAGGATAAATCTATTGGAAATATATTTAAAATGAAAAAATATAAATCTAAAAAAAATAAAAAATGCAAGAAAGTGCAAATCATTTAAAGCAATTCAATCAAATTATATTAAAACTAAAACTATTAAAAAAAATTACACAAAAAGACATTTCAATTAATTTCACGGCGTTGGATTAGAACCGCAGACTGCCGACTTCTTCGCTCTCAGAAGCAACGAATTACTCCGCTACACCACGAAGACTGTTAGCAATGTGGTCGAAATTGTCAATCAACTTGCGACTTCCAAAAATTCAATTACATTCGATGTGATGGTAGATGAGAAAGCACAAATGCAAGTTACACGAAGGTAGACAATATAACACAAGCACTTGTTGCTTTTAAAGATTTATGTAATTTCACTGTTTGTTTATACAGACTGCATGTAGGCTTCCCCGTGCGTCGTCACCATAATACTTGAAGTGTTGCTTTGTATGCGATAGCTACGATCCTGTTTGGTATTTTGATGATAAATATCCGAGATGGTTGAAAATGTTTAACACTTATTTGTTTGTAAATAACCAAAATGTAAGCTTATACAACACTTTCACTTAGGAACTGAAACGTTGTCGATACATTGCAAACATTTTCACTGTTCATAAAGCACTTTTGAATTTTTTTCGCAAATTTAACACGGAGCTCTTCTTGCTCCTTCTGTGACAGCTGTCAGATTCACCCATTGTGCTTCGGACGTGTGCTCCTGAATTGGCACCAGTTCTAACGCGCCTTTTCCGGCTCTCTTACACCACTGGCGTCGTCCCGAGCTCTTGGAAGACAGCCCTTGTCCACCCGATTCCAAAAAAGGCGATCGCTCAGATCCGTCCAACTACAGGCCAATAGCTATTACCTCTTTACTCTCCAAAGTAATGGAGTCCATTATAAACCGCCAGCTCTTAAGGTACCTAGAAGAGAACCAGCTACTAAGTGATCGCCAGTATGGTTTTCGTCGCGGTCGATCGGCTGGTGCTCTTTTAGTGTACCTTACTCACCGATGGGCGGAGGCAGTTGAGAGTAAGGGGGAGGCACTGGCAGTTAGCTTGGACGTAGCGAAAGCTTTTGACAGGGTATGGCACAGGGCTCTTCTCTCTAAACTTCCATCATACGGGCTTCCTGAGAAATTGTGTTCATGGGTTGCCAGCTTTCTTACTGGGCGTAGCATCAGAGTCGCAGTCGACGGTTCGTGCTCCGACATGAAGCCCGTGAATGCTGGAGTCCCGCAGGGGTGTGTGTTGTCCCCTACTCTGTTTCTTCTGCATATCAATGACATGCTGCATAACAAAAGCATTCATTGCTATACAGACGACAGTACTGGGGATACGCTCTACACCGGGCGAACTAACATGTCTCTGGAAAGCGTCATCGAGAGCCGGAATAAACTTGTGACTGACACCGAGAACATGTTAAGTCATGTCTCGGATTGGGTCCGACATAACCTAGTCCGCTTTGACCCCTCCAAAACACAAGTTTGCGCATTTACCGCAAAAAAACATCCCTTCGTCGTACCTCTGAACTTTGAGGGAGCTCCCCTTGATACCAATCCGATTATTGGAATCCTTGGCGTCGATATTTCGAGTGACGTTCAGTTTCGTGGTCATTTGGAAGGTAAAGCTAAATTACCTTCGAAAAAGCAGGGTGTGCTTAATAGAGCGGGTCAGTATTTCACGCCGGCCCACCGTTTACAACTGTATAAAGCACAGGTCAGGCCGCATATGGAATACTGCTCCCATCTCTGGGCTGGAGCACCCCAATACCAACTCCTTCCATTTGACCGCATTCAACGCAGAGCTGCTCGAATTGTCGGCGACGTGGTTATTTCAGGTCGGCTCGATCCACTGGCTCTTCGGAGAGACGTTGCGACTCTCTGTATTGTACCGTATATATCATGGGGAGTGTTCTGAGGAATTGTTCGGCTTGATCCCTGCCGCTAATTTCCTTCACCGCACTACACGCAATCGATTGTCATTCCATCCACATCACCTTGATGGATGGCGGTCTACTACTGTGCGATTTTCAAGAAATTTCTTGCCTCGAACTATAGTGTTGTGGAACCAGCTCTCGGCGGCGGTATTTCCGGACCGTTACGACTTAGGGATCTTCAAGAAACGAGCCTATTCCTTCCTTAAAGGCCGGCAACGCGCCTGCGATTCCTCTGGTTTTGCGGGTGTCCATGGGCGGCGGTGATTACTTTCCATCAGGTGACCCGCTTGCTCGTTTGCCTCCTTCTGCTATTAAAAAAAAAACAGTCTGAATGACGTCATGAAAGCTGGACTCAACCTCCAAAAGGACCTTCAGTCTTTGGAGATCAAATGGAGGCTGTATCAATATGGGTTCACCGCCGATTTGGAGAAAATGTTCAGACAAATCTGGATTAACGAAGAGGATCAAGGTTATCAAAAAATAATTTGGCGCAACAATATCAATGAACCGATCAAGGAGTATCAGTTGACCACAGTGACGTATGGGACAAAAGCAGCCCCATATTTAGCTATGATGACTCTAAAACAGCTGGTTTCTGACGAAAGATCAAATTACAGCGGTAGCCAGGCTCCAGCTGTTCTGGAACAATCCATGTATATGGATGACCTCGTAGATGGGGCCCATAGTGTCGAATCAGCAAGACAACTACGTGATAACCTCATCAAACTTCTAAAATCAGGAGGTTTTAATCTGAGAAAATAGAGATCAAACGTACCGGAGCTTTCAGATTCTTATCGTGAGTCATCCAATCAAGATAGTTTCGATTTCAAGGGAGCTGAGCAAAGCAAAACTTTCGGGTTGGATCCGCGCAAAGATCATTTTCTTTTTGAGTCAAAATTAATCTTTCCAACGAGCATGAAACCAAACGATCTTTATTGTCAAACATATCAAAATTATTTGACCCGCTCGGCTGGTTATCACCCCTTTCTACTAAATTAAAAACCATTTTTCAAGATGTGTGGTTATCAAATATCAGTTGGGACGATCAATTACCTAAACAAATCCAATCAGAATGGAATAAAGTCAAGAATGACATAATTAATATAAATTTATTACAAACACCTCGTTGGATTGGGTTACGAGAAAACGACACCATCGAGTTACACGGCTTTTGTGACTCATCCAACAAGGCTTATGCTTGTGTAATATACTGTAAAATACAAAGAGGTGATCATTACATAATAACACTATTAGTAGGAAAATCAAGATTGGTACCTACTAGTACAAAGCTCTCACTGCCAAAATTAGAGTTGAGTGGGGCACTACTTCTATCAAAATTAATGTCAAAAGTAATTGAATGTTATAAGGGTTACGAAATCAAACAATTTGGATGGTGCGACTCAATGATCGTGTTAGGGTGGCTCAATGGAGATCCAACACGCTGGAAGACCTTTGTTGCGAACCGTACAAGGGAGATAGTCGGAGTCATACCACGGAAAAACTGGCGTTACGTAAAATCCGAAGAGAACCCGGCGAATTGCGCTAGTCGCGGATTAACGGCATCGCAGTTAAAAGTTTATTCTCTGTGGTGGAAAGGTCCGGCTTGGTTAAAAAATTATAACAAGTTAGAAGAACAGCCTTTAGTATTTACTACAGAACAAGAAGTGAAAAACGTAAGCCAAGTTAACGTAATAATAACAAAAGAAAATATCAACAACAGTATAATTTATAAATTATCATTAAAATATAATACAATCAACATAATAATTAGAATATTATCATGGATGTTAAGATTCACTTCAAAAGATATCAAGAAAAATTATTTATCAATATCAGAGTTAGACAGAGCAAGAAATATAATTAAAAGACAATTTCAATTATTTGAGTTTTCAAAGGAGATTGATTGTTTAAAGGAAGGAAAAACTGTTCATCCAAAATGTCTAATTTGTCATTTAAATCCATTTTTTGATCAAGACGGTCTTATCAGAGTCGGAGGACGTCTAAGAAAAGCAAACATAAGCCATGACATGAAACACCCCTTAATCATTCCGAAAAACTCACGCCTATCAGAACTTTTAATCGAGTTCTATCATAAAATATGTTTACATGGAGGCCCTCGTTTGACCGCAGCATATGTCAGACAAAAGTACTGGCTCATTGGTGGAAATCGAGCTATCAAAAAACGCCTACGCCTATGCGTCACCTCTAGAAGACACGAACCAGTAAAGCATTATCAACTGATGGGAGATCTACCTGCTGCGCGCATAACCCCTACCAGACCGTTCTACAATTGTCGAGTAGACCTTACTGGATTTATCAATATCAAGGCAAACAAGGGTCGAGGTATCAAGACAACTAAGGGGTACATCGCCGTCTTCGTATGCATGGTGACAAAAGCCGTGCATATTGAATTAGTATCAGATTTAAGTTCATCTGCTTTTTTGGCAGCCCTGCGTCGAATGGCGGCGAGAAGAGGCGCTCCTCGAAATATCTACAGTGACAATGGAACTAACTTTGTCGGTGCTAGTAGAATCCTGAACAATGAATATATCAATTTAAAAGAAATATTAGACTACGAGTTTTTTACTGCTATTACAGATATGGAAATTAATTGGTCCTTTAACGCCCCATCGTGGCCCACAGCCGGAGGTTTATGGGAAGCGGCCGTTAAAAGCTTGAAACATCACATCAAAAGGGTAATTGGAGAACAAAATTTAACATATGAAGAATATTCAACCCTCTTGGCTCGTGGTCGTGCTCTCTAACAGAAGACGCCAATAACATTGATTTTCTTACACCATCTCATTTCTTATCAAGCGGACCGACCCTTACTATCATCGAGACAGAAAGAGATTTGCGAACCCGATGGCAGCTAACACAAAAAATAATCAACGATGTATGGAAAAGGTGGAGAACCGAGTACCTATGTCAGTTATCATCCAGGAGCAAATGGCACCAACCTAATGAGAACCTCAAAGTCGACGATGTCGTTATCATACAGGATGTCAATCTCCCCCCGAAAAAGTGGGCTTTAGGCCGAATCGTTACCTTACACCCCGGAAGCGACGGCTATGAGCGAGTTGTCACTATAAAAACAAAAACCAGCATCATCAAACGGCCGATTACAAAGATATCACGATTACCAGTCTCATATCAAGAAACACAGCTAAACCCTGAAGTAAAACCTAAAGAGGAAAATAATATCACCGCCGCCGCAACAGTGGAATTGAAGCGCCCAAAGTCAACAAAGTTCAATTAACTTAATTATTTCTTTATCATGTTCACATTGCTTTTATCATTCAGCTCAGCTGTAAAATGCGAATATAAAACATCATACCTAAATACCAGCCAAGGTTTCTATTTCGATAAAATCTCCAACATTCGCATAGAAAGGAATCAATGGAAACTAGTAATATATTACGATATGGATCCATACTGGCGAGGCACTGAATTACTGGGTAAATATGTAAACCACATGGAAAACACATGTTTTAATAACAACATTAAAAAGATATCACAGTGCAATGTTATGCTGCTCCAATTACATCACGGGTTCACCGAGCTCGAGCATTACAATAGCATTCTGCTCGGTCAGCAGCTCCCAGGGCGCGAGCGCACGCGACGTCGGCGCCGCGGCCTTATCAATGGCATCGGAAACATTGCAAATACGCTATTTGGAGTACTTGACGATAATTCCGCTCAACAATATGAGAAAGACATAGATATTCTCAGAAATAATCAAAAACACTTAGCGAACTTATGGAAAAGTTTTTAAACAACATTAACTTACAACTTTACAACTCTGTAATAAATCTGTATGAACAGTGTGTCGCATCTGCGCTTAGACATTTCTATGACAACTAGGTAAGCCCCGCACCACGGTACAAATATCATTGTAGCTGTGCACAACTGCACATTTATTATATGGGACGTCTACTCTAGTATATTTACCTCAATGCATATTTCATATTTTATTGTTACATCTGTCAAGTAGCCAATTACAAAAATACCATTAAAAGGGGAGAAGCATGCTTTGGTTTTTGACGCATCCATTTTACACGTGCGAGCTGTACGAAAAACTTTGCAATACTAACGTGATAAATACTGAACGTATAGGCTTTCTTGTTCACTCCGATAATGAAATGAAATCTATCAGTATTTATCATAATGATGGATCGCAGTATTTACTGAGCGTCTAGGGGTCGCCTAAGACAACGAATTACAAATACTTAGATAGGTGAGCGTTTACCAGTTGTCTTGGGGGTTGGTCAGCTAGCTCATATAAATCTCGAAAATACTGAGGGCCTAGTCAACTAGCAAACGCTCGACCGGTGACAGCGTCAAAATCGCTCATCAAATTTGCTAGGATATATCGATATCGATAAGCTAAGGGATATAGAACATACAGGCTTGTCTTAGTATTTTTTTGTTTGATGATAATCTAACGCTTAAGTAAGATTAATAAATAGGTAGTAACCCCACCGATCCTTTTGAGTTTTAGTGAATTGAATGTCACTTTACTAAGAAATTCGGGTAGACTCCTTGAGACAATTTGAAAAGTGAATCGCTTATTTCGCCGAAAGTTCGCCAGGCAAGCACGTTTGTAAATAAGTACACACGGCGTCAGATCAACCTACCCTAAACTGTCAAACTTCTCCAATGAATATTGATCCTTAAAACCAAACAATAAAGTTCAAATTTGATTGTAGAACTTTGACAGTTTTGGGTAGCTTGATCTGACGCCGTGTGTACTTATTTGATGACGAGTGACTTACAGCTACCATAATATGACATTGATATGAGACCAAACCATTGAGATAGATACTATAGAGGTAACTTCTAAGTGCAAAATTTTCACACATGCACAAAAAAAGGGGCATAAGTGTGCGTTACTAAAATGTTGCCAGCTCACAGTTGTCACTCCCTAAATATGGGTAAATTTTTATTCAATGTTAAGAACAAATACCATGTCTCGACCTCTCGACATAACACCTCTCATTTTTGTGTCGGATGTAGAAAAAGAAACGAAAACATAAAATCAACAACAATGTATTGTGGATGAAATATCAACCAATCTTTGAGAAATTTTATACAATATAAAATAAAATAACACTTGAAGCCAAATTATAATAGGTAACTCTTATTTATGAAACAATCCGTGGCCTAAATTGTTTCTTTCTAACATTAATTTCAACGTAAGTTAAACTTTTAACTTTTAATCGCTGTTTTTAAATAAGGATCAATCTGACAAAGTCAAGATTATTTAAGTGAAAAAGATGCATTGCTGCTTTGGTTCTAATGTTTCTTCAGTACTGCAACTACTGCACGATTAAACAACCTGTAACATAAATACTTCATCTTAATTTTGTGGAATACCGAAAATTCATACTAAAATAAAGGAGAACTTTGCGAAATCGCGGTCACTGATAAACCAATAGAGAAGTTAAAAACAAACAAAAAATCTCAGAAGCGACACACTTTATGATTTGTGATACTTACTTCTAGATTATTTTTATTATCAGTATTCAAGTCCTTAATAGTATTCGTGTTATCAAGTTTTGATAAGTGGCTGCGATTTCGCTAAGATTTCATTTTTCTTTATTTTTATGTCTCCATTATCATTTTTCATTTCATTTTTTTGACTGTTTCGTCCTTTGGAAATCTAAAATAAATAGAAAATAAACGATAATTTACACTAGGCTGGTTTGATTCTCGTGAGGCCCCTAAAACCTTAAAACTAAATTTATTATTTTCTACCACGCTCAGTCTAACGCTCGAATAGATAGGAAAGGTAAAAAGTACAGGTGAATATAATTTAATTAGATAATTTATTTTATGCTATTCGTTCCATACTAAAACCTAAGTATTTTTGGGGTAAGCTTTGCCAAGTACCTGACAATACTGATTACAGGTTATGTTGAAATAATTTTATGAAATTTCCGTATTTAACCAAAAGCACACATATTTAAGACTAGAATTAGATATTTACAATCATTAATTAGCATTTTCAATAGAAACAAATCAAATATTGCATGGTAAATTGCTAATAATCATCACGAAACCAGATTAACAAAACTTACGTAAGAAACGATATTCCAGACTCTTGCCACTCACTTCTATTACTGCAATGTTTGACTGAACAACTTGTTGTTCAATTAAGCCCAACGGAATAATATGTACACTTATAATATTCATTTATTCAAATAAAAAAACAAATAATTATTTGGTAGGTAAAATAATGACAGCGATTTGTTTGGGGCCAAGTGTCGCTGGATCCATGTAAAACGTTGCACAGTTTCACTGACACGGTCCTTTCATCCTATGTTTTGTCTTTCTTTTACTTAGGGTAAACATGATGTGCCGAAACGGAACAAAAGTAGTAATGGATTAAGGCAGAAAGAGATAGCAAACTTATGCTCTCTCTATAGTTATAGATCTCAATGGACCAAACCCATTTTTCAGCTTATAATATAAATAAATTAAGACTGAAGACCACAAGCAAACGCTTGCTGCCAAGAATTTCTCAAATATTAACAACTTGACGTCCGCCTGTAATGAAATAAGTGATAACACTAAATGTTACAAACCGCGCGAACATTTAAACAGTTTGATCTTAGATGCGAGTACCCACTAGGTAGTGATTAAAACGTTTGCATCTTGTATGAGTACATCGCCTAAAGTAACTCTATGGCGTAGCGGCTAAGGCTTTCGGGTTTAATTGTCTAACTGGAACACCTATCACATTATTTTTCTAATTGATTATTGTCCTAAATAAAATAAAATTAAAAACATTCCAAGTACCTACATTGTTTTGATAGTTAACTTAAAACTAATTTTAAAATATGCAAACTAGCGAAGCAATGTACTTACTGTTACTTGAAAGGTAATGCTAGAGGTTCAACTAATGCAAAAAGTCCCCGCCAGCGCCGCCCCAGTTTGTGATCTTGCCAGTTAGTTACGCAACTTTCACATTACCGAGTTAAAGGATGGGTAACCAAATAAAAAGCGTCTCGAGCTCCTCCGTGCTTCGGAAGGCACGTAAAGCACATTGCGGTTGTATTGGCACAGGGCGTAGCCTGGGGCCCAAGACTGCTAATTTACGAATGGCATAATTGAATCGTAATTGTATCGCAATTGTATCGCATTGTAATTGTTTGACACATTTGGTATTCTTATATGAATTAGAGAATACCAAATGTGTCAAACAATTACAATACGATCCAATTGCAATTCAATTATGCCATTCGTAAATTAGCAGACTTGGGCCCCTGTTATAGCCCAGTCTGCCTTAGTGCTGTCGTTCATGTGGGAACGTTCAGGACGTTCATAGGATGACGATGATGACAACATCGCCTTAATATAGGATTGCTTCATTGTAACTTATTTATAGCGGTAGGTATCGAAAATAAAAGTCAAATCATTTATTAAATATACGCCTTCACAGACACGATGACATGATCGTGGTCTCTACGCGACAAGTTAAAATATTTATTTATTTTACATTATTTATTTCACTGCCATTAATTATGAGTTGGTTGATAATGTTTCGAAATAAAACATAGCATTATTTATATATTTACTTACCAAAAATAATTTTAAAACAATTAATTTTATATAATTACCCTAGTATGTTGACAATGAATCAAGTACAACTTTAATAGCTTAATGTAGTAGTAAGTAGTAGAAATAATTGATATAGGTACCTAAACATTTTCTATAGGTACCTAGGTACCTACTGCAAGTAAAATTAAATATCAAGTAAAAAATAACATTAGTTATTGTTGTATTTCTCAATATATTCTTATTTCTTTACCTAACTCTCTCAAAGTCAAAGTTTATTAAATATAAGGCTTCACTTTCTCTTAGTGACATTAAAACTATATGTAACCATAAAAATAAATGCCAATTGTGTGTACAAGAAAGTAGGTACTGTTTTTTTGAGTACCTAGGTACCTAAGTAAATCTTTTTAATAAAGTACAATAAACTTAGAACTAAATTAACTTTAAGTATACTTAATTTTTTCCCATCATATAAACCAAATCACTATTTTATGGGTTAAATATAGTTATGGCACACTGTTCCTTTTTGTAGAATAAAAATGTTGTCAACTAAGGTACTGTTTTTTGTACCTAAGTAAATCTTTTAAATAAAGCACAATAAACTTAGAGCTAAATTAACTTTATGTTTAATTTTTCCCCATCATATTTATAAACCAAATTACTTATGCTGCAACACAGACTGCTCCTTTTTGTAGAATAAAAACGTTGTCAACATTAGAGATCCACAAAATAAAATCATATAAACAACTAAATTCAACTATGCCAAAGCCATGTTTAATGCAGTTTCATTGTTGGATACGACATGTGGTCATGTGGTGCACATCCCTTCTTTCTTGTGAGCCTGATGCAGCATTAAATATTGGTGTTATTATGATTAACCATGCTTTTTGAAGGTATCCAGAATCTCCTAAGAAATTAGAACAATATACTTACTTATAGAAAATTGTCATAGATAAAAAGTTAGTAGGTAGTATTTACTAAAAATAATTTAAAAACATTTCATTTTATTTATTTATTTTATATTCACAGGTGAATCGACAGTTCTATAAAAAGTATAACACTGAAAATGTGAAACAGCAATCCATTTACAGATTCACACAAATAAAAATGTGATAGTAACATTACAAACTCAAGCAACAAATACAATCGATTACTTCACAATCGCCAAATTGATAATAACTAAACTATTACAGAGTATGCTAGATATGGAACTTAATTTGTATTATATGTATAACAAGCCACCTTATGTTAAGCCACCTATTTAAAGAAAAAACAATATTATAACAAACACAATAGAACCACAGACATACGTTTGTGAATAGAACCCACCAGATTTAATAATCGGATAGTAATAATGCAAGTTTATACATATAATTACCTTTGTATGTTGATAATGAATCAAGTACAACTTCAATAGCTTAATGTTATCACTAGTACAAATTGATATAAGTACTTAAACATTTTCTATAGATACCTACTGCAAGTAAAATTAAATATCAAGTAAAAAATAACATTAATGTTGTATTTCTTAATATATTCTTATTTCCCTAACTAACTCTCTCAATGTCAAAGTTTATTAAATATGAGGCTTCACTTTCTCTTATTGACATTAAAACTATATGTAACTATAAAAATAAATGCCAATAATAATTGTGTGTATAAAAAGGTACTGTTTTTTTAGTACCTACCTACCTAAGTAAATCTTTTTAATAAAGTACAATAAACTTAGAACTAAATTAACTTTATACTTAATTTTTCCCCATCATATAAACCAAATTACTATTTTATGGGTTAAATATATTTATGGCACAGACTGCTCCTTTTTATAGAATAAAAACGTTGTCAACATTAGAGCTCCACAAAAAAAAATCATGTACCTACCTAAATAACTAAATTCAACGATGCCAAAGCCATGTTCAATGCAGTTTCATTGTTGGATATGACATGTGGTACACACCCCTCCTTTCTTGTGAGCCTGATGCAGCATTAAATATTGTTGTTATTATCATTATCCATGCTTTTTGAAGGTATCCAGAATCTCCTAAGAAATTAGAACAATATACTTACTTAAGTACTTATAGAGAATTGTCATAGATAAAAAGTTAGTAGGTAAGTACCTATGTATTATACAAAATTGCTTGATATTGTTTTTACCAAATAACCATGTTTGTTCACCATTCTGAGGAAGTCCATCCTCCAAATTATGAGGTAACATTTAAGATTTTTGAATCGTCGTCTCAAATCTGCAAAACCACATAAAATAGTTTTATCTTTATGTCAATACTCTTTATTCTAGCAATTTTAACAACACTGACATTTCCTGGTAAATCCCAATATAATAATAGGCATAATACTTACCTACCTTTATTATGTAAGTAATAATTTATTTATTAAAACTTACCGTTTGAACATAAGAGGGCCTAGTCAATTGGCAAACAAATTAAACGCTACGAAATCTTCGCTACGATAAACTGAATGTATGGGATTGACATAAGCAAAAGTTACCTACGACGTAAAATTTACGCTAAAATAGACCAAATTGACAGTTTGACAAGCCAAGAATCGCTAATCTAGCGATCACTCAAACATTGAAGATAAAAATTCACACAAAATGGCGATTGCTTGATCAGCTGATGAAGGAATAGTTGTGTTGTGTTGAAAGTTTTGTTTAAAATGCTCTTTTTAGGGCTATTGTGGACTGTGATAATCAAGTGCTCAGGCGCTAAGGAAGAAATGTTTCCCTACGTTACTTGGAGCAAATTAACGAAATCGAGTTTGTTGTACTTGTGAATAGTTCTCGGAGTTCTCGTTTACGAACTTTCAAATATCTAACTAAGGTCTGCCGGGAATTGCATGCTGATATAGTTGTTGCGATGTGAGTGACCAAATAAATGTGTGTCATGCAACATTTTCCGCAACGAAGAGCAAGTCGCTGCATAACAATTTGTAGGGGCTCTCAAACCATACAAACATTTGGGCCAAATAAATCCACCTAAGTACCTGTAATCATGACAAGAAAGGTCAAGAATAAGACAACAGTAAGGGACTTTTTGTATAAATATTAAATGTAACCTATCCATAATGTCCATTTATCAATTTATAACTTAGATTGCCTATTTGTTTTACAGGTTCCAATGAAGATTTAATTTGCCAGGTAGCTTAGAGTATTAAACCAAGGCTCTAAGTGTAGTAAGGTGTACCTATTGACTATACCCTATAAATCTTATACAGACAAGCATCTTTCATAATAGGAAAAGATATCAGTCCTTATGTTCAAACGGTAAGTTTTAATAAATAAATTATTCCTTACATAATAAAGGTAAGTATTATGCCTATTATTATATTGGGATTTACCAGGAAATGTCAGTTTTGTTAAAATTGCTAGAATAAAGAGTATTGACATAAAGATAAAACTATTTTATGTGGTTTTGCAGATTTGAGACGACGATTCAAAAATCTTAAATGTTACCTCATAATTTGGAGGATGGACTTCCTCAGAATGGTGAACAAACATGGTTATTTGGTAAAAAACAATATCAAGCAGTTTTGAATAATACATTAATACATAGGTACTTACCTACTAACTTTTTATCTATGACAATTTTCTATAAGTAAGTATATTGTTCTATATAAGAAATACAACATTAATGTTATTTTTTACTTGATATTTAATTTTACTTGCAGTAGGTACCTATAGAAAATGTTTAAGTACCTACTTATATCAATTTCTACTAGTCATAACATTAAGCTATTGAAGTTGTACTTGATTCATTATCAACATACAAAGGTAATTATATGTATTAACTTGCATTATTATTATCCGATTATTAAATCTGGTGGGTTCTATTGTGTTTGTTAAAATATTGTTTTTTCTTTAAATAGGTGGCTTAACATAAGGTGGCTTGTTATACATATAATACAAATTAAGTTCCATATCTAGCATACTCTGTAATAGTTTAGTTATTATCAATTTGGCGATTGTGAAGTAATCGATTGTAATTGTTGCTTGAGTTTGTAATGTTACTATCACATTTTTATTTGTGTGAATCTGTAAATGGTTTGCTGTTTCACATTTTCAGTGTTATACTTTTTATAGAACTGTTGATTCACCTGTGAATATAAAATAAATTAATAATATTAATTGTTTTTAAATTATTTTTGGTAAATATATACTACCTACTAACTTTTTATGTATGACAATTTTCTATAAGTAAGTATATTGTTCCAATTTCTTAGGAAATTCTGGATACCTTCAAAAAGCATGGTTAATCATAATAACACCAATATTTAATGCTGCATCAGGTTCACAATAAAGAAGGGATGTGTACCACATGTCGTATCCAACAATGAAACTGCATTAAACATGGCTTAAAGTTGTACTTGATTCATTATCAACATACTAGGGTAATTATATAAAATTAATTGTTTTAAAATTAGTTTTGGTAAACATATAAATAATCCTATGTTTTATTTCGAAACATTATCAACCAACTCATAATGAATGGCAGTGAAATAAATAATGTAAAATAAATAAATATTTTAACTTGTCGCGTAGAGACCACGATCATGTCATTGTGTCTGTGAAGGCGTATATTTAATAAATTATTTGACTTTTAATTTCATTTATTTTCGGTACCTACCGCTATAAATAAGTAACAATGAAACAATCCTATATTAAGGCGATGTTGTCTTCATCGTCATCCTATGAACGTCCTGAACGTTCCCACATGAACGACAGCACTAAGGCAGACTGGGCTATAACAGGCTTAAGCCCTGAGCCAATACAACCGCAGTGTGCTTTACGTGCCTTCCAAAGCACGCAGGAGCTCGAGACGCTTTTTATTTGGTTACCCATCCTTTAGCTCGGTAATGTGAAAGTTGCGTAACTAACTGGCAAGATCACAAACCGGTGCGGCGCGTGCGGGGACTTTTTGCATTAGTTGAACCTCTAGCATTACCTTTCAAGTAACAGTAAGTACATTGCTTCGCTAGTTTGCATATTTTAAAATTAGTTTTAATTTAACTAGCAAAACCATGTACTTGGAATGTTTTTTATTTTATTTTATTTAGGACAATAATCAATTAGAAAAGTAATGTGATAGGTGTTGTAGTTAGACAACTAAACCCGAAAGCCTTAGCCGCTCATACAAGATGCAAACGTTTTAATCACTACCTAGTGGGTACTCGCATCTAAGATCAAACTGTTTAAATGTTCGCGCGGTTTGTAACATTTAGTGTTATCACTTATTTCATTACAGACGGACGTCAAGTTGTTAATATTTGAGAAATTCTTGGCAGCAAGCGTTTGCTTGTGATCTTCAGTCTTAATTTATTTATATTATAAGCTGAAAAATGGGTTTGGTCTCATATCAATATCATATTATGGTAGGTAAGTCACTCGTCATCATTATAAGTACTTATTTACAAACGTGCTTGTCTGGCGAACTTCCGGCGAAAAAAGCGATTGATTCATTTTTTAAATTGTCTCAAGGAGTCTACCCGAATTTCTTAGTAAAGTGACATTCAATTCACTAAAACTCAAAAGGATCGGTGTGGTTACTACCTATTTATTAATCTTACTTAAGCGTTACATTATCATCAAACAAAAAAATACTAAGACAAGCCTGTATGTTCTATATCCCTTAGCTTATCGATATCGATGTAGCCTAGCGAATTTGATGAGCGATTTTGACGCTGTCACCGGTCGAGCGTTTGCCAGTTGACTAGGCCCTCAGGACTGATATCTTTTCCTATTATGAAAGATGCTTGTCTGTATAAGATTTATAGGGTACAGTCAATAGGTACACCTTACTACACTTAGAGCGTTGGTTTAATACTCTAAGCTACCTGGCAAATTAAATCATCATTGGAACCTGTAAAACAAATAGGCAATCTAAGTTATAAATTGATAAATGGACATTATGGATAGGTTACATTTAATATTTATACAGAAAGTCCCTTACTGTTGTCTTATTCTTGACCTTTCTTGTCATGATTAAAGGTACTTAAGTGGATTTATTTGGCCAAAATGTTTGCCAAAATACATTCTGAGGGCCTAGTCAATTGGCAAACAAATTAAACGCTACGAAATCTTCGCTACGATAAACCGAATGTATGGGATTGACATAAGCAAAAGTTACCTACGACGTAAAATTTACGCTAAAATAGACCTAATTGACAGTTTGACAAGCCAAGAATCGCTAATCTAGCGATCACTCAAACATTGAAGATAAAAATTCACACAAAATGGCGATTGTTTGATCAGCTGATGAAGGAATAGTTGTGTTGTGTTGAAAGTCTTGTTTAAAATGCTCTTTTTAGGGCTATTGTGGACTGCGATAATCAAGTGGTCAGGCGCTAAGGAAGAAATGTTTCCCTACGTTACTTGGAGCAAATTAACGAAATCGAGTTTGTTGTACTTGTGAATAGTTCTCGGAGTTCTCGTTTACGAACTTTCAAATATCTAACTAAGGTCTGCCGGGAATTGCGTACTGATATAGTTGTTGCGATGTGAGTGACCAAATAAATGTGTGTCATGCAACATTTTCCGCAACGAAGAGCAAGTCGCTGCATAACAATTTGTAGGGGCTCTCAAACCATACAAACATTTGGGCCAAATAAATCCACCTAAGTACCTTTAATCATGACAAGAAAGGTCAAGAATAAGACAACAGTAAGGGACTTTTTGTATAAATATTAAATGTAACCTATCCATAATGTCCATTTATCAATTTATAACTTAGATTGCCTATTTGTTTTACAGGTTCCAATGAAGATTTAATTTGCCAGGTAGCTTAGAGTATTAAACCAAGGCTCTAATTGTAGTAAGGTGTAGCTATTGACTATACCCTATAAATCTTATACAGACAAGCATCTTTCTTAATGGGAAAAGATATCAGTCCTTACGTTCAAACGGTAAGTTTTAATAAATAAATTATTACTTACATAATAAAGGTAAGTATTATGCCTATTATTATATTGGGATTTACCAGGAAATGTCAGTTTTGTTAAAATTGCTAGAATAAAGAGTATTGACATAAAGATAAAACTATTTTATGTGGTTTTGCAGATTTGAGACGACAATTCAAAAATCTTAAATGTTACCTCATAATTTGGAGGATGGACTTCCTCAGAATGGTGAACAAACATGGTTATTTGGTAAAAAACAATATCAAGCAATTTTGTATAATACATAGGTACTTACCTACTAACTTTTTATCTATGACAATTTTCTATAAGTAAGTATATTGTTCTAATTTCTTAGGAGATTCTGGATACCTTCAAAAAGCATGGTTAATGATAATAACAACAACATTTAATGCTGCATCAGACTCACAAGAAAGGAGGGGTGTGTACCACATGTCATATCCAACAATGAAACTGCATTGAACATGGCTTTGGCATCGTTGAATTTAGTTATTTATATGATTTTTTTTTGTGGAGCTCTAATGTTGACAACGTTTTTATTCTGCAAAAAGGAGCAGTCTGTGCCATAAATATATTTATCCATAAAATAGTAATTTGGTTTATTTGATGAGGAAAAATTAAGTATAAAGTTAATTTAGTTCTAAATTTATTGTGCTTTATTTATAAAGATTTACTTATTTAAAAAAAACAGTACCTTCATTGACAACATTTTTATTTTAAGAAAAGGAACAGTGTGCCATAAATATATTTAACCCATAAAATAGTGATTTGGTTTATATGATGGGGAAAAATTAAGTATAAAGTTAATTTAATTCTAAGTTTATTGTACTTTATTAAAAAGATTTACTTAGGTAGGTACTAAAAAGCAGTACCTACCTTCTTATTTTTTATACACATATAGTTTTAATGTCAATAAGAGAAAGTGAATCCTCATATTTAATAAACTTTGACTTTGAGAGAGTTAGGTAAGGAAATAAGAATATATTAAGAAATACAACATTAATGTTATTTTTTACTTGATATTTAATTTTACTTGCAGTAGGTACCTATAGAAAATGTTTAAGTACCTACTTATATCAATTTCTACTAGTCATTAACATTAAGCTATTGAAGTTGTACTTGATTCATTATCAACATACAAAGGTAATTATATGTATAAACTTGCATTATTATTATCCGATTATTAAATCTGGTGGGTTCTATTGTGTTTGTTATAATATTGTTTTTTCTTTAAATAGGTGGCTTAACATAAGGTGGCTTGTTATACATATAATACAAATTAAGTTCCATATCTAGCATACTCTGTAATAGTTTAGTTATTATCAATTTGGCGATTGTGAAGTAATCGATTGTAATTGTTGCTTGAGTTCGTAATGTTACTATCACATTTTTATTTGTGTGAATCTGTAAATGGTTTGCTGTTTCACATTTTCAGTGTTATACTTTTTATAGAACTGTCGATTCACCTGTGAATATAAAATAAATAAATAAAATTAATTGTTTTTAAATTATTTTTGGTAAATATATACTACCTACTAACTTTTTATGTATGACAATTTTCTATAAGTAAGTATATTGTTCCAATTTCTTAGGAGATTCTGGATACCTTCAAAAAGCATGGTTAATCATAATAACACCAATATTTAATGCTGCATCAGGCTCACAAGAAAGAAGGGATGTGCACCACATGACCACATGTCGTATCCAACAATGAAACTGCATTAAACATGGCTTAAAGTTGTACTTGATTCATTATCAACATACTAGGGTAATTATATATAATTAATTGTTTTAAAATTATTTTTGGTAAACATATAAATAATCCTATGTTTTATATCGAAACATTATCAACCAACTCACAATGAATGGCAGTGAAATAAATAATGTAAAATAAATAAATATTTTAACTTGTCGCGTAGAGACCACGATCATGTCATTGTGTCTGTGAAGGCGTATATTTAATAAATGATTTGACTTTTAATTTCAATTATTTTCGGTACCTACCACTATAAATAAGTAACAATGAAACAATCCTATATTAAGGCGATGTTGTCTTCATCGTCATCCTATGAACGTCCTGAACGTTCCCACATGAACGACAGCACTAAGGCAGACTGGGCTATAACAGGCTTAAGCCCTGAGCCAATACAACCGCAGTGTGCTTTACGTGCCTTCCGAAGCACGGAGGAGCTCGAGACGCTTTTTATTTGGTTACCCATCCTTTAGCCCGGTAATGTGAAAGTTGCGTAACTAACTGGCAAGATCACAAACCGGTGCGGCACGGGCGGGGACTTTTTGCATTAGTTGAACCTCTAGCATTACCTTTCAAGTAACAGTAAGTACATTGCTTCGCTAGTTTGCATATTTTAAAATTAGTTTTAATTTAACTAGCAAAACCATGTACTTGGAATGTTTTTTATTTTATTTTATTTAGGACAATAATCAATTAGAAAAGTAATGTGATAGGTGTTGTAGTTAGACAACTAAACCCGAAAGCCTTAGCCGCTACGCCATAGAGTTACTTTAGGCGATGTACTCATACAAGATGCAAACGTTTTAATCACTACCTAGTGGGTACTCGCATCTAAGATCAAACTGTTTAAATGTTCGCGCGGTTTGTAACATTTAGTGTTATCACTTATTTCATTACAGACGGACGTCAAGTTGTTAATATTTGAGAAATTCTTGGCAGCAAGCGTTTGCTTGTGGTCTTCAGTCTTAATTTATTTATATTATAAGCTGAAAAATGGGTTTTTTCTCATATCAATATCATATTATGGTAGGTAAGTCACTCGTCATCATTATAAGTACTTATTTACAAACGTGCTTGCCTGGCGAACTTCCGGCGAAAAAAGCGATTGATTCATTTTTCAAATTGTCTCAAGGAGTCTACCCGAATTTCTTAGTAAAGTGACATTCAATTCACTAAAACTCAAAAGGATCGGTGTGGTTACTACCTATTTATTAATCTTACATAAGCGTTACATTATCATCAAACAAAAAAATACTATGTTCTATATCCCTTAGCTTATCGATATCGATGTAGCCTAGCGAATTTGATGAGCGATTTTGACGCTGTCACCGGTCTAGTGTTTGCCAGTTGACTAGGCCCTCTGTTTATCGTAGCGATGATTTCGTAGCGTTTCATTTATTTGCCAATTGACTAGGCCCACTGTCTTACACAGCTGTATAGGCGAAATCCCTTTGCCTAACCTTCATTAAAATCAAATAAAAAAAAACGTCAAAACGACGAACGGACAGAAGCGAAACGACGATTAGAATAAAATTTTAAATTGCGTCTGCCGGCTCTTCTGCTGTGAAAACAATCACGTTCACCTATATAAAAAGTGCTTAAATTCAGAAAACATTTTCATTGCAGCTATGTTTACTAAAACTAAAGTGTAAAACTAGTGAACGAACTGGCTATGTTTTTATGCAATGAGTGCTGTGTTAACTAGATGCAGAGTAAGTCCAGAACAACTAGATATTTTATTGAATTTTATGGAAGAGCACCCCGACTTTGCAGCGGGCAAACAGTCTATTTACTCGCGGTTCAGCTCGAGCAAGCTGTGGCGGCTGCTGGCGGAGCGACTGAATGCGGCGGCGGCAGACAGCGGCGGCGCGCGCAAGTCGCCCGACAAGTGGTGCCGGGTCAGTCTCATCGGCTATTTACAATACTATTTTATTAATTTTCCATCCAATAAATAAATAACCTACCACACTGGCTCAATGTGGGTAAATATTTATTTAAATTTCAATAGGGATATTGCAATCACATAATTTCCTGATAATTTCTTTGACTAAGAAGAAGCAAATTACATTAACCTATGTTGTTTAAGAATGAAGTATAATTCAGTCAAATATTAGATTTCAGTTGCTCTTATTTATGTTAGTTGGTTTTAGAATAACAAGGTAGGTAGTTGTTTTGTTATTCTTTGAGACTATAATGTAAAAACTCTGGGTTAGGGTGTCGCAAAGGGGGTGCAGGACTTAGAAAATTTTCGAGCAAAAATACACTCATAACTTTTTTTCCCTCAGGACGACTTCGTCATTTTCTTAAACTTGACACTTTCCTAACTTGTCTCGTTTTTAACTCGGCTCTTTCTTTGTTGGTCTCTTTTGCAAAGTTGACACTTTTCCAACTCGTCTCCCCTCCGGACGACTTTGTCATTTTCTTAAGCTTGACACTTTCCTAACTGGTCTCATTTTTAACTCGGCTCTTTCTTAGTTGGTCTCTTTCTTAACTTGACACTTTCCTTAATCTTAATTTTTTCATAAACTCTATGAAAGTGGTTACGGGACACCTGCATTCATATTTTTTTCAAGATTAACTGGACTGGATGCGTACAGTCCAGTTCATAAATATGTGTACACTTTAGTACCTTGTCACTTTTAATCGCTTTGACAATCCATGTATGGCAGTTTAAACAGACATTAAATAGACAAGCCAAGGTACTATAGTGTATACATATTTATGAACTCGACTGTACCTACAATAATAAATGAGTTTACATACATCTTAAAGCGTTCCGACGTAAGGGAATAATGGGTTGCCATAGCGTTGTTTCTTATGAAAACTTAAAACAGCTGTTAATCTAAAATTATTCATTTTTTAGGAAAAGTTCTTGGACAAAAGTTATTTAATATCATGTATACTTTACCCTTCTTTCGGCTTAGTACCCCCTTTCCGACTGCCGTTGTGTATAATTTTAGTCACGCACGTCATTAATGAGGGAACACAAAGTGGCAATGCTGCAATGCAAAAAACCTGGCACCTACTGGCTACCCCTCCCCTGTTCCGAAGAATAAACGAAACTTGGGAGCCTTATTATCATACTTGACAAAGAAAAAGAAAAAGCCGTGTTAAAAATAAAACGAATAACGAAAGTGTCAACTTTGCAAAAGAGACCAACTAAGAAAGAGCCGAGTTAAATATAAGACGAGTTATGAAAGTGTCAACTTTGCAAAAGAGACCAACTAAGAAAGAGCCGAGTTAAAAATGAGACGAGTTATGAAAGTGTCAACTTTGCAAAAGAGACCAACTAAGAAAGAGCCGAGTTAAAAATGAGACAAGTTAGGAAAGTGTCAAGTTTAAGAAAATGACGAAGTCGTCCTGAGGGCTTTTTTTCGCTCAGGACGACTTCGTCATTTCACAAACTGATGAAAAACATAGACCATCAAAAAGAGACAAAAAATCCAATTAAAAAAAAAAACTTGAAAAAAAACTTAGAAAATTTTCAGTTGATTTTTATATGGAGCCGACACTTAGAAAAATTTGCGATATTTTTGTATGCAGTTTGGACTTGTAAAATTTTTCGCTTGGTTCCACGTTGTGTCGCAAAGGGGGTGCAGGACTTAGAAAATTTTCGAGGAAAAATTTAATTTTTCACAAACTGACGAAAAACAGCTATCAATAAGAGATAGAAGAAAATCCAAAAAAAGTGCAAAAAAATTGTGAAAAAAAACTTAGAAAATTCTTCAAAGCCCCCCGCCATAAGAAAAAATCTAAAGAGTTAATTAGGTTAGGTTAGGTTAGTATGTTGACCAAAAACGCGCGAGCCGAGCGAGCGAAGCGAGCGTGCCGCGGCAGCGGCCGGCGAAGCGCCAGAAACGACGTTTTTGTACGTGCGACGTTTTTTTTTACATACTTTCAAACACTACTCTTTTATACAAACTCCAAATAAACTTTTTTTATTTCTTTTTTTTGGTTTTTTTTCTCTTTTTGTTAGCTATGTCACGGCTCCATATAAAAATCAACTGAAAATTTTCTAAGTTTTTTTTCACAATTTTTTTTGCACTTTTTTTGGATTTTTTTCTATCTCTTATTGATAGAGCTGTTTTTCGTCAGTTTGTGAAAAATTAAATTTTTCCTCGAAAATTTTCTAAGTCCTGCACCCCCTTTGCGACACAACGTGGAACCAAGCGAAAAATTTTACAAGTCCAAACTGCATACAAAAATATCGCAAATTTTTCTAAGTGTCGGCTCCATATAAAAATCAACTGAAAATTTTCTAAGTTTTTTTTCGCAATTTTTTTGCCTTTTTTTGGAATTTTTTCTATCTCTTTTTGATAGCTATGTTTTTCGTCAGTTTGTGAAAAAAAGTTAGAGTGTATTTTTCCTGCACCCCCTTTGCGACACCCGGACCAAACTCTGGTCTAAAGTGATAAGTCAATTTTACTGTTTTATGTGTGTCTATCTAGGTACTTATGTAATTAAATTGTTGCCAGTACTGGGCAGACATAAAATACAAGGCACGTAGAAAGAATGCAGCAGGAGGAGCTCTTGGTGATCTGTCCAGCGCTGAGGAGAGGCTGCGGAACATTCTCAGCAACAGCGGACGGGATTGTAAGTTATTTGAAGCACACCATCCTTCAAATTTTATTACTATAGAAGCTACAAATAAATAAATTGATAGGCGCAGAAAAAAAAAAAAAATGTGTTGCTGTTGGGGCTGGGATTTGATGACCTGTATGATGGGGTCCCAGTCAGGTGGTAAATTCCAACCATCCTCTCTATTGAAATTTCCATGTTTTTTTAATTGCAATGGCCTCGTGTATCATCCTAGGAATGAATCGTTGTTCTTTGGCGAGTATTTGAGGTTTGTCAAATCTGATGTAATGGTTGGGACCCTGTAAAGGTTCCGAAGCGTCAGGAAACCAAAAGTTGTTACTAAATTATGTAGTCATTCGTAAATTAAAAGTTGTTACTAAATTATGTAGTCAGTAGTAAATTATGTAGTCTAACTAATGTAGTCAAATTAAAAGCAAGTTAATCCGTCAAAAGTATTTAATTTCAGTTGTTAAAGCGCGATAATTGTCTCTATTGTCTGCTTATTTTTTAGGCATACTACATAACTGTACTTTACCAATGTGTAAGACGTAATTTGTATAATATTTTGAATCAACAACACATTACACAATAACTTGAAGTGCACAGATGTATTTTTATTAAGTTAATATTTATTAGGCCAAATTTCATAACTGACTAAAATGTGTAAAAGTATGCAGTTTAACCCTAGCTAAAAAATAGTTAAATTTTGATCAAATACTCATTAAATCAGTATAAATAAGTCAAATATAAAAAAATCATAGTTATCATTTTTGCTTTGACCACTGTAACATTCAAAGGAACATTTTTAAAATATCTCAGTACGCGAAGGTGTATGTGTAATTATCATCGTAGTAGTAGGGTATTGATTTGCAGTAAAAGTTTTACTTATAATAATTATCAGTTACCATTTAGGCTTATGATTATGAAAAAAAACCATGTTTTTTAAATAACCAGTAGAGCTTTTATTTGCGACCCCCGGTTTCTTGGTGCTATTTGACCCTCTATTTGATCTGTATCGAAAGACATTTAACATATTCGGTTATCCTTCATGTCAGTCTACAGGTAACTCTAACTTTCTCGTACATTTCCGGACCTATGATAATTATTTTAAATGATCTATATTCGAGTTATCTATGTAATCATTTTAGAATGGGTATTAATTATTATAAAAACATATTTGAATAGCTTAAATTTATTTATTTACAGTGTAATAGTAACAACATTATTTATAGACGCACTTATCATTATAATAACAACATTGCTATTAAAAATTGCAAAAAATAGATAACATCCAACATGCAAGGAACAGACCTAAAGTCAGGAAATGTAGAACACTGTACCTACACAAAAGTGATAATGTTAACACCGTACCGATAAGATGAAGTGGCTATTCGACTATAGTCAACGCAAAGACTCGTGGCAAATGGTGCAATAAAAAGTAAAAATGAGACAGCGCACATCATTTGCTCTCTCGCACTTACATTGTTTATGGGTGACATCACAAAGACGTAGTGATGCGCGTTGTTTGTATACTATGTTTATCGATAACAATAAGTTTTAAGTGGGTTATTTTAATATTTCCCTGAATACTAGTTGTATTATTTTTAATAAATGCCTCCATCTCGAAAGAAATTATCTATTTAAATAACTGTGACGTTTTAGCGACTGTCTTTTATACAAAACATTTAATGCTCAACTGTCGGTAACCTACAGTTTAATCATTGCTAACTACCTTAAATATATAATGTGTAAATGTGTCATGGTATAATAACTATTAGTTATGATCAATACTATATAATGTGGTGATTTGTACATATTTGTCGATAACTCACAAATAATTCTTTTCATCGACAATCCTGTAAATTTGGGCATGCGCAACTCGGTTACAAAAGTGATTTTTGGTACCGTCTGCCACGGGTCTTTGCGTCGAGTATAGTGTAGATTTTTACTAGAAGCCTAGGCGATCGAACCGTCAGTGAGTCAGCGGCGTATAGTGTGTACGGTCACGTTCGCAGCGGGCGGGCGAGCGCCGTCGGACGAGGAGCGGCGGCCGCCCGACGACGACATGTGCTCCGAGGGCTCCGCGCCCGGCGCCGCGCTGCCCACCGACGAGCTGCTGGCCGAGGCCGCCATGCGCACCGCGCTCGCCGCCGAGAAGCAGGCCGAGGCCGTGGCGCAGGCCGTGGACCTGCTGCGGGAGCTCGTGCACGTGCTGCGCGAGCGCCCGCCCGCGCCCGCGCCGCCGCCGCCGCTGCAGCACCACCACCACCGCCTCTAGCCCGTGATGCCGAGCAGGTGCGCCGCATGCTCGTAGGTGCGGTCGGCCCGTTGCCGCGCGGCGGCGGCGCCGTGGCGCAGCGCGTCGCGCAGCAGCTGCGGGCGCGCGAGCAGCCTGTGGGCGCGCTGGCGCACGGGCGCTAGCGCGTGGCAGAGCGCGCGCGCCACCTCTCGCTTGTACTGCGCCGTGGTGAGGTGCTCGGCCTCCGCGACCACCTCCTCGGGCGTCTTGTCCGCGGCGAGGCAGTGCAGCGCCACGAGGTTGGCGACGCCCGGCCGCGTCGCCGGCTCGTACGTCACCTGAAAAACTCCCGGTTACTCTTCGGACGTCGTCGAGGTTCATACTTCTATTTTTATAAGGACTCCGCCGAAGGCGAGGGCCGTCGATCTCGATCGTCGACGGCGAATGACCCGAAAATGCGAAATGAATAAATGCTATTTTTATTATAAAAACATACTTTCACACTTTTATTTATCGAGCATGACCTAGTATTACATGTTCGAATGTAACTCTTACCCCTAGTAGTCATAAAAGAAAGAGATTTTTAATTCGATTTTTACGAACCGACGATGACATTTTGCTCACCTGGGGCGTGAAATCTGTCACTGCTTTTCTGATTTTGAGCTCGATAACATCGTCCGGATCGCTCAGGAGGATGCGGGACTTGGAGTCCGTGTCTGACTTCGACATCTTTTTTGTGGGATCCCTCAGACTCAAAATGCGATCACTGCCGTCGTCTGTGGAGGAACGTCCTTTAAATATTGTATTCCGGCTTATTTACAGACGACATCAGGTCATGCTTCTAAAAAATGTTAAGGAGAATGCCCGAAAGCAGGTCCCTGAACTAAACATATTCCTAAAATAATGTTATATATTTGTGCTCAAATTATTATCAGAATGGGCAATTAGAACAACACTATTTCGTTTACCTTAGAGTAAAGTTAATATTAATTCAGTAGTTAATTAGCTGATCTCAAACAGTCGGTCATCATACAAATGTTGTTAGATAGATAATAAATAACGTCCATTTCATAATGAATAAATAATAACAAATAAAAACAAAATGTTACGACTTTAAACATGTATGAATGCTGGATTTTTTTATGATGGGCAAATATCATGGCCTCCATAATAAATAACACATGAGATAAATACAAAATGCTTTTACTTGAAAGGGCGATTTTCTGAAAGCGCAAATTAAAAAATAAAAATTAGTTAAAACACTCGAAAGGTGGCGTTATATGAAAGCCGAGCCGTACACAAAGGCTGTAATAAATTGTGCACTTTTGCTCGTCAACCAAAAAAAAAATAGTATTTTCATTTGAGGACCTAAGTATTTCTATTTTTATAATTTCGTTCATAGTTTGACAGTTGCACAATATTTTCTGATACCATTACGCAGCTATACCTGCACGTGCTCTAAATGGACTAGCCTTTTACTAAGCGCCATCTATGAAGTCATTAGGAACAAATTCTTTTTTTATTATTTTGGAATCCGTGATATGTGTGTGTGCGGTGTCGTTACCTGGCAGCAGCGGCTGCGGCACGGGGAAGGCTTTGCCGTGGCGGCGGCGGAAGGCGCGCGCCAGCTGCGCCGCCAGCTGCACGTGCTGCAGCTGGTCGCGCCCCACCAGCACGTGCGTGCCGCGCTGCACCAGCACGTCCGCCGCCTGCGGGCCCGGCAACACCACCTCATCATGACGCACGCCATCTGCCCGACGCTACCATTCGTGTGTAAACACAAACGAACAGGGACACTCGTCCGCGTCCGTCACGATTACATAGAGCATAGGTGATATTAATTGCAGCATTGCATTAATTAGTTGTTATCCGATTTGTAAGCGACTTTTTGTTTTGTGTTAGTATGAACTGATAGGGCAATCGAGATATGCAGTTGTGGTCATATGATTAGGAAGGGGTAGTATTCAATTCAATTTTAAAATCTAGTTAAAATAACTATGCACTGATTTATTATCGATTACTTTTAACCATGTAAAAATGTACTATCTTCATGACTAAAGTTCCAACTCAGAATATTTTATACGAATCAAATAAACTTTTATCATGTTTCGAGACAACAAACAAAACATGTTTTTGTACTGGCCGCTGGACAAATAATTAGGAACGCAATATAATTTCGTTTGGAAATGGTTTTAAATTCAAAATTTAAAAAATGAATTTATTACGCAATAATTCAGGAGTGTTTTGGCGCCATTTTTAAGTTTAAAATTACAAGTTGTTAAATATTTAAAAAATAAATAAATAATTACAAAACATGGAAAAGCAAAAAAGTTGCGGTTCTTCGAAAAGAAAAATTATAATTGCACTTTATGAACGTGATTGGTCGTACAAAAAGATTGCTAATCATATAAAATGTTCAAAAACTAAAGTTTTTAACGCGGTCAATCACTTTAAGAAATTCCACACTACCCATAAATTAATGTATCTCAAAAACCTAAATTTCGAAAAACGACATCTTGAGAGGGATTCTATGATTGTTCGGGCAGCAAAGGCTGATCCATTTAGGGGCTCAAAAACGTTAAGAAGGAAAGTTTTTAGCAGCAGGCAAGGAGTATCTGCATGTACAATTCGTAGACGATCAATGATATTATCTAAAATAAGAAGCAGATATGTTATTAACGCGCGCGAAGTGAAGACTCAAATACGTCCCAATTGGGACGTCTTGTATGTAACTCTATACACAAACATTTGAAGTGCAATCATTAAAATTATAGCTATCTCTTTCATTTGCGTGCTATTTCGTATCTTTTGTTTTACTTATCAGTGAAACTTGTCAATGTGTGCAGCTCGGAACGCATTTAAAACGCAAATTACTATGAACGTAACATATCTATAGTTTATAAATATCATTGTAGACAATTAAATTAAAATGATGGAAAAATCGCACGGAAAGTACCGCTCGTCAACAGGCAGCACCGACGAGCGAGACTGTATTTCGCTCGAAAGTCCATACTTTTCTGGCAGCTGGACGAAACCTCAATGGAAAAAATTATAATTTTTTGATAAGTCAAAGATAAATAGATAGTTCTGATGGTAAATTGTATGTGCAACGTCCTGCAAAGCAAGCGTTGAATAATAAATACACCACAAAACAAGTAAAACATGGAGGAGGAAACAATAAAGGGGATGTTTCTCTGGAAAATTATGGTGTGGGCCATGGTAATCTAGATTAATTTAAATACAAGAACATTTTGGAAGAAACAATGCTTCCTTACGCTGAGGAGACTGTATCAGTGACGTGGATATTTCAACACGATAATGACCCCAAACACACTGCCCATTCTGTTAAAAAATTTCTTAGGGAGCAATCAGTTTCGATGCTAGACTGGCCTGCAAATAGCCCAGATCTCAATCCCATTGAAAATTTGTGGCATGAAGTGAAGAGGAGCGTATCCGCTAAAAGAACAAGTAATCTAAACGAGCTTTACGATGCGTTTGTGAAATCGTGGAACGCCATTTCTATTGAATCTTGCCAAACTCGAATGGCCTCGATGCCTCGTCGATGCAGTGCGGTAATTGCAAACAATGGTTATCCTTGAAATGAAACACTTTTTTATGGATTAACTCGCGTTTAATTTACTATTTACATAGTTTTTTATATGTCTCCCTGTGACCACGGACCCTGTAAAGGATTCGAAACGTCAGGATAATATAAAAAACTATGTAAATAGTAAATTAAACGCGAGTTAATCCGTAAAAAAGTGTTTCATTTCAATGTGTAGTGCTCGCTTAAACCTCAGAAAACAATGATTATCCTACCAAAAATTATTTTTTATTTTTTTATAAACTCCCCGTTGAAACATTCAAAAGGCTCGTTAGCTTACCAGCCGCTGGAGAAGGCGAACTTGTTGGCTGACCTTTTCGCGGCTAATTCGCGCCTCGACAATTGTGGCGCCACTCCACCTACTATAGCACATTGTGAGGCCACCATGCCTGATATTCGTATCAGGCAGTGTGATGTAGGTACATGCTGTGCTGCGGACGCTCGACGTGCGGAAAACTAGAGAGTTGGGCGGTGTTCCGTCGATTGTGCTGCTCAGATGCACGGCTGAGTTGTCTCCTGTGTTGACACGATTGTTTAGGGAGTCTTATGAATACCGGTATTGTGCCGGTGTCTTGGAAGGAAGCGAACATACAACCCATCCCCAAAAAAGGGGATCGCTCGGATCCCGCCAACTATCGACCCATCGCTGTAACTTCTGCGCTGTGCAAGGTGTTTGAGCGGATTATTAATTCTCAGCTCATTCACTACCTAGAGGATCAGTCACTGCTCCATGATCGCCAGTATGGGTACAGACCCAAGCGATCAACGGGTGATCTTCTAGCGTACGTTACTCACGCATGGGGTGAAGCGATGGATAAGCACGGCGAATCTCTGGCAGTAAGCCTTTATGTCGCCAAAGCTTTGGATAGAGTGTGGCATCGTTCCCCTCTTTCCAAGTTGCCGGCCTTCGGCGTGCCGCCCTGTTTGTGCGCCTGCGTTGCAGATTTTCTAAAGGAGCGAAGGATTCGTGTCATTTGTGAGGGTAGTTCCTCAGAGTTCTTCAAAGTCAATGCCGGAGTGCCGCAGGGTTCTGTGCTCTCACTTACTCTATTTCTTCTGCATATCAATGATATGTTGTCCTTGGGCAATATTCATTGTTATGCGGATGACAGTACGGTGCATGAGCGGTACTTGGGACATCCTGCGGCAAAGCAAGCCGATATCGTGGTGAAAAGGCAAGAACTGGTTGCCAAGCTAAACCTGACTCGATCGTGTCTCTAAGTGGGGATCTGAACCTGTTCGAGTTTAATGACAGCAAAACCCCAGGTTTGTGCATTCTCCTCCAAGGCTACTCCCTTCTTTACTTCTCCCTCTCTTTAGAACTCTCTGTTACCCATTTCGGTGGATCTCAGCATTCTTGGCATGAACATCGGCCAGGAACTAAATCCAAAATGATACACCGAGTGTTATTTTAACTGCCTCCCGTAAGTTGGGTATTCTCAATAAGGTGAGACGGTTTTTCACTCCCGAGCAGCGCTGTTTGCTGTACAAGATTCAGGTGCGATCGAGTATGGAGTATTGTTCCCATCTATGGGACGATCTCTCCTCCGACTCCTCGATGCACTTGATAGACTGCAAAGGCCAGCGGTACGCATTATTGGAGATGCTGAGGTTACAGCCTCTCTTGAGGACCTCCAGCTGCGTAGAGACATTGCTTCCCTCAGTGTCTTCTACCGGAATTACTACGGTGAGTGTTCTGAAGAACTTTTTGATCTAATCCCGCCCTCTCCCGGACACGTGCTGGTCTTAGGAACCACCATCCTACTGTGCAGACTATCAGCACTCGTACCAAAAAATTTGGCAAGTTGTTCTTCTGTAAGACCATTCGGCTTTGGAATCTTTGCGCATGTGTTTCCCAGCTCTTATACTCCCGGGTCTTTCAAGCGGGGTGTGAAACGGCATTCATGCAGGCCGTCATGAATGGGTGCGCTTGTTACCGTGCTGTTCCACGGTGACGAGCGCTCTCATTATTTTAGAATGCATCGGCTGCTTGGGTGTGTAATGTTTGATATAAATACTTATGGTCTAACGTTCAGATAATATAATTTCATTTGATATAACAACTGACTTAATAAATAAACATTTAATACAATTTTAGATTCTATAATTTCATTTGATATTATGTACTTTTGATATAATATACATTTGATACAATAATCTAACCATATAAAACATTATTCATGTAATAAGCAAGCAGCATGCAAGCAAGCAGCATGCAAGCAAGCAGCATGCAAGCAAGCAAGCATGCATGCAGCATTTAAGCAAGAATGCAACAGCAAGCAGGCATGCAGCATGCAGGAGGCATGGTTTCGGTCACGGCTCCGGTGCTGCGGGACTCCAGCGGTCCCATATTGGTCCCATTCAAAGCTTATCGTCGCAGATGGCTTCCGCTCACCGCCGCGGCTGGCCGCGCGCTAGCCTCTGCCGCGGCGGCGGGCGTTGAACCCACCTGCTCCTCAGCTCGATCAATAGTTATCGATATATCCCATGTCAAAGGGTATCCCGCTGGGGTCACGCTCGTCAAAGTTATTTGACCTAAAACGAGCAGGATCGAGACACGCTACTGATATAGTTATTGTGCTAAGAGTTTGTTGATTCAATTACGAATCCATCAGTGAAAATTCCAGGATTCTACTTTCTGTAGTTACCGAGCGGGCGCCTTTTTGGCACATAACCATCGTCTTTTTTTTAGTTATCTCTTTCATTTTAAATTACAGTTGTTTTTATTATTATGTACTCTTTTTCTAATGTAATTTATTATGTGTCAAATAAATAACTTCAATAACTAATCGTCTCGCACGCAGGTTTGATGACTTCCAGCCAATCGAACAAGCCGGATTCCGAAAAGGCTTTAGCACCATAGACCACATACATACGCTGCGGCATGTTATACAGAAGACCGAAGAGTATAACCGGCCACTTTGCTTAGCGTTTGTGGACTATGAGAAAGCCTTTGATTCGATCGAAACATGGGCCGTGCTACAGTCCCTCCAGCGGTGCCAAATTGACTACCGGTACATCGAAGTGTTGAAGTGTTTGTACGAAAACGCCACTATGACAGTTCGTCTTCAGGACCAGAGCTCGAAGCCAGTCTAGCTGCAGCGTGGAGTGAGACAAGGAGATGTCATTTCTCCGAAACTCTTCACTGCTGCACTGAAGGACGTATTTAAGCTTCTGGACTGGAGAGGACTCGGCATCAATATTAACGGCGTGTACATCAGTCACCTTCGATTTGCCGATGATATAGTAGTCATGGCTGAGACCCTGGAGGACCTCGGCACAATGCTCAGTGATCTCGACAGCGTCTCTCAACAAGTGGGCCTTAAAATGAACATGGAGAAGACGAAAATCATGGTCTAACTCACGTGTCGTACCCACTCCTCTGAAAATTGGAGACTTTGCTCTTGAAGTTGTTGACGAATATGTATACCTGGGACAAACAGTCCAGTTAGGTAGATCCAACTTTAAGAAAGAGGTCAATCGTCGAATCCAACTCGGCTGGGCAGCGTTCGGTAAGCTACAAAATATCTTCTCGTCCCAAACACCGCAGTGTCTCAAGACGAAAGTCTTCGACCAGTGTGTGTTGCCAGTGATGACATACGGTACCGAAACGTGGTCGCTCACTATGGCAGGCATCTTGCACTCCGTCATACCTACCGCAAAATGCACCTACAGCGCGCGATAACGCGGCGTGGTAAATCGGTCAGGGACTCAGGGAACTCTTCTTTAATCTGTGCTCAGGGCCCCAGCGCGCTTTCGAGCACACTCACAGCCCACAGGCATAGTTTGAAGTGGTCTCGGATCGCAATTTCGATTTGTTTAAAAATAACTACCTACCTCTCCGATATCATTTAATCTACAAGTTCCGTAATAATGGTGTAATGCAACAATAATAATTGTTGTGTGAAAGGCTGTCGAAATAAACAGAAAGATTCGAAGTTATCTTTTTTTACGTTACCGTAAGATTCTGGAAGGTACCTATATTTATATTTTATTTATTTTAAACTTAAATTTGTTTACAGAACAAATAGGTAATACGAAAGTAAAGGTAGGTAGGTACCGTGCGATCGTGAGTCTGTGACCTGTGCTGTGACTGTTGTGATGTAGGAGGTACCTAACCTACCTGCGTAACTTATATTTATAGTGAGTTCGTAAGAATTAAAATCGCCAGTACTTACCATGATGTAGGTAATAGAATATATATAACGTTATAAAATATGGTTTCCGTTTTGTTTTCGTTATATCTTCAACTCGTCATATCGTGCAGTGTATGCTTGTTTCTAAGACTTTGAGTGCTTGTTTGTTAAATAGCTAAGTAAGTAACTTACAGAACTACAGTTTACTTGGTGTGCAATTACATAATAAATTACTTACTAAGGTTGCGAAGATATGTATATTTATTCTATTTGCTGTCATCCCTAACGCACGAATCGACGGCGTAGGTACACACGGTGCCTATCTAATATTGTAGGTTATTAAAACGGCGGCTTTCTTCAACATCAAAGCAGTGCAACTTCTGTACGTAGTACTATTATTTTTCTGTGACTATGGGCCTAATTAGCAGGCTCAAAGTCACGCAAAGAGCAATGGAGAGGGCTATGCTCGGGGTTTCTCTACGTGATCGAATCAGAAATGAGGAGATTCGTAGACGAACTAAAATAACCGACATAGCCCAAAGAGTCGCCAAGCTCAAGTGGCAATGGGCATGGCACATCGCCCGTAGAACCGATGGCCGTTGGGGCAGAACGGTTCTCAGAGTGGCGACCGCGCACCGGAAGACGCAGCGTAGGCAGGCCTCCAACAAGGATATCATATAAATTGTTTAATGACTTCATAATTTGATAGTAAAACTTTATTTTTTCTTTTCAGTGCATTTAAATAAAAGCTTGTTTTTTAAAAGGGTTTTTTCTTTTAATTTATTTTTTATTTTTTAGTTATCACTGGACACGTTTTTAATCTGTTCATCTCACTGAATACAAATATTTACTTATGCATACTACATTTATTCACATCCACTAATCCACCACCACCCATCAAAAACAGTCTACCCATTAAGACGAATCAAACTCGACGCGGTCGTGTCGCTTAATTACTTACTGAGTTCCTATGGCCACCTTCCAGCTCCATCATCAGACCCTGGTTACCATCTAGCACCAAAGTACTCGTCAAGACGAATCAAACGAGCCCATACTCGATGGGGTTATGTCGTTTAATTACTAAGTTACTATGGTGGCGTTGTTTCTTTACTGAGTTCCTAGGACCACTTTCCAGCCCTATCATCAGATCATACCCTGGTGACCATCTAAAAACAAAGTACTCGTGAAGACCAATGAAACGAGCCGAAACTCGATGGGGTTGCGTCGTTTCATTAGAGTTTCTATGACCACCTTCCAGCTCCATCACCAGACCCTGGTTACCATTGAAAGACAAACTACTCGTCAAGACGATTCAAACGAGCCCAAACTCGATGAGGTCGTGTTGTTTCATTGCGAAGTTCCTATGGCCACCTCCAGCTTCAGCATCAGATCAGCACCATGTCATTATAATATTGCATTGTCACGCGATTTACACATTAATTCAAAATTTTAGCTCAATCGGTAACCGGGAAGTGGATCAAAAATGAGTTGCAAAATTCCACCCGAACAAGACATACATGTCATACATTGCAAGTTAAATAAAAGCTAGGATAAAATGTTTACTAGAAAAAAATCAACCAGTCTCAGGAAGCTCGAATGGGATTCGAACCCACGACCTTTGGATTGCCGGTCCACTGCTCTAACCGCTGAGCTACCGAGACCCCAGAAGACTCGCTGAATTTTTCCTAGTAGTTTGATTTACGCTGCAAGCCAGCGGTATTACGTCACTGTGAAGTCTACCCTCACAGTCGAAAGGAATACTATTGTGTAAGGTTTATTTAAAATCATTTGCTTAATTCAATTTTAGTCTATTCTTAAATCTATAAAACGATTGACAATCTATGATTTGACACATGTCATGTGTCGGGGACTCGGGGGGGAGAAGTAGGACGGCAGTCGGTGACTCGGTGAGTGAGGCATTCTGGCTTTGGCGCTTGTACTGTGCGGACGGTTAAACGGTGTTCATACTTTATACTGTGTGTGACTAAATGTAAAATACTGGTTGTTGAAGAAGAATAAAGAATATCTATCCTGGTCAGCAGCGTTTTACTACAATTGCAAGTATTTAACAATCGATAAAGACGTAATTGCTTATAAATAGGAACTACGCAATGAAACAACACGACCTCATCGAGTTTGGGCTCGTTTGAATCGTCTTGACGAGTAGTTTGTCTTTCAATGGTAACCAGGGTCTGGTGATGGAGCTGGAAGGTGGTCATGGAAACTCTAATGAAACGACGCAACCACATCGAGTTTCGGCTCGATTCATTGGTCTCGACGAATACTTTGTTTTTAGATGGTCACCAGGGTATGATCTGATCATAGAGCTGGAAGGTGGTCCTAGGAACTCAGTAAAGAAACAACGCCACCCCATCGGGTCTCGGCTCGTTTGATTCGTCTTGTCGAGTACTTTGGTGCTAGATAGTAACCAGGGTCTTATGATGGAGCTGGAAGACGGCCATAGTAACTTCGTAATTAAACGACATAACCCCATCGAGTATGGGCTCGTTTGATTCGTCTTGACGAGTACTTTGGTGCTAGATGGTCACCAGGGTTTGATGATGGAGCTGGAAGGTGGCCATAGGAACTCAGTAAGTAATTAAGCGACACAACCGCGTCGAGTTTGATTCGTCTTAATGGGTAGACTGTTTTTGATGGGTGGTGGTGGATTAGTGGATGTGAATAAATGTTGTATGCATAAGTAAATATTTGTATTCAGTGAGATGAACAGATTAAAAACGTGTCCAGTGATAACTAAAAAATAAAAAATAAATTAAAAGAAAAAAACCCTTTTAAAAAACAAGCTTTTATTTAAATGCACTGAAAAGAAAAAATAAAGTTTTACTATCAAATTATGAAGTCAATAAATAATTTATATGATATCCTTGTTGGAGGCTTGCCTACGCTGCGTCTTCCGGTGCGCGGTCGCCACTCTGAGAACCGTTCTGCCCCAACGGCCATCGGTTCTACGGGCGATGTGCCATGCCCATTGCCACTTGAGCTTGGCGACTCTTTGGGCTATGTCGGTTATTTTAGTTCGTCTACGAATCTCCTCATTTCTGATTCGATCACGTAGAGAAACCCCGAGCATAGCCCTCTCCATTGCTCTTTGCGTGACTTTGAGCCTGCTAATTAGGCCCATAGTGAGCGACCACGTTTCGGTACCGTATGTCATCACTGGCAACACACACTGGTCGAAGACTTTCGTCTTGAGACACCGGTATTTTGGACGAGAAGATATTTTGTAGCTTACCGAACGCTGCCCAGCCGAGTTGGATTCGACGATTGACCTCTTTCTTAAAGTTGGACCTACCTAACTGGACTGTTTGTCCCAGGTATACATATTCGTCAACAACTTCAAGAGCAAAGTCTCCAATTTTCAGAGGAGTGGGTACGACACGTGAGTTAGACCATGATTTTCGTCTTCTCCATGTTCATTTTAAGGCCCACTTGTTGAGAGACGCTGTCGAGATCACTGAGCATTGTGCCGAGGTCCTCCAGGGTCTCAGCCATGACTATTATATTCTAAAATTGTATTAAATGTTTATTTATTAAGTCAGTTGTTATATCAAATTAAATTATATTATCTGAACGTTAGACCATAAGTATTTAGGCTGTAACCTCAGCATCTCCAATAATGCGTACCGCTGGCCTTTGCAGTCTATCAAGTGCATCGAGGAGTCGGAGGAGAGATCGTCCCATAGATGGGAACAATACTCCATACTCGATCGCACCTGAATCTTGTACAGCAAACAGCGCTGCTCGGGAGTGAAAAACCGCCTCACCTTATTGAGAATACCCAACTTACGGGAGGCAGTTAAAATAACACTCTCGGTGTATCATTTTGGATTTAGTTCCTGGCCGATGTTCATGCCAAGAATGCTGAGGTCCACCGAAATGGGTAACAGAGAGTTCTAAAGAGAGGGAGAAGTAAAGAAGGGAGTAACCTTGGAGGAAAATGTACAAACCAGGGGGTTTGCTGTCATTAAACTCGAACATAAAAAACTTTAAAAAGGTACTAACGTAATGACGTGACACTGAGTGAAGTCCAGGCAATTACCTTGATTTGTCCTTGCCACTACGGAGGCCAGGCAACGTATCTAAACATAAAATATCATTGCAGTAGACCACGACATTGAACTGGCCAGGTTAGGTGACGATAAGCATTGTGCAAAAACAAAATCGAGTAACTGTGTAAAAAATGCAATGTCAATTGAGTAGTGATGATTTGAGCTTTACATTAATAGTTTTTTTTAAAGAAAATCGCCTCCATCACTCCCAGTACTGTTTTATTTCACCCATATACCCCGAGCAATTTTTGGACCAGATGTGCCCAGAGGGTCGTTTACGACCCACTGAAAAAAAAAATACTTTCAGTTGTGTAAAAAAATTAAAAGTATTTTTTCTGAAGTAGCAATGATGAAAGGTTGACAAAATATAAAAATCGGAGCAGCAAATAGTTGTGGGCGTATATGGGTTAAACGACATAACCTCATCGAGTATAGACTCGTTTGATTCGTTTTGACGAGTACTTTAGTGCTAGATGGTAACCAGGGGCTGATGATGGAGCTGGAAGTTGGCCATAGGAACTCAATAATTAAACGACATAACCCCATCGAGTATGGGCTCGTTTGATTCGTCTTGATGAGTACTTTGGTGCTAGATAGTAACCAGGGTCTGATGATGGAGCTGGAAGGTGGCCACAGGAACTCAGTAATTAAACGACACAACCGCGTACATAAAAATTATTCAGTGACATGAACAGATGAAAAACGTGTCCAGTGATAACTAAAAAGTAAAAAATAAATTAAAAGTAAAAGATATTTTAAAAAAACAAGCTTTTATTTAAATGCGCTAAAAAGAAAAAAATAAACTTCGTCATTACACAGTTTATATGATATAAAAGGTTGTCGCGAGATTTACTATACTTTATATGTGTAAATAAACAAGTAAATTCAATAAAATGATGTGATTGATTTTAACTATTATTATTTTGTACACGTGTGACGTTACACGACGTGAATCGATCAATGTAAAAAGTACTATCAATGATTGGAAACTGTTTTTTTTATATAATTACAATAAAAATAAATACTTTGCTAAATTGTGATCATTTTATTTTAACATGCCTTAGATTAGACAGTAAATCATAAAAGAGTAAATCTATCTATCTACATTACTTCACTGCACTATTAGGCTCAACAAACAAGCAATCTGCGATAAGACTGCGATCGTGAGACCCTCATATCCGCCACGATCCGTCGTCGGGAGCTATTTTGATGTTACTGCCTCGACTGTTTTAAATTACTTACTGTAATTTACGAAAAGATTAACCTACCGAGCTGCAACGGGCTAGCTCGGGTCATAGACGGACCGGTGTCCCCGTGCGGGCGAGTGAGCGACCGACCTGCAGCACGGGGTAGAGCAGCAGCCCGAGCGGCACCTCGCTGCGGCCGGCGGCCTTCTGCCGGTACTGCGGCAGCTGCGCGAGGCGCGCGTGCGTGGCGGCGCACACCAGCGCCCAGCACAGCTCGGCGTGCCGCGCCACCGCCGACTGCACGAACAGCGCGCAGCGCGCCGGCTCCACGCCGCCCGCCACCAGGTACGCCGCCAGCTCCAGCGTGCGCCGCTGCAGCACCGCGCCCTCCTGCGCCCAGCGAACGCCACATAGCCACACGGTTCGACTAATCTAGATCTTTTAACTAGCGGCCGCCGTGCCACGAAACGGATGCTCGGGTTCGATTCCTGATCAATTTTTAAATAGCTGTTTATCTAAATTGATTTCGGGTCTGGGTGTTTCCTATGTATACATAAGAAACCAGTAGCCAGTACTATAGTGCTTACTGCTTATGTTTACCCATTTTCAAACCAATAAAAACAAGTTACAAAAAACCTTAACTTAGGCTACATAATTAGAGTGAGAGTGAGCAAAACGTTAGTAAAGGGCATGTGGAGAGAAAACAATCTATGCAAACCCTAATGTGTGACTGTCGCTCTCTTGGCAGGAAAATAATGAATCTCATAGGATCGGCCTATCCAAACTGGGACTGGGTAATTTATATAATAATTTAATTTTAAATCAATCTTGTCCATCCAAAGGCTGTCTGGAAGAAATTACTTTTATTTATCTTATCTTATAATAAAAATAATAATACTAGGTAACTATGGCAATATGGCATAATATTAATATTGATCTAAATTGTATTATAGGTTTGACCAATAATGAGAGTACTTCCTGCCTGCTCCACCCTACACTGCACTTGAAAGCCTTGCCTAAGTATTGTTAGGTATCTTATTAAAAATAAAATCAGTAAATTGCAGATCCACATTATTAATTTTCGGAGGATGGTTAGAGATCTATTATGTTTAGGTTTTATGCAGCTTGCTGGTATGACGCGCAAGGTTGGATACACAGGTTTATTTCAATGTGTTAAAGTAAATGGCTTAATGCAACAACATTCAACACAAAACAAAACGTAGATTGAGTGATCTGGTCAAGTGACAATCTCCTCAGTTCAATAGCAGCTATGCAGTTTAATGCTAACTGGATTTGTATTTACTTTTTATGCATAATAAAAATGAATAATGTATAGGTGTAATACACTTAGCTCATAAATTTTAAGTTTGTACGGAAGGGATTGACAATAATAATGTACTGAGGTAACGACTGCTTTTGCTTATCTCTATAAAATAATCTAGTGTATTTAGTTGGATATCCCTGCGAGTTGTTGTGACGGAATTGGCAGTAAACTTTGATGATAGGTACAAGTCTAAGCTTAATTTATGTCTCTGCTACTTGACGCCGTATCTTTCCCGGAATTGTTTGGAACAATTTTATGACAACTGTCAAAAGGTTCTTAGTTCAAATCTCTGTGAAGGCACTAGTCTAATTTTGGGTGACTTTAACTCTCCGGGAGTCGCCTGGACTGCCACCTCGTTAGGCAGTAATTTGTTGCCTAGTAGTTCAGGTGATTTTAGGTCAGACTTGTTACTTGAAATGATTGACTTCTGTAACCTCTTTCAGTTTAATAATATTAATAACAAAAATGGGCGTATGCTGGACCTCGTGTTTTGTTATGACAAATACTTATCCGTCTCTGAAGCTGTACCTTTAACTCGTCCCGATGATCATCATCCATCTTTGTTAATAAAAATAAATACACCCACTGTTACAAAATCATTACATCATAATACTCATAAGATTCACAATTTCAGAAAAGCAGATTATTCTAAAATTAATGCTGAACTTGCCAGGCAGGATTGGTTGTGTTTGCTTTCTAACGGCAACATTGATATGTCCATTTTTTTAAATTCTATGCATTTCAGTGGTGAGACTTCCTCTGATGGCCACGGCACTTGCGAGCTTTTCTTCAGATTCTTTGGTTCTGTTATTGATGATAATAATCAATCACCTGCCAACTTTGAATTTCCTCTTGTGGACTGCATATCACTTTCTAATTTGTACATTACCGACAGTGAAGTTCTTTCAAAGCTTAAATCCCTGGATACTAACAAGGGACCCGGCCCGGATAGCATTCCTCCGTTATTTTTGGAGGAATGTGCAAAGGAGCTAAGCATGCCACTCTCTTTGCTATTTAACGAGTCTCTGAGGTCGGGTGTGTTTCCTACTTTGTGGAAGACGGCCCACGTGGTGCCTATACATAAATCTGGGGACAAATCTGATTGCTCCAATTACAGACCTATTAGCATTCTGTCAGGTCTAGCAAAGCTTTTTGAGAAAGTATTTTATGATCATATTTACCATCACGTTCAATCACTGTTATCACAGAATCAACATGGCTTTGTCAGAAACAGATCAACGGTGTCCAATCTTCTTGAATTCAAAAACTTCATTTGCTCGGTTTTCGCCTTGGGGGGAAGCATTTGACAGGGTTAATCATTCTGTTTTATGTCGAAAATTTAGCTTACAGTTTGGCTTTCATGGTAACTTACTTTGGTGGATCTCTTCATACTTAGACAAAAGAAGTCAATTAGTGGCGTTAAAGGGGTACACATCTTTACCGGTTGCGGTCACGTCAGGTGTGCTGCAGGGCTCACATCTTGGTCCATTACTTTTTGTAATGTTTATCAATGACTTGGCTGTTCAACTGGAGAGTAGATCTCTACTGTACGCGGATGACTTAAAAGTTTTTAGAGAGATTAAAAATATAGACGACTGTGTGAGAATGCAGCACGATTTAGAAAAAATCTCCGAATGGTGTCAAAACTATAGCACGTATTTGAATATAAATAAATGTCACACCATCACATTTTCACATAAAAAACTTAAAATTAGTTATGATTACTGGTTGGATGGACAGTCATTGGATCGTGTGCTCTCTATTAAGCATTTGGGCGTAATTTTTGATAAAAAACTGTCTTTCAGAGACCATTATAACCAAATTATTGCGAAAGGTTACCAACTTTTAGGGTTTATATCCAGAAATACTAAAGAATTCAAAAATTCGGCTAGTTTTTTACATCTCTACTCAAGTCTCATTCGGAGTAATTTAGAGTATTGTTCTGTGATTTGGTCTCCGCATTATTCAGTTCATTCACAGCGTATAGAGGGAATACAACGAAAGTTTCTGAAGGTTTTGGGCTATAGATGTGGTCTTAACCGGACGTTTGCTTCGTACTCGGAAAGGCTCCAGTATTTTAGATTAACAGCATTAGATGTTCGACGCCAACATCAGGATCTACTGTATTTGCATAAAATCATTCACAGTCTTATTGATTCCCCTAAATTGTTATCCCTAATTAAATTTAACACTAAATTATTAATACGAAATAGAAGAAAAAACATTTTTGTACTGCAAACATATAAGAACAACACATCATACTTCAACCCTATTATATGAATGTGTCGGCTATATAATGATTTAAGTCTGTCTAATATGCAACTCGATATCTACACTACAAAGCATACCATATTTAAGTCCCAGGTTAGAAAAATTGTATTTTAACACATTATTATGCACTTTTTTATTTTATTTTATTTTTTTATTTGTATTGTAAATTTAATAAAATTGTTCAGTTTTAATTTTGTAATCATATTTTTTTTTTTATTTAATGTAATGAATTGTAATACCTATCCCTTTTTTATTAATTCAATGAAAGATTGTAATATTGTATAAAATCTTGTATACTTAGTCATTTTAAAAATATTTATTTTAATTAATTTATTGATTTATATACGTAGTCATTTTAATAATAATTTTAATCTTAAAAGTCAATTCGTCTTTTGATGAATTCTAAGTAGCTAGTTTGAAGGAAGAATAGTTTGTTGGCAAATGTTTTCGCATTGCATGTATTGCTGTGTGTACACTTATTTAGGTGTCGGTCTTGATCAAATTGTTATTACTTAAATTATTTATCTTTATGTTGATTGTCACCTGTTGTGTATGCCATATAAATAAATAAATAAATAAGTACCCTTTTTCCATCTGCCTAATTTCAAGTTGAAACTGAGTAAACCTGAGGGGTGGTGAGCGAGTGCAGGTCGGCGATGAACACGGTGAGCTCCTCGCCGGCGTCGATGAGGCGCGCGCAGCGCCGCACCGCGCCGAAGTAGTTGCCGACGTGCAACTCGCCCGTCGGCTGCACGCCCGTCACCACGTGCCGCGGCCACTCCTCCGCGCCCTCAGCCGCGCCCGCCCCGTCCGCCGTTTGCGACTACACCCACGTTCACGTTACTAAACACTCCTGCTTTTTTCAAATCGCCTAGGACTATGACATGGTACTTCGATAACCTTACTTTATTGCAGTAATTTCGAGTTACAGCGGCCTGGTGGAGGGTGTATAAACATTTTCTGCAATGATTGAGACCTTTACGAAAAATTGCCATCGAAGACGAACACCCAGAGCAGTGTTATGGTATAGTAGAGTATAGAGTAATAGGATATAAAATCAGGAGAATGAATTAGAACAGCAATCTTCAAAATTTCAATGTAAAATGTAATGTAAAAATTCAAATGTAAAATGTAATTGATTGTGCGATGGCTCGCTATTATTTTTTAGGCAACCGATCAGGAACTACAATGAATAAAATAATAGAAAAATATTTGCGAAGAAGACAATCAACAGCAATCAACAAACGATTGACACTTAAGTTTATGTCAATCTGAATGACACTTTTTTTTATAATTTGTTCATTGAAAGAACAGGCCAAGATCAGAGACCTTACTGCCTAATCATTAGTTTATTTCTTTCTTGAAAAATTAAGTGTAACGTCATTGATTACGCTTAGAAAAGATGATATTGAGTGATGATAATATTAACGTTTAACCACTAAATGATATCCTACTTTGAATTCCAGTAAAGATCTCACCATGAATCTTTAAATATAACGACTAAGAAAGTAAAAACGAGCCAAATGAGAGGCATAAAAAGTTGTAGTTAGTCTCTTTCTATAAGATGTCTATGTTTTTTTTTTAATATTTACCGGGATATAACCAACGAAACTGTTATTTAATTTTATTTAGACGTGTGTGTTGTGTACCTAAGAGATATCTACAGACAGCCCAATTTATCTGTTCCGGCCTTCGATCAACAATACACATAGATGTCAGGTCGGCGCTAAAAATATGCCTCGGTAAATAACAGCCTACTTGAGAAGTGAGCTCTATTTTCTCGCAAGGCAATAACAGAAAAAAGCACTTTATTTGTTTCCCTTTAAGGTTCTTCTTCTTCTTTCTTTAGTTACTGGACCCTAATGTGCTCTAGCACAATTCTACCAATTTCACGTGTGTAGAAAATACACGGTAGGTATAGAAATATTGTGATATTAATTTTCCTTTAAAACTTTCTTTGCCAATTACCTGAAGCAAAACAACACAAACTTGGACATCACAAACACAAAATTATACACACACAAACCTCAGGCCAAATAAAAAGTATAGACAGAACTCTGCGAACAACGAAGTGAGGCCACTTTTTTAACATGTGTGTTTTAAACGGTGTTGCCATGATAATGCAATTACTCCAAAAGAACCAAAATAACGTTAAAAATTAGCAACGTTATTTTAAACGTTATTAATTAATAACGTTATCATATGATAAGAATAAAAGTGATCCATTCCGACGTAAGCTGTCGATAAAAAGTGGTGGCGATAGGAGAAAGGAAATGGAAAAAGTATTACAGAAATAATACTTGTTAATATTTATCTAAATTATCAAAATCATTTTATATACTATTATATTTATTCAATTTAGGCTACAATGATTGAGCACTTATGAATGTCGCAATGCCATCGGTTCGTAAGTCTAACTATGGGGCAGGAGCCTTGTACTGAGAATAACCGCCAAGAAACTCAGCAGGGGCATTTCTTTTCTCCCTTTCTTTTACAGCATCAATACAAATTGAAAAATGCCCTTCCTATCATAGAGGGACATTTTAAGATAAAAATTACAAGATAAAAAATAAACGTATTTTGTTAATGTCATCAACATGCCACGTACTTATTGTCATAATAAATGTTAATTATTAAAAAGTAACCTTTGGATATCCGTTTTTACAACTCGACGTAACCCTTTATTGGTGTAGTAAAAATCTTCGATTTTATAATGTGCTAAACAAACTAGGCTCCGGGAAGTTGGTTGCCATTTGCCATGATAGTTCCTTTCGACTTTGACAAGTGACGGCTATCCATTTCTGTTTTAAATTTTGGTCTCGATCCGGAAATCTAAAAAAAATATGTAAAGCGGTATGTACACACATATACATATCGCACCCTCAATAATGTATGGGCACAATTAAAAAATGTTGGTTTTTTAGTTTTTGTAAAAGAAAGGCTTATTACTGTCAGTCCCACACGATGGCACTCGCAGAAAGAGAAAACTATTGTCAAACATAGAAGTTCTGCATTATGTGTCCCTTTCACACATTCACCTTTTGCTCCCACCTCTTTGCGCTAGACGGGTCTTATTACTACACCATCCGGAGGTACTTGCGGAGCGGCGGCTGTGCGCGCCCAATAACTACGCGGGTATGCGTCGCCGGCCGGCGTTGCTTAGCAGACCTGCCCCTAAATCCAATCTGCTTAAGTTCACCCCTATGTCACACGCCATTCGCCTCATTAATGTGCTTTCGGAGAACAATATAGATGTGTTTCGCCACAGCCTGCCGAAATTCATAGAAAGGGCACAAATTGTTTTTGAGTCAAAAAATATAATATGTTAGTTGATTGTTAATTTTATTGTTAGTTGTAAGTACTTATATGTATTTATTTTTTTGTTTTTTTTAAGTTGTATTTTATTTTACTTTATTTTTTTTATAACATCGCCTTGGGTACCTAATCTGTTATGGTGTTATAATTGTGTCTTAATAAATAAATAAATAAATAAATACTAGTAACGTGCCGCGAATTGACGAAGCCGGTCCGCGCGATCGTGGGCCGAGTTGGAGTTGTGCCTCTTAATTTACAAATTCTAAGGTAAATTTTGTGTTATTCTATAATATTGTAAAAGCTTAATAAGGTTCGTGCCCGTCTTCTACTAAAATTTAGTTCAATTATGTTGTCTAAGTCTAATTAGTTCCATAAAGTTTTAATGATAATCAAATTCATTATAATTATGTTGATAAAATCCCATATAGCATTAAAAAGGACTGCAATTTTTTTTTCTTATGATTAGATAAGCCTTTCCTTGATGAAACTTTAGATTTTTTTAAATACTACTATCGATTTTTGTTCCCAAGTTTGCAAGAGATATTTTGCACAAAGTCTTTTATCGTCTCCATAGTTAAACATATCTTTATGGTCATAATCGGTTCAGCGGTTTTAGAATGATAACGAAACACAACATTTCATAATTCAATTTTTTTAAATAATAATAATGTAATGTATATAAAAGTTGTTTGATATTTATATATTTAATTTATCAATTCTTTACAGACAATGTCATCATCACGGTCATAAAAAATATTGAGGATGGTTAATCGTAATGATAAGGAGGATGCTGCTCTATTATAGTATTTTTATAATATTTTTTTATAAATTTATTTTCAATTCATAATCGTAGAAAAAATCTTACTTAAAGCGTTTTTCTTTTAGGATAGTGCTACACATACAGAGGAGAAGGAGAATATTCCGGAGAGAAATAAAGGAATTGACAAAACCAATGTAACTGCGTCGAAGCGTTCGTCAAGATCGTCGTCCAGCAGCTCAAGTTCATCTTCATCCTCCTCAAGTACCAGCAGTTCTAGTTCGAGTAGTTCCTCCACAAACACCAGCTCCAATTGGACCCGTGCGTGCTCTTCAGTAGAACCTAATGTTTCACAACACCATGAAGAGCTAAATAATCGGCCACAATCTACTTCACCTTCTCATGAGGAGCAAAATGATTTACTACAATCTACTTTACCATCCCACGAAGAGCCAAATGTTTTACCATGTTCTACTTCACTGCCGATAGATAGGGTATCGCAGCTGGAACTACGGGTGCGGCTGTGTTTTCAGGGACACTACGGGGTTCCGGTTCAAACCCCCCGCTGGTTGTGCCTTGACAACCCACCAACCCACGTCCGTGGATCCGGACGTGGATTGGACTCGTAGTGGCTTGTGGTTACCTGTAGAGCTTGGGAATGTTCGTTTGTCCTGGTATTGTGTGCCAGGACTTCCAAACTAGCCCACAGCGAGCGGGGCCTAGTAGTGGTCTCTGAGGGACCAGAAGCGAAAAGTCCTGCGGGGAACGTGAGTTTCCCTTATAGTTGGCAGCTTTGTCCGGTGGTTCTCATTGGACATTGGTGTTGACATCTCCGGTACTAGTCTGGAGAACTAGTAGAGGCGGCCCCCTAGATGCCTTAGCCTCCGGTCCAGTCAGCCGCGTAGGACGTGGGAACTGGCTAGGTGCCCGGATGGGTTCCGAGAAGTGAGTGTGCTTACTACTCCGTGACCAAGGTGGACACTTGTGAGTCGACTTTAGAGTCGACGACCCTCGCAGTGGCATCTGCGAGTTGTGCCCTTCGTGCAACGAGAAGTGAGCGAGCTCGACAGCTCCGGTTACCTATCTGGACAATAGGTAGTGAACTACACGTGTTCATAGGGAGACTCTCTCGAGACACTAGTCTTATGAGTACCGAATGAAGAGCGCGCTTCGGCGGGCAATGATTTGGCGTCAAGACCTAACGCAGATGGTCTCCTGCGCGAGTGTTCTACTGGCGCAGGGACGTCTGGCACTTCTTGTATAACCTAACGGTTGGTCTCAAGGTGCCAGCACAAATAAAACTTAGTGAATTAAGGAGAGGGGATGTTCTACTTCACCTTCTCTATTAAGTCAACCAAACGCTGAAGCCATCTTAAACAAACGGGGCTCTATAGTAAATTATGAAATTTCACCGATCAATTTAGACGAAAGAGATGCAGACTTAAGTGACCACGACACGACCCAACGTATGATGTAGAACAACAAAGTAGGCGACATTTTCCACACTTTTTATAACATAGTTGTTAACAAATTTAATATTGGTTTCTTCCAACCAAAAAAAGACCAATGTGATCTTTGCTTGCATCCTTATCATGCGTTTTATTTTAATGAGATGTTGAACTAACCTTCTGGTCTTATTTTGAAGCTTTTTACTTTACTTATTTTATTAAAAAAACTTTTATTGAAAACTACTCAATGAATAATGTTTTAACAATTCTAAGTTTATTTAGGTTACGTAAATGTGAGACTGAACTAAGTATTTAGGCTATCCACTCTGTCATCCACACTGTGGTTGGTTAATGGTTACTGATGCCATGTGATATTATAATATTTAGGTACAACTAAAAAGGTTAATGTTATGTGTGTGTTTCTATAAAAGTATGTTGATTTGTTGTTAATTATTTGATACGACAACTATAATTAAAAAGTTAATGCTAACTTTTAAAGTTTTTTTCTGTTTGGAGAATTTAATCTTGAGTTTTTGGTTATTTAGAATAATAAACCTTTACTTAAAGAACCATTTCTGGTGCGAACATTTTGCCTGATTTTTGTTATTCTCGTATGTAGAAATATAAATAATGCTGGTTGAGAATTGGTTTTTAATTTCATTGTTTTGTATTTCCTAATTAAGAATGTTAAATGTAGTTTAGTTAACTGAAACTACATTATCATTATAAAATAAAGACATAAAACGGTATCAAAATATAAAAAGTATCTTATTTAAATATAAAAGAGCAATATTAATAGATATGTCCTAAGATACAAGATAGTGTAAGTATTAAATCGACTCAAGTACAAATAAATTACAAAAAAGATTTTTAGACATGGTATAAGAGAGGCCTAACTTCAAACTTTATTTTTGTCCTTGATTTTTGTATATTATTATTCTGTATTTTGAAGTATTTATCATGTGTAACTATAGCAAGAACATTAAAGAATAATTATGCTAAGTTGCAAGGCGATAGCTCGCAAAACTACGATTTAAGAGCTTATTAAGTAGAAATCGACACAGGGGCGGTTATTTTTTTATCCCAAAAATATGATTTTTATAGTTGTGCCCTACATTATTAGGGGTGCGATATTATTAAGCGAGAATAGGTAATACAGGTAGAAATTCACCTATACAATATTAAATAATACATATTAATATGGATATAATGGAAACACGTTAAAAACAACCGACTTCAATGCAATAGGAATGAATAAAATTTTGGTAATTTTTTCAATCTGTTACTGAACCAATTTTGATAATTTATTTATTTTATTTATTCCACAAACAAATAACTTTGTGTAGGAAATACAAATAAATAATACATTAAAAAAAGAAAGTAAGTAACCTAACAATCATAAATTAATTAATTAAAATCTAAATAGTAATTAAAATTTAAACATTCAAAAAAAGTAATAAAATCAATACAAATTATAAATTAGTTCACCAATTAAAATATACATCATTAAATAAAAATTTAAATTTAAATAATCACAGACACTAAAACCAATTAAGTAAATTCATCAATACTATACAAACGTTTTTCTAACAAGAAGCTCCTTAAACTGTTTCGAAATAAATTAACATTACTGATAGACTTAAGATCAGTAGGCAGAGCATTAAAAATCTTGACAGCTTGATACCTTACACTGTGCTTAATTATTTCGAGTTTGAGCGCAAAAGAATTGTGTAAGTCATTTCTCCGTGTCATTAAACGCTTTTCTCTTTCATCAAGTGTTTCATATTTTTCAGGCTTTTTTACTAAGTCTGTAAGTATAACTAATATATAAAGACTAGGTATAGTTAAAATGTTTAGTCTTTAAAAAGTTTCCTAAAGGATTCCCATTGTGGGATTCGCACTATAGTTCTAATGGCTCTCTTTTGTATTATAAAGGCTCTATTTAAATTATATTTGTATGAGTTACCCCAAAACTTAATACCCGTGGTCCCGGTGGGTCGACCCATTGGAGTAGGTACGGTCGGGGTCGAGATATTGCATTTCCTGCTGGAGTAACGTTTTGCAGAATCGTGTATCTCTAGAGCCATTGTATGTGCGCCTGTAGAATAAACATACACGAGCAGCTCTTAATTTGTGCGTAATTGTGACAGAATTAGATTTACAAAAATATTCATAAATTTCAAGTAATCACGCTTTATTTAAAATCCGAAAAAAATTTGCAGCGCCTAAACGAGAAAATCTTGTCAAATATAATAACCATAAAAAGTTTCAAAAGTGTACATACATGCGTTATTGAATAATATTGCTAAAAGTCAAAACGACGGTGTCATAACTTTGACGTCAACATACAAGAAACCGGCTCAACCCAAGATGAGCGGGCTTAAACCAAAAATAAGTCCGTTTAGTCAAATAACATAGTGAAAATTTTCAGCATGGAATGTTTCGCATATAAAAAGATATAAACAAAACCAAAAATGCAAACAACGGCTGGTTATCCGACCAAATTCGAATGTCTACAAAAAAGCGACGGATTCGTACATATCAATGACCTTCTTAACTTTACTCATGAACCGGTTGAAACGTGCGATGCCTAAGTACACTGAAGTAGAAAACAACAAGTAAAAAAAAACTTTAAATTGGATTATATTCTACTAGCTGTTTCCGTGACCTTGCAGATGATTAAGTACGTTATTTTTTAAATAGGTATAAACCATTTTTTGATTTCGATTCGAGTTCGATTTTTCTAATTTACGCAAACTTAAACAACAAATCGATATCCGTAACGCTATCTATTGAGTTTTTATAAAAACTATTTATTGTTTCTCCTGGATGAGATCTCGTGCCCCTGACCCGCGCCACCCGCTGACGTCACAATCACAAGGAGTTGCTTTGTCTAGTTTAGAGAAAGTGAGACTGCTATACTCAACGCAAAGACTTGTGGCAGACGGTACCATAAATCACTTTTGTAACAGAGATGCGCACGCGCAAATGTACAGGATTGTCGATAAAAAGAATTGTTTTAAGTTATCGACAAATATGTACAAAGCACCTGATTATTATAGTATTGATCATAACTAATAGTTATTATACATGGTAATAAATAGTTATAACTAATAGTTATTATGACTACACATTATGTATTTAAGGTAGTTAGCAATAATTAAACTGTAGGTTACCCTCTAGTTGAGCGTTAAGTGTTTTGCGACCTGTCGCCGAGACAAAGGCTGCTCCACGAAACGTCGCTCACCCGGATCAAGACGAGGATGGCTTCGTCGAGGTTCGAAGCAAGAAGCGACGTCGTCAGCGAGCGAGCCAGAACCGCTGCGGTACTGCACCGACAGGGCCCGCCTTCCTGCTGCGTGCCGCGACACCGGCCACGGCCGTGTACCTGTCCCGCCTGCACTACACCACCACATCGCAGGAGGTAGCAGAGTACATTCGCATGAAGTCTAACTTCAATTTGAGGATTGGACAGCTGGAGTCGCGCCATTACACGAGCTTCAAGGCGTTTGTGGTGCGAATCCCGACATCAAAGCTGGACGTCTTTTTGAAGGAGGACTTCTGGCCTAAGGGTGTAGTCTACAGGCGTTTCCGAAGGAAGTTGCCTGTTACTACCGAGTTGGTACCGCAGGTGCCAATTCAATAATACTAACATTAGTTATTAAGTTATTTACTAACAAAACATTGTATTTTATTTGTATTTATGTTAGTCTGTAAGGTATATATTATATGGGCCAATGTAATTTACCATCTGTACATTTTGTTGCCTGAATTAAATGATTATGTTATGTTATGTTATGTTTTGTATAAAAGACAAAGTCGCTAAAACGTCACAAATACAAATATCTTTATTCAGTATCGGAGATTACAAAAACTTATAATAAATTATTAGGATGTCCTTTGAAGTTTTTGTGTACCTGTGTTAGGAAATCCCGCTCTTCCATAACAATTATGTTACATACACCACGAAACAAAGAATTTACGAAACTTTAAAGGAAAACAATAAAAATTAAAATACAAGAGTGGTGTGCGTGTGTGTTTTATGTTTGATTTTATAACTTTACCTGTTATAAGCCTGTTACCTGGTATGTGTCATACATAGTTATAGCTATGTATGACTCATACCTACTATTATAATAATACAGTTTTACTTTTTTAATAATTAATATTTCTATAGTGATTGATTATTTATTATATTTATATATATTTTAAAGAAGTAATTTTTTAACTTTTAATTTAATAGTCTCACAAGTTACTTGCCGCGAAGGCCATAGTTTCATCATAACTCCATGTTTTGAGCAGTGCTTTTAGAGATGATTTGCATTCGTGTTTGTTTTTAGGATAAATATTTAATAATTTATTTAACGCGTTATATAAATAAGCCCCGATTGGTAACTGAATTGTCTCTTAGCAAAGGATGATTTCACGGTGTCCAACGGGGCCACTGCATGCCTCCGCCTATTTCTTAGTTTACTAGGTATATTTGTTAATGATTTATGTGTTCTAAGAACCGAGTTAAGAATGTATAGCTGTCTAAACGAGAGAAGTTCAGAGAGAGCATACAAGCTAGTGGTTGGGAATCTGTATGGTTTGAAGTGCATTACTTTTAGAAGTGTGATCTCTGTGCTCTCTCCAACTCAAGAAACTATGTCTTAGTGGCTCCACCCCAAACTGGGATGCAGTATACCAAAATTGACTCGGTCAGTGAGATATATATTTGTTTCAAAAGTTTTTTATCAGCGATATGCCTAAATCTGTCTTAAATACCCATATCTATTTTCGAATTCTGGTCATCATTACCTCTAAGTCGGCATGCCAAGACAGCCGCTGATCAATCACCACTCCAAGATATTTTATTATTTTTTGCGCCTTATAAATATTATTACACGAACAATCACTGTCAGTTTTATAACAATTATGTATTTTATATTGAATTCAGACTCAGGCTGTGTACAATTATATTTCGAAAATGCTATGTAGTTCGTTTTATTTATATTTAATGTTATGTTTGTTTTTAACCAGCTAGCTATCTCAGCAAGACCTATTTCTGCAGATTGACGTACAGTGTCCCACGTTGGTCCAGCGAAAACAATAGCCGTGTCGTCTGGAGTAGACTTGTAATTTTTTTACTTTTAGGTTACTTTTATGTCACAGTAATTTCAATTGATAATTTCTTTCGAGATGGAAGCGTTTATTAAAATTAATATAACCAGTGTTCAGGGGAATATTCAACAATAGAGGCGTGTTATTATTACATTTACTTTTAAAATAACCCATTTTAAACTTATTGTTATCGATAAACATAGTATACAAACAACGCGCATCACTACATCTTTGTGACGTCACCCATAAACAGTGTAAGTGCGAGTGAGCAAATGATGTGCGCTGTCTCATTCGCACGTTTTATTGCACCGTCTGCCACCACAAGCCACGCCACGACGAATCTTTGCGTTGACTATCTGGGCTTGGTCTCAATTTACCCTAGATTCTGGATAATAAAAAAAAAAATACTCTAAATATATTTTCCTTCAAAGTGTTTTCTTTCTTTGCAAATAAAATGACAATAAATATAGTAAGCGTACGGTATTAGTGTGGGACAAAGACACAGATACATAAACGTTGCTCTATTATTTATAGTGCGAAGTGTTTTTTTACTAGGAATTGTGCGTTTGGGTTATCACTTCGTAAACAAACAGTTGTAGTTATTTATTTATTTTAATCTTTATTGCACAAAGAAAACAAAATGTACAAAAGGCGGACTTAATGCCAAATGGCATTCTCCACCAGTCAACCTTAGGGCTAGGCAGAAAGAGTTGTAGGCGGTGCAATACAAAATCTTGTTAATTATCAAATAAACTACACAAATCAACTTACATAGGTAAATAATTTTACAATAAATAACATTACACAGTTTTAATATAAACTACATGAATTTACTTAGATTTAATAGAGATACGGTGATAGAAAACTCTTACGAGGATCATGAAGACTCTTGGAGAAGCATTTTGCAGATCCTTTTCTTAAATATAATTTTGCTCGGGGCCCGTCTAACTTCTTCAGGGAGAGCGTTCCATAAACGGATGGCCTGTACCGTAAAGGAATTGCCCACGAAACCTGAGTGGTGAAGGGGAATGGCAAGAAGAAGATTGTTTGATGAGCGAAGGTGCCGGGCATGAGAGGAGCTGAGAAGAGGGAAACAAGTTTTTAAATAAGAGGGAGAGTGCGAATCGTTTAAAATAGAGAATAAAGTTTAGAGAATCATGGACTAACGACGTTGCGGGATGGTCAGCCATTTCAGCTGGAGGCGATAAGATGATATGTGATCGTATTTACGTAAGCCAAAGATGAAGCGAATTGAATTATTGAGAAGGCGATCCAATTTGTTCAGAAGATCTGTATTTAAATCGGGATAGCAAATATCAGCGTAATCAATAATCGGGAGAATAAGGGTTTGTACAAGAGAAACCTTGGTTTTTAGGGGTAGAAAGTTCTTGAGCCTATAGAGAGAACGTAACGCAGCAGTCACTTTCCGGCTAACCTCAGTGACCTGAAGACACCAACTGAGTCTGCTGTCGATCTGCAGACCAAGGTCTTTCACACAGGAGCCTAAGGGGATGTTGACACCCTTAAAAGAGACTGGCGAGACAACAGAGAGGTCAAGTTTGCGGAGTTGTCGTGGACTACCAATAACAATAGCTTGGCACTTGATGGGATTTACAGACACTCCGTACTGTTTGGACCAATCATTTACATTACGAAGGTCGCCAGTGAGGGCAGCTATCGTCTCGTCAATATCCTCAACATGACATTGCCGATACAATTGCAGATTGTCAGCGTACAAATGGTGGGAACAGCGAATGTGGGGGATCAGAGTGTCGATAAACAGGGAAAAAAGAAGGGGGGATAGGATACCTCCTTGTTGAACACCAGTGTGGAGCTTACACCATTTCGATAATTTCAGGTCAGCTCTGACAGCTTGTTCGCGGTGGCGAAGATAGGACGAGAACCACTCCAACGTTATTGAAGAGACTTTTAAATGTGATAGAATGGCTAGCAGCAGGTCATGGTCAACAGTGTTGACGGCGTTCGAAAAGTCGATAAGGATCAACACAGTAACCCTACCGTGCTCCATGCCCTCCCTCACGTCCTCAGTCACTTTAAGCAGAGCAGTGCATGTAATGTGAGCAGGTCTAAAACCAGATTGAAAATCAGTTATAAGCGAGTTCTTATGCACGTGCTGGGATATTTGCTTACTTACTACAGCTTCAAGGACTTTCGAGAGAAATGGTAATATGGATGTTTGCTTTAGGGAGCTCAATCAAGTAACCGTGCTCTGCTAACCTCAAGATGTGTGGTCCAGAGAGGTCATCGACTGACTTCATTAATAGCGAGTTCCGCTACCTTTTGATTAATACTAACTAAACTTAAATGACTAGGTACTTATAATTAAACTAAAACGACTTACATGCTAGTCTTCCCTTGAGACACGCCGCTCAGCCCGGTGCAGTCCGCCGCGCCCAGGCCGCTGTGGTAGTGGTCGACCGCGCTCCTGCGCGGCTTCTGGCTGCTGCTGTGGTGGTGGGAAAGGCCCTAATAACCCGTCGGCTACCCCGTCAGCGCTGACAAACCCAGACAAATACGCACTACTTAACACAATAACACTTAGTCCAAGACTTATTAAAGGTTTGCACTTCAACGCGAGATACGCCGCATGCTTAGAGCAATCTACCAACGCCGCATGCGTCTCATAACTAAAGAGGCCAAATGCCTCGTGTTAATTGATTGGAGCTTCAAAAGCGGTCGTCAACGCTTTTGAAGCTCCAATCAATTAACTGTTTGTATCTAGCCCGCCCTGGTACTAATGTTTACACTGTTTATTAATTCTTACGGGCCCCCCGAATCAACTTATGTGCCCTACATTTCAAATTACAAAAACAAATTACTTTTACACGACCGCGCGGTATTAAATCCTTTTTTTTTTTTCCAGAGGAATGCGGTACGCATACCCAGGGCCTTGGAGAGACCCCGGGTTATGTGAGGCTCGCCCGTCCGTCTTTCCACCTCCCGCCGACTGTATGGGGATGACATTGTCCCCAGTCAGCTGCCAGGGAGAAGCCCCGGCTGGGAAGGGTGAGACGGAGGGGAATACTCACTAAACCTCTGGAGGACCAAACTCCGATAACAGGTGAAGGCCGCTGGACCTATCCTGGGGAATTGAACCGCAGGGCGGTATTAAATCCTAACCTAACCATTGTTCCAACGTGTGTGTGTCACGTCACATTGACAGCCGTCTGTCAATTACAGATTAAAAACTACAAAAGGGTTGCCAGCCGTAAGTGGCCAGTTTGTTCCCAACAATGGAGATAGGCCTAAAGTTGTTTTAAGTTCGGTCTGCGGATGAACCTGGACAAAACCAAGGTTATGTTCAACGAACGTGTCGTCCCGGAACCGATTGCAATACAAGGCAGTGCTCTCGAAGTTGTTAAAGAATACGTCTATCTCGGGCAAATTTTACAGATGGGTAGAAACAACTTCGAGAAAGAGGCCAACAGAAGGATACAGCTGGGCTGGGCTGCATATGGGAAACTACGTCGGGTCTTTACGTCGCCAATTCCGCAATGTCTAAAGACGAAAGTCTTCAATCAGTGCGTCCTACCCGTCATGACTTACGGAGCCGAAACGTGGACACTGACGGTAGGGCTGGTTTACAAGTTTAAAGTCATTCAGCGGGCTATTTAAAGAGCTATGCTCGGTGTTTCTCTGAGGGATCGTATTCGAAACGAGGTGATCCGGCAGAGAACCAAGGTAATCGACATAGCCCACCGGATTAGCAAGCTGAAGTGGCAGTGGGCCGGCCATATCAGTCGCAGAACCGATGACCGTTGGGGTAGACGAGTTCTGGAGTGGAGACCGCGTATCGGCAAGCGTAGCGTAGGACGCCCTCAGACAAGGTGGAGCGACGATCTTCGCAAGGTGGCTGGCAAGAGCTGGATGAGAGTGGCCGCGGATCGTGCTCAGTGGCGTGTTCTTGGAGAGGCCTATGTCCAGCAGTGGACGAGTATAGGCTGATGATGATGATGATGATGATGATGTTTAAAGTACTGGGGTTTGACGTTTTTGGTAAGGGTAAGACATAAGCTTTACGCCAGATAGCAGGAAAAGTTCCAGTACTTAAGGAAAAATTTACTAGGTGTAAAAGGGCAGGAGTAATCTCATCTAGGATGGTAATAATCATGATCCGGCTGATGTCATCAACGCCAGTCGCGTTCGACTTGATTGAGTGGATGAGCTTACAAAGTTCATCTGAGGATACTGAAGAGAAGACAAAATATTCTAATATGGATGAGGGCATGGAAGCTATGTGACTGAGGGTCCTTGATCTGGTGGCATGGTCGAGAGTCGTAGCAGACGAAAAATGTGTGTTAAGATCATCGAGAGAGAGAGTGGGGGGCAGGGGATCGGTTGAGGCCTTACCAATGCCAAGACTTTTTAAAAATTTCCAGATATCAGATGGAGAACAATTTGTAACGTTGTTGTGTATGTGTCTGCGTTTGGCGACCCTCACTATCTGATTGCAACGGTTTCTGGCAATTTTGTATGACTCCCAGTTACCGTTTGAGCGCTCGCGTTTGAACGTTCGGAAAGCACGATCGCGTCTGTTCATAGCCATTTGCACAACTTTGGTAAACCAGGGTGCAGGGGGCCGCTTCAGCTTGACCTGTCTTAACGGTGCATGTACACACGGCGGCAGATCAAGTTCCCCCCCATATATAACTTTAGCTACGCTACACACGACATAGAGAATCGTTGGAAAAGGACTTCGATGCGGCATGTTGGCCAATCACGATGCGCTTGCGCTTGTAGTAGTAACAAGCGCATACAAAGCTTTCTTTTGATTTTACGAATTATGGACCTTATTTCAACACAATAAGAATAAGGGATGGAATGGTTTTTGAATGATCTTTAACGCATTGGAATAGGGTGTATTTTCACTACGGTTTTACACGGTGCCTTTGCGCACGCACACAGATGTTTTTTCAATCGTTTCTTTTTTCATCCGCACTTTTTTCGCATATTTCGCTTGGCGGAGGGAGGGAGGCCAGTAGCCAAATATTATCTAATTGGTGTTGACGCTTCGGTCTGCTATTATTTTTGCGTGCCGTGATTCACAAAGTGCGAGGCTAATTACGTTATCTGTAGCCGGAGGTTCGAAAAAGAACCAAAAATTATATCACTTATTTAATTAAAGGTTCAAAGTTACAATAAACTTATGTGTCTAAATAGCCTAGTGATCTATTCGATGCAAGAATATAGAATGATTAAAATTAACAATTTAACAATAACTAATAAAATTGCAGCGTCGACACTCGTGGCAAATTGACCTACTTAATTAATACAATGCGTCGCCAATAGTTGCGATGGCGTAAACCGTAGGATCAGCGATCTGCCTAGAGTAGGTATATGTAACTCCTCCATCCCAAAATGAGCGACTATTTCAGGACGCTAAGAGAAAAAGTCGCTGGAGTCTGCTAATCCGTCTTAGCATTTCTTATCTCCACGGGATCTGCGTAGACGGGTTCCTCGTTGCTGGATTGTGAAGTGTCGGTTGGCCTCTTGAGCTTCCAGCAGATCTTGTATCTGTAGCTTGCGATAGCAGTGACAATGATAGCTGTAGTCACTACTACGGCGTAAAAAGGTATTGTAGTATGATATATGTAACTTGATTGGCTGTATGATTGCAGGTGTGACTCCATCATGAACTTGTTTTGGATGCTGTGTAGTCCCTCTAGACTAATCGTGTTTAGTCTCAGGTGATCTGAATTAGACTGGTCTTCTTCTTTGTATGAAATGTTCATGAGTTTCAGAGGCTGGCCTTTAACTTCATCATTATCGTTGGTGATGGTGAATTCAGATGTTCTTAGAAAGCACTTCATGGGAATGGTAACGAAGTAACTTCCTTGAAGCAGGTCCATGCTTTCGCTGCCGCAGGTTGAGTGTATTCTTGTCTGGCGCGGGAAAGACACGATGTAGTGGTGATCATCCAACTTGTCCAATGCTTCCTTCGACAGGGAAACTGTTGTAAAGTGGCAGGGTTCATCCAAAGTTTGTCTTCTTATAAGTTCTTGAATGCAGTCCGATTTTGAACGTATCTGATGGCTATTATCTTCTTTTCACAGAGATACCAGTTATTCAACTTCGGGCATTCAGCCTCCATGTACACAAAACTTGCCTCGTTGGTTGCAATAAAAGGATAGGGAGGAATAAGGATCTGTCGATTTTTATAAGGAACTATGGAGAGTCTGTATAGATCGTATCGGTCTCTAGAAACTATTGGAAAGCTAAAAATAACTACTATTTGCTTATCGACGTAATAAAAACCTGGTTTTATAATATCATAATATTCTCTTATTTCTAAACTTAAAATTTGATCTCTATCGTATAGCTTTCTTAATTTTTCTAACATATTACCTAACACCTTTATGTTAATCATAGAGTGGTGCATAGTTCCAGCACGAATAAAAGCTAACAAGTTTTCTATCCTATTTAATTCCATCATTAAATCTTCTACATTTTCCCCAATAATTGCTATCATTTGGGAAAACTTTGCGTATTTTATAAGATTATTATCATTATGGGCATTAGAGGTTATTAGGAGTTCTAATGGTACCATTGATTTTACTTTGGTTTTCAATAAGCTGAGATATTACTTTTTGATACTGAGACATCCATTCCTTATTGAGAGGGATGTGATTGTTAAATTCGGATACTATTATCTTGGCTATTTTCTAAATCTTTTATTATATTATTATATTTTATTGCATCTGATTGATCTAGGTTTCCGGTAATGCTCTTAATAACTGTTCCTAATCCATCAATAAGGCCTCGTTTGGCTCGGCTATCAGGCTCCAAGGATTTTAACTGAATCAATGCGTTATTAAGTTTACTGGTTAGATAATCTATTTGTAGCTCATAAAGGCTGTAAGTGTCATTAGGAAGCCTAGTTTTGTAAGTGAATAGTTGAGTTTGTACTAAGTTAAGATTGTCTTCGAATTCGTCTAGTCGTATGTACTGTAAAAATGTATGATATTGTGTAATAAGTCTCTTTGCACCAAGTTTGTAAGGAAGTAGTCCTGGTCCCTCTGCTAAGCTCTCAAGTTTTATCTCTTGAGCTTGCATCAGTTGGGCGGTCAGAGTCATCAGCAATACCAGCATCCTGCAACAATTTGGAGCTATTAGGTATTCGTTTAATACGCGACTTAGCTACCGGTCCACGTTTCTTTGAGGTGTAAATGTGGACTGGGAGATCGGCTAATACCGTGTCTTGAGTGTAACGTTGTGCTGTTTTCTGACGACTAGCTAGCGGGTTTTTATAAATATTTGCTGCTAAGGTACATATTCTACTTCTGGTTCCCTATCTTTGTTTCTATTATTTATAATAGCTGTACGATTTGCTAGAGAAGACTCATTGATTAAATCGTAAACCTTTCTCATCTGCTCTCGATGGTTTATCACGTATTGTTGCGTGAGGTGCTGCGTAAGGTCGATAGTGAGAGGGTCTCTAGCGTCAAGATGTCCTGTCAGTAAGTCAAAGGGCCGACATTTAGTGAAACAATGTATAGAGCTGTTATATGCTATTAAGGCATATGACATCAGGTTCACTACGGGCTCGTCCTTTTGTTAAAGTTTAAGAAGTCTTATATGTTCTAAGATTGTTGAGTGAAAACGTTCAACGTTTCCATTGTCGTTAGGAGAATGGGCTAGTATTCTATGGTGGTGTATGTTGTAAAGTCGCGTAAATTCTGCGAAGAGTTGGTTTGTAAACTCAGTTCCGTTATCAGTTATAATAGTCATAGGGACGCCATGGTGAGTACAGTATCTTAATAATGCTTGTAATATGCTAACAGCAGTGCCATCGCGCAGATGGTAAGCTTGGCCATACTTAGTAAAAACGTCTATGAAGGTAACATATTTTTCATTATGAATCGTGAAGAGGTCCATGTGAATTATCTCGAAAGGTTTGGTTGCTGGGGGAACGACATTAAATTGTGGCCTAGTGGGATTTCGGTCATATTTTGCCTGCCCACATGTTGTACATTCGTTTATAAATTTGGAGATTTGATCTTTCATTTTTGGCCAATAATATTTTCGCGAGAGAGCTAAGTAACATTCATTTATTCCACGGTGGTTAGTTTTACCTTCGTGGTAGAGATGAATTATCTCCTGCTGCCGGAGATATTCTTTAACGTTTTCTAATTCGTGCTTTACTAAGATAAGATTCATTGATGAACTCTTAAATTTACTTTGTATAATCGGAATAATAGAGTACATAGCTAGAGGAGGATAGATAATGATTGCGGTTTTGACTTTAGGGCTAACATATTCTTTAATAGCATTAACTACATCTAACTCTAGTTTGCTTTTAGACAATTGTATAGCAACGCGGATATGAGTATCGAATGGTTTGGAAACTGATCGTTTACGTTTGACGTCGTCTACGACCGTAAAGTGTAGCTGTCGATGAAACTTGTTAAGAGGTTCATCTGTGATAGGTACTTCTAGGATGTTATGTTCATCACTAGTGTGTGCAGTTGCGGTTGAAGACCGGTTAACTGTTGGTGGCGTTTCAGATGGGTTATTTATCAGCGAGCTAATCTCTTTGAGGCTATCGATTACTGACTCTATTTCTTCATTGTGAATTTCAACTCTAGATAGTGCGTCGGCATTAGTGTTAGCTTTGCCTTTCTTGTAAACTACAGTGAAGTCATACTCGGTAAGTCTAAGTCGCCATCTCGTCAGTCGTGAGTTCTGTTCCTTCAAATTCATCAGCCACTGTAAAGGTTTATGGTCAGTTAGTATTTTGAATGATCGTCCGAAAAGATACGGTCTAAAGTATTTGGTGGCCCAGACTATGGCCAGAAGTTCTTTTTCAATAGTGCTATAATTTTGTTCACTCTCATTATGAGTGCGAGAAGCATAGCACACTGGCTTATCAGAACCTACGGGACCTTGGGACAGTACGGCTCCAATAGCGAAGTTGGAGGCGTCTGTGGTAAGAAGGAATTCCTTGTTGAAATCGGGATACTAAAAGATTGGATCGTTTGTAAGTAGGGTTTTGCATGTTTCAAAACTGATTACGTAGTCAGGATCAAAGGTGATTTTACGACTTTTCTTCAGACATTATGTGAGAGACTTTGTAATCCTTGCGAAGTCTGGAATGAATTTTCGGTAGTAACCGAGAAGTCCTATAAATTGCTTAATCTCCTTGGGAGTTTTTGGAATAGGGTACTTTTTAATTGCTGAGATTTTGTCTGGATTAGGCTTGATGCCGTCTTTACTAATAATGTGACCGAGATAAGCTGTTTCAAGTTTTAAGAACTCGGATTTGTCCATCTGGATCTTGAAGTTGGACTCTCTAAGTCTTTGGAAGACCTTCTCCAGGTTAATAACGTGCTCCTGGAGCGAGGTGCTGAACACCACGATATCATCGAGATAAACTAGGCAGATATCGTTTTGAAGACCCCTAAGAACATTGTCCATTACTCGTTGGAAGGTGGACGGAGAATTTTTAATCCCATGGGCATACGCCCATTCGTAATGTCCATGTTCAACGTTAAATCCAGTCTTGGAGATATCCTGAGGGTCCATTTCAACCTGATAAAAGCCACTAGCTAAATCGAGTGTGGTGAAATATTGGCATCTACCTAGCTTGTCAAGGACGTCATTGATATTTGGTATGGGATATTTGTCATTGATAGTCTTGTCATTAAGTTTCCGAAAGTCAACTACCAGTCGCCATTTTTGTTTGCCGGATGCGTCTATCTTCTTTGGTACAACCCATATCGGAGAACTCCATGCGGAGTCAGAAGGTCTTATGATTTCCTGATCTAACATCTTGGCTATCTGTTCCCTAACCTCTTGGCGATGTACAAAAGGGTAACGATAGTTTTTAGTATGAACGGGTACTTCGTCGGTAGTTCTAATCCGGTGTTTTATTTAATTTGTGAAAGTAAGAGCCTCGCCATCAACATAAAATACGTCTGAATATTGAGAGCAAAGAGCAATGAGATTGGCTTTCTCTTCTTCGTTAAGATGATCTGTTCTTAACCGCGAGATTACATCTTGCACTCGCGTTTGTGTTTGATCGTCGCGCCTGAACTCCGTGTTAAATACTTCCGCGTGTGCAGGTCGGTCTAGTGAAAAAATTATATCGTTAGGTGTCGGATTCACTACTTCTATAACTCCGCGATTGTTGGTAATAGTAGTAAGACATTCGAGAATGATACAGTTACAGATCACTTGTTCTTTGATAAGAACTTCTCCATCCGGAGAGTCTGTAGGGATTATAACTAATTTCGAAGAGTGAGCCGGAATAATATCTTCATATAGATTTACGTTACATGAGTTGTACATTCTAATCGGGTTAGTAGTTGATTGAGTTATCAAGAGTCCGTCTTTCAAGGCAATTTTTGCCTCCCATCTGGTTAGTAAGTCTAGTCCTATAAGTCCATCAAAGAAGCCGTGAAATCTATATACGAATAATTTTATATAGTCAGTGTCCTTGAACTCATTAAAACATGGCAACGTAATAGAGTGGTTATTTCTAGTTGTTGCATGCACATTCGTAACTTCGAATGGATCATAGTTAAGAGGAATCTCAGAGTAATACTTTTGTACAGCCTCCGGACTAATAAAAGACTGATTGGCACCGGTGTCAATTAAGAGTTTTAACGGTGGTTCCCTGATCTGTATGTAAGGTAACTGTCTTTGGGTCTGGAGATTGAGTTCTGTTTTGGCTTTTTTGATGTCGCGCTCAATTGAAAATCCGGATTCATGTCAGAGTTACTAGGACCGGGTTGCGGTTGAGATAAGTCCGTCATATCTGTAAATTGATTTTCGTCAGTAGTGTTATAATTATATTCATTGTAATTTGTCTCATCTGCATAGTAATAATAATCGGGTTCCGTATAAAAATCGGTCGCGTAATATGAGTCGTCATAAGGTGCGCACTCGTTCATGTTCATTTCGCGGGACTTAAAATAATTAGTTGGAGGTGGGTTTCCCGACTTCCTCCAATCATGACCGGTCATCATAGAATGTGGCAAAACTTTAGGTGCAAAATGTTGTACTCCGCTCATTGGCCTCGGAGCCGAGTTTTGCGGGTTGTTAAATCTATGTGGATTGCGAAAAACATTACTATGTGGATTATAATTAGGTGGCAGCGCTCGGAACATTTGTTGTGTGCGACTTGGTCCAGGGCGCTGTTGAGACTGGTTAGTAAAAGAGTTAAATTTAAAAGCCTGAGGTGGTGGCTGATAACCTCGCTGTGCCATAGGGGCTGGCCAGTTAGGTACCGGCATGTGTAAGGTCTGTGGTCTATGTGCTGCTAAAGCTGGTATCTGTACTGGAATTAAAGATTTATTAGTAGGCTGAGCCTTAGGTACGTCGCTGCGCTGCTGTAAATAAATGACATTTAGTTCCTCCTGTACATATTCAAGAGCCTTTTCTATAGTCGGTGGGCGCATACATCTAATGCGGGACCCCAATGGTTCCCTTAAACCACGTACGAAGGCCTGCATGGCGACCTTCTTATAAAGGGTACGTTTCGCCTCTATTGTAGATGCTATGGGCTCGTGCAAACTAACAAAAGTCATAATAGTACTAAACAAAGTCTGGCATTGATCATAAAATTCCTGGGGCGTTTTATTGCCTTGTGTAGCCAAAGAGAGATCGCTATAAAGGGCGGTCTCATCGCGTTGATCCGAGAAATTGTTAATAAGAGCGGTCCTTATTCCCAGCCAATTATCCGGGATACCATTTGAATTAATAGTAGAAGCAGCATTACCAGAAATTTTATTTAATATCTCATTTAACAAACACAGGTTAGATAATTCACTACCAGGTTCCGTACTTAAATACTGTGCTACTATGCGATCACAAATATTAATAAAACGTATTAAAATATTAGGGTTCCCATCGAACTCCGGTACTAGGCGAAGAGCCTTAAAAATCGTACCCGGGTCATGAGCCATGTTAAACAAGTTGTCTATAGATGTATCTAAATCTAATAAGAGGCAAAAGGCCTGACGGTATGACCATTGGACCTTGGAAGCTTGGCAGGTCGTTGGTGTGGGATGCGACCTGTGCAGACACCGTGGCTCCCTCACATGTACGCGCCACCTCGCTTCATGTCGGGGCTGCTGCGGTAAGTGCTGAAAGTCGCAAACGGAACAAGTACGCGAACCTAGGCCGCAACTACATATTTGTTCCGTTTGCAGTGGAGACAATGGGTCCATGGGGGCAGGAGGCCAAGCAGCTCGTTAAAGAGTTAAGTCGTCGCCTTATTGAGGCCTCCGGTGACAAGAAGGCTGGCAGCTACCTCTGCCAGCGTATCAGCCTCGCAATCCAAAGAGGTAACGTTGCCAGCATTCTTGGTACCGCACCCATGAGCCCACAGTTGGAGGACATCTTTTATTTATAGGTTTTTTTTTTTTTCTTTTTTTACCGTAGTTTAGTTTAGGTGGAATTTTATTTATTTATGTAAGTAATTAATTTTTTTTTATTATTATTAAGTTATGTTGTTATTTCCAAATAAATTTAATTTTAATCTAATAAATCTAAATCCCTATTGGAGTCTAGGTTATGTCGGCGAGCCTGTCGTGGTGCAGGTTCCCGGGACCTGGAGGAACGTGGGTGAAAAATTTTGGAATATGTAAAACTAGGAATAAAGGAAGCAACACGAGAACAAATCAAGTGTACTTACATAAACAGCATTTCTGGTTTTTTTTATTTTTTTTTTATAGCAGAAGTAGGCAAACGAGCAAGCGGCACACCTGATGGAAAGTAATCACCGCCGCCCATGGACACCCGCAAAACCAGAGGAATCGCAGGCGCGTTGCCGGCCTTTAAGGAAGGAATAGGCTCGTTTCTTGAAGATCCCTAAGTCGTAACGGTCCGGAAATACCGCCGCCGAGAGCTGGTTCCACAACACTGTAGTTCGAGGCAAGAAATTTCTTGAAAAACGCACAGTAGTAGACCGCCATCCATCAAGGTGATGTGGATGGAATGACAGTCGATTGCGTGAAGTGCGGTGAAGGAAATTAGCGGCAGGGATCAAGCCGAACAATTCCTCAGAACACTCCCCATGATATATACGGTACAATACACAGAGAGACGCAACGTCTCTCCGAAGAGCCAGTGGATCGAGCCGACCTGAAATAACCACGTCGCCGACAATTCGAGCAGCTCTACGTTGAATGCGGTCAAATGGAAGGAGTTGGTATTGGGGTGCTCCAGCCCAGAGATGGGAGCAGTATTCCATATGCGGCCTGACCTGTGCTTTATACAGTTGTAAACGGTGGGCCGGCGTGAAATACTGACCCGCTCTATTAAGCACACCCAGCTTTTTCGAAGCTAATTTAGCTTTACCTTCCAAATGACCACGAAACTGAACGTCACTCGAAATATCGACGCCAAGGATTCCAATAATCGGATTGGTATCAAGGGGAGCTCCCTCAAAGTTCAGAGGTACGACGAAGGGATGTTTTTTCGCGGTAAATGCGCAAACTTGTGTTTTGGAGGGGTTAAAGCGGACTAGGTTATGTCGGCCCCAATCCGAGACATGACTTAACATGTTCTCGGTGTCAGTCACAAGTTTATTCCGGCTCTCGATGACGCTTTCCAGAGAAATATTAGCTCGCCCGGTGTAGAGCGTATCCCCAGTACTGTCATCCGCATAGCAATGAATGCTGTTGTTATGCAGCATGTCATTGATATGTAGAAGAAACAAAGTAGGGGACAACACACACCCCTGCGGGACTCCAGCATTCACGGGCTTCATGTCGGAGCACGAACCGTCGACTGCGACTCTGATGCTACGCCCAGTAAGAAAGCTGGCAACCCATGAACACAATTTCTCAGGAAGCCCGTATGATGGAAGTTTAGAGAAAAGAGCCCTGTGCCATACCCTGTCAAAAGCTTTCGCTACGTCCAAGCTAACTGCCAGTGCCTCCCCTTTACTCTTGACTGCCTCCGCCCATCGGTGAGTAAGGTACACTAAAAGATCACCAGCCGATCGACCGCGACGAAAACCATACTGGCGATCACTTAGTAGCTGGTTCTCTTCTAGGTACCTTAAGAGCTGGCGGTTTATAATGGACTCCATTACTTTGGAGAGTAAAGAGGTAATAGCTATTGGCCTGTAGTTAGACGGATCTGAGCGATCGCCTTTTTTTGGAATCGGGTGGACAAGGGCTGTCTTCCAAGAGCTCGGGACGACGCCAGTGGTGTAAGAGAGCTGGAAAAGGTTATTATTTTTTCTGGGTATAGGTCCGTAGATTCGGGATACTCGGTAGCGGGGCTTGGAAGCCGCCCGGGCGACACGCGAACGCGGATTTCGTTACGAAAAGAGTTCCCTAAGGTTCGCGAACCGGCCCGCGAGTATCCTACCGACTGCGCCAATTACGTTAGCTGTAGCCGGAGGTTCGAAAAAAAAACAAAAATTATATCACTTATTTAATTAAAGGTTCAAAGTTACAATAAACTTATGTGTCTAAATAGCCTAGTGATCTATTCGATGCAAGAATATAGAATGATTAAAATTAACAATTTAACAATAACTAATAAAATTGCAGCGTCGACACTCGTGGCAAATTGACCTACTTAATTAATACAATGCGTCGCCAATAGTTGCGATGGCGTAAACCGTAGGATCAGCGATCTGCCTAGAGTAGGTATATGTAACTGGCTCTATTATCAGTTGGTGATTCTGATTATGGCGCCACAACTAACTCCTGAGCAGCGGCAACTCAGAAGGACTGTGATAACAGTGAGTATTGCTTTTATGTTTTTAGGTGTTTATTATGGGATTTTTATTATTTCTTTATTTGTCTTATTTGTAGGACAAAGTAGGTAGGCAGGTAAGTAGGTATAGTTAGGTAATAATTACAGGTCATAGTAAAAGTTTAGTAATTCTCGAATCAGGTTTCTCTGTCTACGCTTGAATCGAATTGAATTTCTTTATATTTTTGACACTAAATTTATACTGTCATTTATAAAAACGATGTGGAAAATAGAGACCTTTTCATCTCATAGTTCTTTTCCCTTTCTGTTTTTCTGTTTACAGGACATTTTAGTGGATCTTTATTTTTATGAGGTTAAGGTAGCTTTTGTAACGAATTTCATATTACCTACTGATAACGTTTAATATATTTTTTTTACCATAACGTGCGAATAGAGGAGCACAAAGTTTTATTTAATTTTTCTGTATTTTGTTACCATGTTTTTTAGTAAATAAATTGTTTTTGATTTCTGTTTCATAAGAATAAATACCTACCCATCCACTTTTTTGTCTAGCTAGACTGTAAGATCCCACTATAGGGAAAAGGTCTCTTCTCTTCTTCCTTCTAGTGATTCCAAAACATGGCCGTGCTGGCAAGTCTCAAACCTGGTGATCCAGATCATCGCGCAATGTATCTTACCTAACTGTGCTTAATTTAACAAATTTGTTTTAGAGAAAGACAATCAATTGAGTCTACTAGAATCAAAAACAGCAATGTCCATAAAAAGTAAAATTGTGTTATCTATGGCGTATGAATCTCCAGATTAAAATAAATATTTTTGTTCATTCAAAACGCAGCTAAAACCGCAATGTCCAATAGAAATTGATGTTTAAAAATCAATGTATGTCACAAAAACAGCATTGTCCGCTTGTGTATGTATCCAAACAAGCATTGTCCTTCACAACCAATCACGGTCGCGTAAACAATATGGCGGGATATGAGTTTTGCTGATGAGAGTGTGCTCGTTTTATTTTATTTTTAAGGTGATAAAATCGATATTTAAAAATTAATATACAGTTATTTAGGAAATATGGAATGTTATCCCCAAGTGGTTGACAATAAAAATGCCAGAAAACGCAGGGTTGATAGTGCAAACTGGAAAAATAACAAGGCCAAAAACGACCGGTGAGTATACTAGAACTACATAGTTTTGATACTTGTAATCACGGACCTTTTTCAGGTCCGTGCTTGTAATAAAATTAAATTGTCTAATAGATATACCTATTGTCTAGATTTAGCATCTTATGTATGCTGGTAAAATAATTTTATAACGACGATGAAGTAGGTATCAATAACTGATTACAAAAGCGTTTGACATGTCGTGTTATTGTTACATTTTATTTTTGTTTTCTGTAAAATTGCGATAGTGATTGGTATGGCTGGTACCTACTTTGTCATGAATATGTAAACATTTCTATAAACAAGAAAAAACAAAGAGGAACCGACTTTAAAAAAAATAAAGCACCAAAAAGAGCAAAATAACTTTATTTTAAAATAACAATTTATTCTTTTGAAGTCAGTGCTTTAGGTACTTAGGTAATAAACATTGAACTTGCGCGGCTTGGCACCGACTCTAAAATAATAATTGTAATTTTAAAATAAAATATTTTGCTTTTTTGTTGTCAAGAATGGAGGTAAAGGCTTAAGTAACTCTCCACTAATGTGGAAGTGGCTTATGTTTAGCAGTACATGGTTAGTCTGCTAAAGTAGGGCGACGACAATAGGGGCTATACCCCTATATTATGTTAAACATGAAAATGTGTTTACAAACAGACTAAATATATTTAATTTCAAAAAACTTTGTTGTTTTAGATATGCTCCAAAAGACTTACCTGTTAAGCCGATATGTTCACATAAAGACAAAAAGTTGCAATGCTCTGCAATTACTATGAATGACTTAGAGGCTTTTCATGGATCTTTTTATGCTGTAAAGGACAAAGGGAAACAAGATATGTTCATACTAAAACATGTAGTAGCTGTACAAACGAAACGCCATCGTCCTAGGTCGAATTCTAAGCATTATAAACCTAGAGATATGCAAAGGATGTACAGGATTTATTGTAGATCTCAAAAAAAGATGATATTCGTTTGCCAAAAAGCTTTTTTGCAAATATTGCACATAAAAAGGTATCGGGTAGAAAATGTAATAAAAAATTATTATTTAAAAGGGAAAATCCCAAAAGAAAACCGTGGCGGTGACCATAAGTCACATAAATATGAAGATAAAAAACAGAGTGTAGTTTCATTTATTAAAACATTTAAATGTACTGAAGCTCACTATTGCAGAGGCAATACTAAGCGTATGTATTTACCGTCAGAATTGAGTATAAATAAAATGGCCAAAATGTACAATGACCAGGCAGCGCATCTTCTTAAAGTAAAAGCCTTATATTTCCGTAAAGTATTTAATACGTGTTTTAATTTGGGATTTGGCACACCACGTGTCGATGTCTGTTCTACATGTTTGCAGTTAACTGAAAAAATAAAAATAGCGAATGATAATGATAAAAACCTGTTGATGGTTGAAAAAACTGTGCACAAGAGACGTGCGAAAGCATTTTTTAATATGTTAAAAGCGGAAGATCCTTCAATAAAAATAATATCATTTGATTGCCAAAAAAATATGGCTTTACCTAAAATTCCCGATCAAAGTACTTACTACTCTAGACAACTTTATTTTTTTAACTTTACAATAGTAGAAGGCAATTCGAAATCACCACTGACAAGCCAAAATGTATTTAGTTATTGTTGGACCGAGGATGAATATTCAAAGGATGCAAACCTAATATCATCTGCTGTTTATCATCGACTCTGTAATATTGTGTTCACACCAGAATGTAATACACTTCGGCTTATGGCCGACGGTTGCGCCGGACAAAATAAAAACTCGATATTGTTAGCAATGCTTTCAAAATGGTTAATCCACAACGCACCAACGCAAATTAAAATTATAGAAATAGTGTTCCCCGTAGTGGGACACTCATTTCTTCCAGCTGATCGCGTATTTGCTCACATTGAAAAGCAGTTGCGAAAAATGGAAAATATAATAAATCCGAGTGAATACATAAACGTAGTAAGTCAATATGCAACGGTTATAAACGTAGCAACAACATGTCAAATCTTCGACTGGAAAAGCACAGCGAAAGACATATTTTTAAATATTGGAAAGTGGCATGTACCTTTTGCGAAATGCAAACGATTTTACCTTAAAAGGGCCAGCAGATGTAGTGGCATGGTGGGTCTTCGCGGAGAATTGCACTATAGACAAGACTTAGGTCAATATAAAAGTATTTGCAAAAAAAATAAAACATCTGCAATGATTGCACCAAGTGTAATAACACAGGGAGTGGCAGTAAAACAGTTAAAACTGAGAGACGTCAGCAAATTGCTTAAGACTCACTACGGTGATGATTGGCGCAGTTTAGATACCTTGGGATATTTTGCTCGAGTAGTGCCACACGACAATTCGGTAAATCATGATGGTGATGATCCTAGAGACGACGATAACCGTGAAGACTTAATGTGCGAAGCACAAGAGGAGCTGCCATCATTAATAATTTAGTTTTATTACCTAATAGTTTAAATAAACATTAATTTCGTAAACAGTCGTTTTTTAATATCTTAAGAAATAAAGTACCGACTATTTTAAGTACCTAGTTATAATAAAGGTTGGTAAATCATTAATGCATATTAATAAAATTATATAATTAATTCAAACTACTCAAGTATCAAAACAGTTTAAGCTTAGTACATTGAGGTAGGTATGTTTCAAAATAAGCAATGTCCAACAAATGCATGCAACAGAAACAGCAAAGTCCATCTGTATATATCAGAACCCGCAATGTCCAAACTGTTTATTTAATTTTATTGTAGTTATAATCAATACTCTGTAACTTTTAATAATATCTAATGAATAGAAGATAATCTACAGCCATTCACAAAAATTACAGTTACCATTACAATGCGAATAACTCTTAATTTAAATATTTTAATTTGTGGCTAAAACTATAAAATGGACATTGCTGTTTTTGATTCTAGTAGACTCAATTATTGGGTGCGACGCAACGAGGAGACTGGAGGTGGCCTGTCGAGGCACAATTGGCAGCTCTACCAGCGGGCTACTACCGCGGCACATGCCGCTATTATTGCGGCCCATAATAATGAGCCATTCCTAAACACCCAATCAACAGCCTCAGCTTATAATGTAAGTTAATTATTCCTTACCTATATTTTACTAACGCTGGGGCCACCCCTATCGCGCTGGCGCGCTAATTCGACACGTCTGGCCGAACACTTCGTCTTAGCGGGATGCATCATCGCGTTAACGCGCTACTGTGTCGCGTAGTAAAGCGACAATGGAACACGAAGTTTTTTAGCGCGACAATTTTAGCGCGCTAATGTCACAGATTAAAGAAGAGCTAATGTGGCCCCAGCATAATAAAATAGTTTCTTTAGATATATTATTATTATCAGCAATAAAGTAAATTGCATGCTCAAACAAACTGAATTGCATAAGTGAATAATAAAATTTCGTTCGCATTTTGTTTGTAGGTAAGTATTTTCTTATGTCCGACTCTTGGATCCTGTCTAGGATCACAGACAGATATTCGCGTAAATAATATTATTAATATTATTGTATAGGTTGAAGAGTTTGTTGAGAAGATAACTTTTTAAACGCGGGAGGTGAATTCAAATATTAGGTAGGTTTGTGGGCCATTAAGGAGCTCGATGGCGCAGCGGCTAGCGCGTTCGGCTTGTGATCTTGCCCGCTAAGCAACTTTCGCAATGCCGGGTCGCTGGATGGGTGACCAAATTAATAATATCTCGAAATCCGCCGTGCTTCAGAAAGACGTTAAGCCGTTGGTCTCGGTTGTTGGTTGTTGTCATAAGATGACAGTCGTTAAAACCCAGCCAGCGTGGTGGGTTAGGGTCCGTTATCCCCTGTGCTGTTGTCCACGTGGGAGGCCCGTGCCCAGCATTAGGGCGCACAGGCGCTAAAGGCGCGCGCACGGGGAGAAGGAAGAGCGTGGTAAAAAAAACGTTTTTCACCTATTAGATAAACATATTATCTTATGTCAGCGTCTTCGCGCTGCGCTTTTTCAGGTTAATATCCTATTTTACTCTCAAATTAGTTTAGCAAAAGCTAAAACTGATGCGTTTGGCGTTAAGGACATTTCATTACTCATCATGCGGATAATTAAAAAATGCTAATCTGAGTATTTTTTTTGGATATATTTATATTTATTAATCTATTTTAAATAAAAAATAATAAGTAACTACCTACCTGTATACCAACTTAATGAATTTGACGGTTAAAATGCCTATTAGGTATTGTATTATGTTACTAAAATATTTTAAGAAATTACAAACTAGGTGTTTTGTCTTAGGTATCAACCTCAACGATACGTCGAAGGCTGAAAAGATGAGGACGAGAGTTCCAGCCAAAAAAATTGATATGTCCCACAGTCGTAATACATAGTTTTTTTTTTTTCCAGAATTTAAACCATTATTTTCTATGTCTCAGATGGTTTGAAAAAACTTAAAGCGCGATCTATCTAGCCTTGAGAGGAAACACTGCGTCGGCGTGGCGTTCGGGATTCTCATGCGGGGCGCGGGGGAGCGGCGTTTCGTGGTCCCCTGTTTCCTCCTTCAGAGGTGGACCAATTTTTATTTAAGCGTCGGTTGGGGGAGGAGGTTTTCTGTGTCTGTGTGTTTAATTTTTTTTTTTTTTAAACGAGTTACTTAATGTTTCTGAAGACGCCTTAAAACGAAGTGATTTCGCTTAATTTTGAAGGCTCCTGGTTATTAAATAAATGACTTAATGCAAAGGAATCAAGCATACGGACGTGAAGGGTCTCTTTCTTCAACCGTTGCTGAAGGTGGTGGGGGTTGGTCCGGTTTTGGAAGGGGGCTGCGGCGCGTCGTTTTTCTGTGTTTGGTGTGGGAGTTTTGGGTGCCGCGTCGGCGTGGTGTTTCCTCTTAACTCGTAATCCCTACGCGCGCGCGTAAACCCTGCGCTCCTGACGGACGTCAAATCGATATCGAGTCGGCTGTGCTTATCGGAATATGAACGCTCGGGTCACGAGATAGGTTTCAGTTTCGCGTGGGGGTCGTTGGAGGGTGAACCTTCTGTACGGTAGTAGTATTGGTTATTCTGTGCTTGTACCAAGACGAATAACGAAACAATTTTAAAACACACAAGTTTATGCTTATTAATTTTTGACGTTTTTTTATGCTTAAGTTTTTATAAAAAAAGATATTTGAATGATTAAAAATGTCAACCTTATTGGTTAGGTACTAATGTTTTCCAAAACTCATTTCAGCCGCTACTTTATTTTGCTTCAATAACTCTCCAATTTATATTACTTACCACAGTATCAATACGATAATTGGAAATCATATTACACAATTCTATGACCACGGCTTATATTTCGGTTCGACGCGATTCTGTTTCGGCGTGCAGTGGTACTGGGGGTAGCAATGCGCATTTGTCTGGCACAGACTATAATAGCTCGTTAGATTAGTTATTAAGTCTTAACTATAAGTTAGTTAACTGTTTTTTTATTATTATTAGTATTGACGTCAATAAGTGCCTGTAAAGGTTTACATTGAATAAATAATTTGACTTGACTTGACTTGAGTCTTCAGATTTTTTTTTTGAAATGTTGATTTGCATCTATTTATGCATTTGTCAAGTAGTAAGAAGCTTCAATAAAAATATTTGTGATTTGAAAAATATTCCTATTGAAGCTTCTTACTACCTACTTGATGTAAACACATAATATTTAAGATTTTTAAATGTTGAGAAAGGTAATTTCTACGAATCCTTAAGTATAAACGTACTTATACTTTATTAAATTATTGTTGTTAAATAGTTTGTAATATTATTAAAACTCTTCAGATTTTTATTTTTATCTGATGATGAGAAACATTAGTTAAAATATAAAGATAAAAATATATTAATTAAGTGCTGAATTTGAAATTGTATTCTTATAAAAATATTACAGTTGTCTAATTTTTACACACACCAATTTTTACTTTAACTTTGTATCACTCGTGTATGCTAGTAAACTTATTATTATTGCGTATGGCAAAATTGATCCTCCGTGGATCATTTGTCTTCTTTTATGCCGCGACCACGCTTGTGCTTGCGCGCCGCGATTTGTTCGACGGATCGGCTACGCTACAATACAAGCGCTTGCAAACCAAGCCAAACGCTCTATCCACACGTATGAATTTGTGACGGCTTGTTGCTTGTTGGGGTTTGCCAAGCGTGTGGAGCCGGCATTATAGACTCCTCAGCCAAGCCTAGTAATATTATTCTGTGGCCAAGCTTCTGCCGAATCCGTCATAGTGTGGAGCTCGTATATACCACCTGGGAAACGATGCAGGAGGCAGTGATTGATTACATGTGATAAGTAGAGTAAACTATTTGGTTTAAGTGTTAATAGTTTGTTTAGATTATTTTAAGTAAGTTGTTAAAACATTTTTATCGTAAGTAAATAAAAACTTTTCGTATAGTGCGACATAAAAGAGTAGAAATTAAATAATCCAGAACTAAATTCACTCATTTTTTGGCAACACTGATTATCTATCATTAATGTCAAGTGGTTGTTCAACTCTGTCCGTGGTTACGATATAAAATGTTGTTTTAGTGATATTTCTACATTCCTGGATTTAAAACACCTATAACATGATTATGACCAACTGTGGCAGTTCTCGTAACATAATATATAAGGTTTTTTTTGCGAAGTTTGGCAGAATTTGCTACTAACTATTTTATTTTATTTTACTTTAAAAACTAAGTTATTTCCAATTTCTATTACTTACCACAATATCAATACAATAATTGGAAATCACATTTAATTTTATTCCTTAAAGTAATAACTTAAGTTAACAATTCATTGTGATTTTTCTTTTTTTTTTTTTATAAAAGATGGAGGCATACGAGCAGGCGGGTCACCTGATGGAGAGTAATCACCGCCGCCCATGGACACCCGCAAAACCAGAGGAATCGCAGGCGCGTTGCCGGCCTTTAAGGGAGGAATAGGTTTAAGGAAGGAATAGGAATGGGAGGAGGGTGGGGGGGGGGGGGCTCCGGAACCCTCACTGGTCGGACGAAACACAACAGCACCAACTGCCATTATTTCACGCCGAATATTCGTGAGAGGGTGGTATTTTTTTAATTGTATACTAAAATTAATATTAAAATAAACCTACAGTTCCCTAAAATAACATTCAACAGTAGCAAACAAAATGAAAACCGAAAATATCATAATTAAACATTAAAACCAAATTGAATTAAACAGAAAGATAAAAAAACAAGCAACATTACAACAAGCACACACATGCACACCAATCCGCCCGAGCCACAACACCAAGCCCTACAGAGGTCAGAGGGCCTAGTCAACTGGCAAACGCTCGACCGGTGACAGCGTCAAAATCGCTCATCAAATTCGCTAGGCTACATCGATATCGATAAGCTAAGGGATATAGAACATACAGGCTTGTCTTAGTATTTTTTTGTTTGATGATAATGTAATGCATAAGTAAGATTAATAAAAAGGTAGTAACCACACCGATCCTTTTGAGTTTTAGTGAATTGAATGTCACTTTACTAAGAAATTCGGATAGACTCCTTGAGACAATTTGAAAAATGAATCAATCGCTTTTTTCGCCGGAAGTTCGCCAGGCAAGCACGTTTGTAAATAAGTACTTATAATGATGACGAGTGACTTACCTACCATAATATGATATTGATATGAGACCAAACCCATTTTTCAGCTTATAATATAAATAAATTAAGACTGAAGACCACAAGCAAACGCTTGCTGCCAAGAATTTCTCAAATATTAACAACTTGACGTCCGTGATAACACTAAATGTTACAAACCGCGCGAACATTTAAACAGTTTGATCTTAGATGCGAGTACCCACTAAGTAGTGATTAAAACGTTTGCATCTTGTATGAGTACATCGCCTAAAGTAACTCTATGGCGTAGCGGCTAAGGCTTTCGGGTTTAGTTGTCTAACTACAACACCTATCACATTACTTTTCTAATTGATTATTGTCCTAAATAAAATAAAATAAAAAACATTCCAAGTACATGGTTTTGCTAGTTAAATGAAAACTAATTTTAAAATATGCAAACTAGCGAAGCAATGTACTTACTGTTACTTGAAAGGTAATGCTAGAGGTTCAACTAATGCAAAAAGTCCCCGCCCGCGCCGCACCGGTTTGTGATCTTGCCAGTTAGTTACGCAACTTTCACATTACCGAGCTAAAGGATGGGTAACCAAATAAAAAGCGTCTCGAGCTCCTCCGTGCTTCGGAAGGCACGTAAAGCACACTGCGGTTGTATTGGCTCAGGGCTTAAGCCTGTTATAGCCCAGTCTGCCTTAGTGCTGTCGTTCATGTGGGAACTTTCAGGACGTTTATAGGATGACGATGAAGACAATATCGCCTTAATATAGGATTGTTTCATTGTTACTTATTTATAGCGGTAGGTACCGAAAATAATTGAAATTAAAAGTCAAATCATTTATTAAATATACGCCTTCACAGACACAATGACATGATCGTGGTCTCTACGCGACAAGTTAAAATATTTATTTATTTTACATTATTTATTTCACTGCCATTGATTATGAGTTGGTTGATAATGTTTCGAAATAAAACATAGGATTATTTATATGTTTACCAAAAATAATTTTAAAACAATTAATTTTATATAATTACCCTAGTATGTTGATAATGAATCAAGTACAACTTTAAGCCATGTTTAATGCAGTTTCATTGTTGGATACGACATGTGGTACACATCCCTTCTTTATTGTGAGCCTGATGCAGCATTAAATATTGGTGTTATTATGATTAACCATGCTTTTTGAAGGTATCCAGAATCTCCTAAGAAATTGGAACAATATACTTACTTATAGAAAATTATCATACATAAAAAGTTAGTAGGTAGTATATATTTACCAAAAATAATTTAAAAACAATTAATTTTATTTAGTTATTTTATATTCACAGGTGAATCGACAGTTCTATAAAAAGTTAACACTGAAAATGTGAAACAGCAAACCATTTACAGATTCACACAAATAAAAATGTGATAGTAACTCAAGCAACAATTACAATCGATTACTTCACAATCGCCAAATTGATAATAACTAAACTATTACAGAGTATGCTAGATATGGAACTTAATTTGTATTATATGTATAACAAGCCACCTTATGTTAAGCCACCTATTTAAAGAAAAAACAATATTATAACAAACACAATAGAACCCACCAGATTTAATAATCGGATAATAATAATGCAAGTTTATACATATAATTACCTTTGTATGATGATAATGAATCAAGTACAACTTCAATAGCTTAATGTTATGACTAGTAGAAATTGATATAAGTAGGTACTTAAACATTACCTATAGGTACCTACTGCAAGTAAAATTAAATATCAAGTAAAAAGTAACATTAATGTTGTATTTCTTAATATATTGACGTGACAACGTCTTAAATTAGGTTGCGGCTGGGAGTCACTTATGAAAAAGTGTAACGCTCGGTAACGTTACGATGAGTCACCGAACGAGAGAGAGGCCCGCCGAATGCCTTGCGTCTCTCTCCCACTCAACTATGATCGGTCTGCCGCGCGCGCAGCACTAGAGAATTTTTTAAATATAATTCTTTGTATAAATAAATGTTTTAAATTGTTACTATTATTTCATCCTTCTTCCTACTATACGAATGAATATTCACATTAAAATTATTTTACCACTCAAAGTCGTTGTCACGTAAAACTTTCGCCCGTATACCGACTTTACAGGCAACCAATTTTTCTTATTTCCTTACCTAACTCTCTCAAAGTCAAAGTTTATTAAATATGAGGCTTCACTTTCTCTTATTGACATTCAAACTATATGTGTATAAAAATAAATGCCAATTGTGTGTATAAGAAGGTACTGTTTTTTAGTATCTACCTAAGTAAATCTTTTTAATAAAGTACAATAAACTTAGAACTAAATTAACTTTATACTTAATTTTTCCCCATCATATAAACCAAATCACTATTTTATGGGTTAAATATATTTATGGCACACTGTTCCTTTTCTTAAAATAAAAATGTTGTCAACGAAGGTACTGTTTTTTTGTACATAAGTAAATCTTTTTCAATAAAGCACAATAAACTTAGAACTAAATTAACTTTATACTTAATTTTTCCTCATCAAATAAACCAAATTACTATTTTATGGATAAATATATGTATGGCACAGACTGCTCCTTTTTGTAGAATAAAAACGTTGTCAACATTAGAGCTCCACAAAAAAAATATCATATAAATAACTAAATTCAACGATGCCAAAGTCATCTTCAATGCAGTTTCATTGTTGGATATGACATGTGGTACACACCCCTCCTTTCTTGTGAGTCTGATGCAGCATTAAATATTGTTGTTATTATCATTAACCATGCTTTTTGAAGGTATCCAGAATCTCCTAATAAATTAGAACAATATACTTACTTATAGAAAATTGTCATAGATAAAAAGTTAGTAGGTAAGTACCTATGTATTATACAAAATTGCTTGATATTGTTTTTTACCAAATAACCATGTTTGTTCACCATTCTGAGGAAGTCCATCCTCCAAATTATGAGGTAACATTTAAGATTTTTGAATCGTCGTCTCAAATCTGCAAAACCACATAAAATAGTTTTATCTTTATGTCAATACTCTTTATTCTAGCAATTTTAACAAAACTGACATTTCCTGGTAAATCCCAATATAATAATAGGCATAATACTTACCTTTATTATGTAAGTAATAATTTATTTATTAAAACTTCCGTTTGAACGTAAGGACTGATATCTTTTCCTATTAAGAAAGATGCTTGTCTGTATAAGATTTATAGGGTATAGTCAATAGGTACACCTTACTACACTTAGAGCCTTGGCTACCTGGCAAATTAAATCTTCATTGGAACCTGTAAAACAAATAGGCAATCTAAGTTATAAATTGATAAATGGACATTATGGATAGGTAACATTTAATATTTTTACAAAAAGTCCCTTACTGTTGTCTTATTCTTGACCTTTCTTGTCATGATTAAAGGTACTTAGGTGGATTTATTTGGCCCAAATGTTTGTATGGTTTGAGAGCATCTACAAATTGTTATGCAGCGACTTGCTCTTCGTTGCGGAAAATGTTGCATGACACACATTTATTTGGTCACTCACATCGCAACAACTATATCAGCATGCAATTCCCGGCAGACCTTAGTTAGATATTTGAAAGTTCGTAAACGAGAACTCCGAGAACTATTCACAAGTACAACAAACTCGATTTCGTTAATTTGCTCCAAGTAACGTAAGGAAACATTTCTTCCTTAGCGCCTGAGCACTTGATTATCGCAGTCCACAATAGCCCTAAAAAGAGCATTTTAAACAAAACTTTCAACACAACACAACTATTCCTTCATCAGCTGATCAAACAATCGCCATTTTGTGTGAATTTTTATCTTCAATGTTTGAGTGATCGCTAGATTAGCGATTCTTGGCTTGTCAAACTGTCAATTAGGTCTATTTTAGCGTAAATTTTACGTCGTAGGTAACTTTTGCTTATGTCAATCCCATACATTCGGTTTATCGTAGCGAAGATTTCGTAGCGTTTAATTTGTTTGCCAATTGACTAGGCCCTCAGAGGGCCTAGTCAACTGGCAAACGCTCCACCGGTGACAGCGTCAAAATCGCTCATCAAATTCGCTAGGCTACATCGATATCGATAAGCTAAGGGATATAGAACATACAGGCTTGTCTTAGTATTTTTTTGTTTGATGATAATGTAACGCTTACATAAGATTAATAAATAGGTAGTAACCACACCGATCCTTTTGAGTTTTAGTGAATTGAATGTCACTTTACTAAGAAATTCGGGTAGACTCCTTGAGACAATTTGAAAAATGAATCAATCGCTTTTTTCGCCAGAAGTTCGCCAGACAAGCACGTTTGTAAATAAGTACTTATAATGATGACGAGTGACTTACCTACCATAATATGATATTGATATGAGACCAAACCCATTTTTCAGCTTATAATATAAATAAATTAAGACTGAAGACCACAAGCAAACGCTTGCTGCCAAGAATTTCTCAAATATTAACAACTTGACGTCCGTCTGTAATGAAATAATTGATAACACTTAATGTTACAAACCGCGCGAACATTTAAACAGTTTGATCTTAGATGCGAGTACCTATTAGGTAGTGATTAAAACGTTTGCATCTTGTATGAGTACATCGCCTAAAGTAACTCTATGGCGTAGCGGCTAAGGCTTTCGGGTTTAGTTGTCTAACTACAACACCTGTCACATTACTTTTCTAATTGATTATTGTCCTAAATAAAATAAAATAAAAAACATTCCAAGTACATGGTTTTGCTAGTTAAATGAAAACTAATTTTAAAATATGCAAACTAGCGAAGCAATGTACTTACTGTTACTTGAAAGGTAATGCTAGAGGTTCAACTAATGCAAAAAGTCCCCGCCCGCGCCGCACCGGTTTGTGATCTTGCCAGTTAGTTACGCAACTTTCATATTACCGAGCTAAAGGATGGGTAACCAAATAAAAAGCGTCTCGAGCTCCTCCGTGCTTCGGAAGGCACGTAAAGCACACTGCGTTTGTATTGGCTCAGGGCTTAAGCCTGTTATAGCCCAGTCTGCCTTAGTGCTGTCGTTCATGTGGAAACGTTCAGGACGTTCATAGGATGACGATGAAGACAACATCGCCTTAATATAGGATTGTTTCATTGTTACTTATTTATAGCGGTAGGTACCGAAAATAATTGGAATTAAAAGTCAAATCATTTATTAAATATACGCCTTCACAGACACAATGACATGATCGTGGTCTCTACGCGACAAGTTAAAATATTTATTTATTTTACATTATTTATTTCACTGCCATTCATTATGAGTTGGTTGATAATGTTTCGAAATAAAACATAGGATTATTTATATGTTTACCAAAAATAATTTTAAAACAATTAATTTTATATAATTACCCTAGTACGTTGATAATGAATCAAGTACAACTTTAAGCCATGTTTAATGCAGTTTCATTGTTGGATACGACATGTGGTACACATCCCTTCTTTATTGTGAGCCTGATGCAGCATTAAATATTGGTGTTATTATGATTAACCATGCTTTTTGAAGGTATCCAGAATCTCCTAAGAAATTGGAACAATATAAAGTTAGTAGGTAGTATATATTTAAGTACCAAAAATAATTTAAAAACAATTAGTTTTATTTATTTATTTTATATTCACAGGTGAATCGACAGTTCTATAAAAAGTATAACACTGAAAATGTGAAACAGCAAACCATTTACAGATTCACACAAATAAAAATGTGATAGTAACATTACAAACTCAAGCAACAATTACAATCGATTACTTCACAATCGCCAAATTGATAATAACTAAACTATTACAGAGTATGCTAGATATGAAACTTAATTTGTATTATATGTATACCAAGCCACCTTATGTTAAGCCACCTATTTAAAGAAAAAACAATATTATAACAAACACAATAGAACCCACCAGATTTAATAATCGGATAATAATAATGCAAGTTTATACACATAATTACTTTTGTATGTTGATAATGAATCAAGTACAACTTCAATAGCTTCATGTTATGACTAGTAGAAATTGATATAAGTAGGTACTTAAACATTTTCTATAGGTACCTACTGCAAGTAAAATTAAATATCAAGTAAAAAATAACATTAATGTTGTATTTCTTAATATATTCTTATTTCCTTACCTAACTCTCTCAAAGTCAAAGTTTATTAAATATGAGGCTTCACTTTCTCTTATTGACATTAAAACTATATTTGTATAAAAATAAATGCCAATTGTGTGTATAAGAAGGTACTGTTTTTTAGTACCTACCTAAGTAAATCTTTTTAATAAAGTACAATAAACTTAGAACTAAATTAACTTTATACTTAATTTTTCCCCATCATATAAACCAAATCACTATTTTATGGGTTAAATATATTTATGGCACACTGTTCCTTTTCTTAAAATAAAAATGTTGTCAACGAAGGTACTGTATTTTTGTACATAAGTAAATCTTTTTTAAAAAAGCACAATAAACTTAGAACTAAATTAACTTTATACTTAATTTTTCCTTATCAAATAAACCAAATTACTATTTTATGGATAAATATATTTATGGCACAGACTGCTCCTTTTTGTAGAATAAAAACGTTGTCAACATTAGAGCTCCACAAAAAAAAATCATATAAATAACTAAATTCAACGATGCCAAAGCCATGTTCAATGCAGTTTCATTGTTGGATATGACATGTGGTACACACCCCTCCTTTCTTGTGAGTCTGATGCAGCATTAAATATTGTTGTTATTATCATTAACCATGCTTTTTGAAGGTATCCAGAATCTCCTAATAAATTAGAACAATATACTTACTTATAGAAAATTGTCATAGATAAAAAGTTAGTAGGTAAGTACCTATGTATTATACAAAATTGCTTGATATTGTTTTTTACCAAATAACCATGTTTGTTCACCATTCTGAGGAAGTCCATCCTCCAAATTATGAGGTAACATTTAAGATTTTTGAATCGTCGTCTCAAATCTGCAAAACCACATAAAATAGTTTTATCTTTATGTCAATACTCTTTATTCTAGCAATTTTAACAAAACTGAAATTTCCTGGTAAACCCCAATATAATAATAGGCATAATACTTACCTTTATTATGTAAGTAATAATTTATTTATTAAAACTTACCGTTTGAACGTAAGGACTGATATCTTTTCCTCTTAAGAAAGATGCTTGTCTGTATAAGATTTATAGGGTATAGTCAATAGGTACACCTTACTACACTTAGAGCCTTGGCTACCTGGCAAATTAAATCTTCATTGGAACCTGCAAAACAAATAGGCAATCTAAGTTATAAATTGATAAATGGACATTATGGATAGGTAACATTTAATATTTTTACAAAAAGTCCCTTACTGTTGTCTTATTCTTGACCTTTCTTGTCATGATTAAAGGTACTTAGGTGGATTTATTTGGCCCAAATGTTTGTATGGTTTGAGAGCCCCTACAAATTGTTATGCAGCGACTTGCTCTTCGTTGCGGAAAATGTTGCATGACACACATTTATTTGGTCACTCACATCGCAACAACTATATCAGCATGCAATTCCCGGCAGACCTTAGTTAGATATTTGAAAGTTCGTAAACGAGAACTCCGAGAACTATTCACAAGTACAACAAACTCGATTTCGTTAATTTGCTCCAAGTAACGTAAGGAAACATTTCTTCCTTAGCGCCTGAGCACTTGATTATCGCAGTCCACAATAGCCCTAAAAAGAGCATTTTAAACAAAACTTTCAACACAACACAACTATTCCTTCATCAGCTGATCAAACAATCGCCATTTTGTGTGAATTTTTATCTTCAATGTTTGAGTGATCGCTAGATTAGCGATTCTTGGCTTGTCAAACTGTCAATTAGGTCTATTTTAGCGTAAATTTTACGTGGTAGGTAACTTTTGCTTATGTCAATCCCATACATTCGGTTTATCGTAGCGAAGATTTCGTAGCGTTTAATTTGTTTGCCAATTGACTAGGCCCTCAGAGGCAATGCGTTGCGACCGGGAACAGACGCGCTCACGCGACTCAGCAAAAAAAATAAATAATAATAAATAGTGCAGTGTATCTGTCAACTAAAGTACCTACAGCATTCCAACCCTGAGTTACGAACGTGTGGCAATTGAATGATGATAAGTGAATCACAAAACAATGAAACGTGATTCCCAACAAAAGGTAAGGAAGCCTTCTATACAATAATTAAATTTAACAAACGTATTACAATTGGTACTTATAGCAAATAAATGAAGTAAACAGTATACATTTTAAAAACCGTAACACAAATTTATTACAGACGACAAGTTTAACTCGCCAAATCTAAGCAAGCAGTCGATATCGGCACCCATCGACATCAACAAAGCGGCAACCACACATTTGAGGCAGCCGGAAACATGGATGGCATGCAGATTAAAAAATTAAGGTACGGCAAAAAAAAAATCATTGTTGTGTCTTAATTGTTTCAATTGAAAAATAATTTCAACACTAACAATAATGTTTTGTTACACCACAGATCTCCTGATTCCATTCCGTCTGTATTGCGGTCAAAACATTGAACCGTCAGGACGCCCGTCGCAAGGGCCAATTAATGTTATTTAAAAAGTATGCTGTGCTAAACTGCTTACTTAAGACACCAGGCAACACCAATCGTGAGTTATGTAATAATTAAATAACAATAACAAAACAATCACAAACAGTAAAATAAAATCAAATAAATTAATAATAAAAAATAATAACATTAAATTAAATCATTAAAATTTAATAAGATTGAGAAAAAAAATAGGAATTACATAATTAATTAATTATTTTTCCACAGAAGTGTGCGTAATTTCAGTGATTTGGCTTCTAAATTTTATTAACGACGGATTAAATATTTCTACATTAATGAATTTATCATTAAAGATAGTGCAAGCTCTCTTTATAAAACTATTACTACCATAGCAAGTCTTACTAGGCTTAATGGTAAATAGAGATTTCTTCCGACTATTTCTTTCTTGCTTACGAGGTACACGAAAGTGGATTTGTTCCAACAGAAAAGGGGCGTCGACCATGTTATGAAGTATTTTAAATAGGAATGTCATATCAATGAGCCTACGACGTTGCATCAAGGAGTCCATATTATGAAATTCAAAGGATGCTTCATAATCTGTGTGAAGGTGACCGGTTCTGTAGTCCAAAGACTTCACAAATTTTCTTTGTAACCTCTCAATTTTATCTTGATGAACTTGCTGATATGGATTCCAAACAGAGCTCGCAAATTCCAGTCTACTTCGCACGAAACTATTAAATAATAGCTTATAGGTTGATGCGGTTTTAAATTTTTTTCCTACACGCAATAAAAATCCCATAAGCTTGTATGATTTATTAACCATTTATCTATATGAGGAATAAACGAGAGTTTGGAATCCATTGTGACGCCTAGGTCCCTAATTTCCGTTACGCGTTCAAGTTCCTTTCCGTAGATTTTATAACCGTAATTTATTGCTTTTTTTTTCTTGTGAAGGAGATTGAAAAACATTTGTCTAAATTTAGGAATAAGCTATTACTCTTACAGAAGTGAACAAAATTACTCAGATCACTTTGCAGTAACTTAGCATCTTCTGGTTCTTTTATTACTCTGAATAATTTCGTATCATCCGCATATAGCAATACGTTTGAGTGATTGATAGACTTGGTCAAGTCATTGACATAAATAATGAAAAGTAAAGGTCCCAAATGTGATCCTTGCAGAACTCCAGACGGTATATTTTTATACGCAGAACAGTAACCACATAATACAACAGCCTGACTACGATTTTCTATTTATGACCGAATCCATCGAAGCAGGTCACCATGAATTCCGAGCTGCCAGAGCTTAAGAAGCAGTGTATCGTGACAAATTTTGTCAAAAGCTTTTGCAAAATCGGCATATATTGCATCTACTTGTGCATTATCATCCATTGCAGACAAAATAGTTTCAGTAAAACTTAGCAAATTGCTATCCACACCCCGTTTTTTACAGAAACCGTGTTGGTTCGGGACAATGACGTGCTGTACCACCTCAAATATCTGATCTGTAACAATCTTCTCCTGTATTTTAGCAAATTGACAGAGTTTGGAGATCGGCCTATAGTTGGCAACATTATCACTGCTATTGCCTTTGGGAATAGGTGTTATCCAAGCACTTTTCCAAGCTAGAGGCACACTACCACTGCTAAAAGATAATTTAAAAATATGTACGAGGGGATAAGTTAGTGCATCAGCGCACTTATTGATGAATAACGGATGTATGCCATCGGGCCCTGCACCCTTATTCGTATTATTTTTCTTTAAATACTTATTAACAAGCTCAGTGGTGATTTCAACCGAACTTAAATCTAATAACGTGTAGCCAGGAGGTTCCCACTGATTATTAAAAGATTGTCTTGAACTACTCACAAATACTGAATGAAAATAATCATTAAAAAAGTCACAAATTTGTTTCCCGTTACTACTACTCTGCTCCTTATAGGACATAGTTTGAGGTAGTCCATTACTTGCCTTGATGGCTTTGACATAGGTCCAAAAGTATTTTGGGTTACTTTTTCTAGTAGTTTGATAAATTTGTAAAGAAAATTATATTGTTTACATTACCCTATTGTAGTAGTTTGCCACAGGAGGAAAATTCTATTAGACATAAGCTTAACCTGACATTACATTTATTTTGCAAAAATGACATAATGCATTTAATTGACACTAACAATTATGTTAGTAATTTTTATTTGACAAGAGATAGTTATTATCTGCCAAATTATTTTAAGCGACAAATAGCTTTATCGCTATCCTATTGTATTCAAACGTCAGCCAAAAACTTGGCTAAACAAGTTGCTTCTATTGAGCAATGTATATTTGACATAGACGTCAGTAGTGTTTCTACTGACATTCCAATTAATTATTTAAATTAAATTATATGACAAAAGAGGAAAACTCTTGCGAAATGTTTGATAATAAAATGAAATTAAATGAATGTAAAAATAGCTTTAGCAAAAGCCCATGTAATTCATTAAATTTAAAAAATGTACAATCTTTAAACATTGTCCACCAGAACATCCAAGGAATGATGGGCAAAGATTTGGAGATTGAATTGTTCATGAACTGTAATAAAATTGATATTCTTTGCATAACAGAACACTGGCTTAAAGACCATCAGTTCATGTTCAATTTTAAGAATCATTTGGTAGGAAGTTCGTTCAGTCGAGGAAATGCAATCCATGGTGGCTCCTTAATTATTGTTAGTAAAAAGTTTAAATTAAAGGAACGCAAAGACATAGTGAGCCTCTCGGTTGAGCGAACAATAGAAATAGCTTGTGTGGAGTTGGAGCAGTTTGTTGTATTAAGTGTGTACAGACCTCCTTCAGCATCATATGATTTTTTCGAAAAAGTTATGGATGAGGCATTACATAAAGTCCGTAATGTGGGTAAAACCATAATTGTTTGCGGGGATTTTAATATTAATTTGTTAGAAAATTCCACAATGTCAACTAAAATTAAAAACCTATTTCTATCATATAACTTAAATTATTTATTTTTGGAGCCGACAAGAATAACTGCCACTTCGGCCACCTGTATTGATAACATATATACAAATGTAAAACCACTGGCTAAGCAAATTATTAATAATCTGGACTCTGATCATTGTGGCCAAATGGTCAGCTTTCCACACCAGCGTAAACAAGTGACGAAAAAGAATATCACTGTTGTACCAAAAACTGCAGGTCGGCTGGAACGCTTTAAAAGCAATCTAGATACAAAATTAAATTATTTAGAATACAATGACAACCCTAATGTCTTTTATAATAATTTTTTTAACATTTATTGTTCAGAATTTAATAAAACTTTTATTCCAAAAAAGATCTCAGTTAGTGGTACTGTAACTTTTAATGAATGGGCTACAATTGGTATTCACAGAAGTAGGAAACGCCTTTATGAACTTTATGGTGAACGCAACTATAACACCAGCGATGACTTCAAATTATATGTTAAAAATTATTCAAAGTTATTCAAAAGAGTATGTCGATTAGCCAAGGCAAACTATTTGAGTTCTAAGATTAAGAATAGTAATGACAAAATAAAAATGACATGGAATATTATAAATAGTGAAACAGGAAAGGTCAAAAGTCGTAATAATGAGTACAATTTAAATTGTGATAATAAAACCTTGACTTCTGATGCTGATATTGCTGCAGCATTTGATAGGTTTTTTACTGACATTCCAGTTTCAACTACAAAAGCCTTGATTTCCTCCCCCACTGTAGCTGAATCTGTTTTGAAGGAGAATGTTAAAGATTGTGAAAGTAATTTCAGTTTTCAAAAAATTTGTGTTATAGATATAATAAAAACATTTAACACTCTCAATAAAAAGAAAACTGCTGATCTGTGGGGTAATTCCGTGGACGTCGCTAAATCTGTAATTATGACAATAGCTCCAGTTTTAGCTTGCATATTTAATGAATGCATTGACTGTGGTGTTTTTCCTGACCTCATGAAATATAGTAAAATAATTCCATTATTTAAATCAGGTAGCACTTCTGACCCCTCTAATTTTAGACCTATTTCTGTGCTACCCACATTTAGTAAAATTTTTGAAAAGTTAATGCTAGACCAAATGCAAATTCATTTTTATAAAAATAAACTTTTACATTGTAAACAATATGGTTTTACTAGGGGTCGCTCTACAACTGACGCCGGTGTTGAGCTTTTAATCCAAATATTTGATACCTGGGAGGAATCACAGGATGCCCTAGGGGTATTTTGTGATTTATCCAAGGCTTTTGATTGTGTTTTACATGAAACTTTGGTCAGGAAGCTTAACCACTATGGAATTAGGGATGCTTCTTTGAGCCTTCTAATCTCATACTTGAGTAACAGGATTCAAAAGGTCGACATTAACGGTAAAAGATCTCCGGGATCAGTGGTTAAAATGGGAGTTCCGCAGGGTTCAATACTTGGTCCATTCTTGTTTTTGGTTTATATTAATGACTTACCTTATTTTGTAAAAGACAGTCATGAAATAGTATTGTTTGCTGATGATACTTCACTTTTATTCAAAGTGAAACGACGACACCCAAATTATGACGATGTGAATAATGCGGTCTCAAAGATTGTTCACTGGTTTAGTGTTAATAACTTGCTATTAAACGAGGGAAAAACCAAATGTGTAAGATTTGTATTGCCTAATGTTAAGCAGGTAATAACTAGTGTACAAATTAAAGATAAGAATGTGAATCCTGTGGACACCACTGTGTTTCTAGGCATCACATTGGATGCCAAGCTTCAGTGGGGCCCACATATAGCTAAATTGTCGAATAGACTCAGCTCTGCGGCTTATGCAGTAATGAAGATCCGTCAGTTAACTGACGTTGATACAGCTAGATTAGTTTACTTCAGTTACTTTCATAGTGTAATGTCGTACGCCATTTTACTGTGGGGAAATGCTGCCGACATTCAAACTATCTTTGTGCTGCAGAAGAGGGCTATTCGAGCAATATATAACCTACAGGCTGGTGACTCTCTCAGAGAGAGATTTAAGGATATAAGTATAATGACAGTTGCATCACAATATATTTATGAAAATCTTGTGTATGTTCATAAAAAAATTGAAATGTTTTCAAAAAACAGTGATATTCACAAATTAAATACTAGAAGTAAGAACAAATTAGCAGTGCCTTATACTAGGCTCCATAAAATAAATAATTCTTCTAAGGGTCTGTGTGTACGATTATACAACAAAGTATCAAATGATATTCAGAAATTAGATCTTGATAAATTTAAAATCAAAATCAAAGAAAAGCTTTATAAAAAAGCTTATTATAAAGTGTCGGATTATACAGAAGACAAAACAGCTTGGGTCTGAAATGCTCCAAGCACCTACTCCAACAGCTATTTCTAATTGCCTATAATTAATTTATATAGAGCACCATATTTAATTAAAGTATTTACATTCAAATTCATATTTTGTATTTTGTGACCTGGTAACGACATATAATATATATTTTTTTTGTAAATGTCGTTGCTTCTGTGCGCTGTGGTTTCTTGCGCCCGTTCTTTGCCACAGTTAAAAAATGATGTCTGAATGGGTGGTAGGTTATAAAATATTTGGACGTTTCAAAGTACTTATTAATTGAGTTTATTGAATAAATATATTTTGACTATTGACTATTGATATTTACGCTGCAAGCCAGCGGTATTAAGTCAAGCTGTGAAGTTTACCCTCACAGTCGAAAGAAATACTACATAATGCAAGTATTTAACAATCTATAAAGACGTAAACAATTGCTTATAAATATCAATATTATTGAATCACTAGAAAAAATAACCAGTCTCAGGAAAGCTCGAATGGGATTCGAACCCCTGACCTTTGTATTGCCGGTCCACTGCTCTAGCCGCTAAGCTACCGCGACCCCTGAAAGACTTTGTTGGAATATACGAAAATACTCTATTCAATTGTATCTATTGATTATACTATACGATTACTTTGTGTAACATCCCTACTTTTATATTAGTCTCTCAAACGACTTCTCATTATACTTCGGGTCTCAACCGAAGACGATTACTTATTACATGCAGCAGTACATGAGATGGTGCTATCTTCTTCACACTTTTAGATATATCCTAAAAAGAAATATCTTATTTACGTTCCCTGCACTGGCAACCCCGCGTCACGAGACGTCATTACGTGTTTTTGTGTTATCGGAATCACACGTATACTTTTCGTAACGAAATTAAATATGTATTTAATAAGAAGGGAAAATGTTAAAGTTCGAAGTTGAGAGACAGCGATCATTACGGTATTCTTCGTAAAGTAAAGAAATCATTTTTAATTGAAAAAACGTAGGCGTTTATCATGATCGGTGTCGGTGAATAGTGATAAATGTCGTATCAACGATATTACGACACGCAGGTATTGGAACATAACGCTAATTTACCTGGAAAATTAACTATTATGGAATGTATCATAGTTGTAAGGAACTAAGATCATTTATCATTAAAATTATCTACCCTCATTTTTATTGGTTTTTCTTGGGTTCTATAATAATGATTGTAACAAAATTAAAAGACATTTACAACAAGAAATTCATTAAATACTAAACTACTTAATTAGACACCATTGTAACAGTGTTTAACTTACTAAACGTATGATGTATCGAGGATATATAACTGCTCAACAGTGTTGATGCTTTATTTTACTCAATGACATTGAATGTCATTGATTTTACTCCATACAAGCCGTATCGAGGTTACTTACACCAATTAGACAGTGCTGAGGTTCTATTTTACTCCACGCAAGCCGTGTCAAGGTAACTTACTTCTCTTTAACAGAGTTGAGGCTCCACGCATGCCGTGTCGAGGATACTTGCTCCACTTTAACAGTGTTGAGGCTCCACGCTAGCCGTGTCGAGGATACTTACTCCACTTTAAAAGTGTTGAGGCTGCACGCAAGCCGTGTCGAGGATACTTACTTCACTTTAACAGTGTTGAAGCTCCACGCAAACCGTGTCGAGGATACTTACTCCACTTCAACAGTATTGAAGCGCCACGCAAGCCGTGTCAAGGATACTTACTCCACTTTAACAGTGTTGGGGCTCCACGCAAGCCGTTTCGAGGATACTTACTCCACTTTAACAATGTTGAGGCTATATCTTACTCCAAGCAAGCCGTGTCAAAGATACTCACTCCACTTTAACAGTGTTGAGGCTATATGGATGTTGTCAATTGTCAATTGGTACATCAAGAAAGAAAATTCCAAGGAACCCCTCTGGATTGGAAGCAAAGGAGTCGCCACGCGGTTTTCAGGTCAGACCTCAGCATTATACATACTTATAAATTGTATTAGAATAAGAATTAGACTTTCTCCGTGACACAGCGGCTACACAAGCCGTGTCGAAGATACTCACTCCACTCTACCAGGGTTGAGTGAGGCTATATTTTATTTCAAGCAAGCCATTTCGGGAATATGTATTTAGTACATTTTAACAGTGTTGAGGCTTTATTTTATTCCACGATAGCCGTTTCATGGTTTCTAACTCCACTTGAACTGTGTTGAGGATTTTCTACTCCACATAAACCGTGAGAGGCCATACCTATTTCACCCTAACAGTTTTACGTTTCCACGTCATCCGTGGAACAAAGCAGAGTCTAAACATTGTTGAGGACGTAAGTTCGATTTCCGCCTGGGGTGGACATGTTTTCAACGTTTCGTTATCTTCGGGTTTACTTATCAATAATGATTTGGTGAAGACATCTTAAACTATGTCATTGATGTTTAAATGACTCAACCAGTAGCGGCAGAAACGAAGCTTGGCCATTCGCGCTGCTTGCAGCGCTAGCGCCTGTGCCCGTGCCAGCTGCGCCACTAAGATCTTCGATCTGTCCCCGTATATGACGGTCAGTTCGACGATAGCCTGCTTTCATTGGACACCCATGGATTCTACAATTTCTCAGAGACGTACCTCATAAAAAATAAAAGGTTACTCATAATAATAATTAACAAAAAAAAAAAAATAAGTACTTACTTACCTACTTAAATAAATGGAATAAATAATAATAATTAGTAATAATGTACATAAGCCTCGAAGCTCCAAAACTAAATTAGGAAATTGAAATAATAATAATAATAATAATAACAATAATAAGCTCTGTTGGAGATAATGTTTAAATAAATGAATAAAAGTTTTAAAACTTCACTTTCAGAGCATAATAATATTAAGACCCCTAATGCCTTAACCAAGTTTGATTCGGAAAGAAAACAAAAATCCAACGCTCTGTACAGAGTCCCGGGCTAATGCCCGGGCTGAAGTTGTGATCAACTTCGAGGTTCTTTAAACTATAGGGGGGGCGCCACTGTGCGTAGTAGTATCATCAGCTATCGAGCTGCGATCAAGCCCACCAGCACCATTCACACCGCCAAGGGACTGCCGAGGTTCCGCCGGATATCTGACAGGGAGACGTTGGAATCAGAGCTCCTGCAGTCGCTTGACCTATTTTTATGACTGAATGACAGAAAGTGTGAGCTCACTAGGGATCGTAATGTTTTACATTGGATTCGTAAATGTAATATTCATTTTCCCGGCAAACCTATGCAAAACAACTATACTTCAAAACAATGTGTGTTACTTACTATCTCATATAGATAAAAATGAATCGCCAAATGTGTTGCTAAGCGCACAAAAACGGCTCGACTGATTTGTCTGATTCTCTTTTGTTGTGTTTATAAAGGTCAGGAAAAGTTTACAAAAAACAATGTATAGGATCTCACAGATTCACTTAAAATTTAAAGCAGCTTCATAATAATTATATTTAAAAGAATCGAACTGCCCTTAAATTATTAAATCACAGCTACTATTGTCAACAATTGATATTCAAGATGCTTATTTTAATTAAGTATCTACCTACTGCAATTAAAGCTGATCGGAAAAAGTTAAGGTTTAGTTTGAGGGCTCAGTTGAAATTAATGTTCTTCTGTTCGGCCTATTTGTGTTTGCGAAATTACTGGAACCGGTTCTAGAACAATTGCGCATAATATTTGGATTTTCTACAATAATTGTTTAGTTTATGTTTTGTACCTACGCACGAAAAATAAGCTGAAATTATGACGAGTGTGTATTGAATAATAAAACTACGAGTACAAGCACCTTTTTGGAGTCATAGGGTTTGTCACAAACACTTACAAAAGCATTACTAAAAAACCGAGCAACAGAACTTGTTTTATACATAAATGTTTTATTAAGAGATTTAGATGAATTCAAGAATATTGACTACAGCATGCACAGCGGCCGTTGCGGTTTGAATTACCTACCTACACCAAGTTGTTTGAACAAGAGAATTTCTTAGGATTAATTGATTCAGAAACTTTTATGTATTCGCATCCTACATCCAGTCTTGTGAAAACATTATACGAATATACTTATAGATACGGAGTAGGTAACTCTCCTACCATGCGTTTTCACATATTATTAGTTTATTGGCAAAGCCATAATTTGACCTTAAAAAACCTTACAAACGCAGAATGCATCACGAAATCCTGACCAAGTTATAAAAAAAAAAACACTTACATTTATTATAAATTGGATAAAGCAGAAGGTATTGATGTGGTACAGATTAGAATTTACATCCTTGGTATACAATGTGACCAAACTTGTTGTCCAAGAAAAATGTTCTTCGGCCCTAAATAATATTTGTTATACCTAATTTCCTTTCAATGCGAGCCATCCACTTCTAGATAGCCTTATCCAGGTGGCGCCAAATTATTAGTGAATCGTTGACCAGACATGGTATACGAGCATCTTGAGATATATGTTTACATCTCTTGCAACAAAATCAGTAACATTAAATCAGTACTGTATTTAATAATATCTTGGTAGCTTTATTCGAAAAATAATAACTTGTATCTTTTCAAAGCTGATAGTTATAAAGTTATAATTTCTAACCAAAAAGTTTGAGGAAAGTTCTATGTTGTTTATACGCATAGGTCTACTTTACCTGTCATATAAGGGAAGTAATTTACTTTCCATGAATGACTGTGTTTATCACAGTTTTGTTAAGTGTACACTAACTAAGATTTATTGCTCCAAATCAAAAATACAATTCAACATGGGACACAAATGTCATATTAATTAAACCATATTTCCAGGATTATCCTGAGAATCAGATCACTTATGATTCTTACACTATATTTTCTATTGTTTCTGCTCAAAAAAGGCAGTCTATTAGTTTAATTAAAAATAATATATCAATACAAAATTATGTGATTGTGAATGAAATTACCGACTTCATTTAGACTTCAGGACCCGTGTTTAGCAACCGCTCATCAGATTTTCCAATATTTGTAAGAATCCCAGTTATTTGTTGCTTGCTGTGCCAACCTCATAAAAAGGCGGTCACAAACATTTGTTGCAGAAAAAAAAAAAAAAAAAAGGATTTTAAGACAGTGGACGACATGCCGATACGGATATTTGTCTGTATTTGGAGCTCACAGTCACGTAGTCGCTCGGCATTTACTGCTCACACTGCAAACAGATCTAGTCTGGAGGTGTTTCGCAGAGTTGTTGTGGGCTGGGCTGAGTCACTTAAATATATTTGGTAATACTGTTGGAGAAATGTTTAGATACAAATTAGAATGAATTTGTCAATGTAGTATTTACAACAAAATAATAATACTTAATCAAATAAATAAATGAAATTGTTAAAGTCATTGTTTAGAAAACGACCAATGCATCGATAGCCATTAAATGCATCTTTTAAGGTTTAAGGGAGGCTTACGCAACTATAAAAAAACTACCTACATATTGTAAAGTTTAAATTGACATAATTTTTTATTTTTATTGTGTTAACATTACAATGCTCTGAACATCTGCATGTAATAAGTAATAGTCTTCGGTTGAGACCCGAAGTATAATTAAGAATCAAACGAACTTACCTTGTGAAGTTTGATTCCAATTATGCGAGGGTCTCAACCGAAGACGATTACGTCAACCCCAACCCAAAAAATAAAATAAAAAATTGGTTGCCTGTAAAGTCGGTTTTACGGGCGAAGATTTTACGTGACAACGTCTTTTTCTCGGTAGAATATTTATTGATATGAATATAATTAAATTGCACAATAGGAACAAGGAATTGAATGAAAATAAGAATTGCACAAATTTTAACTATAGAAATATATTTTTTTTTTTTATTTTTTATTTTTTTTTTTTTTTTTATATATATATATTTTTTTTTTTTTATTTTTTTTTTTTTTTTTTTTTTTTTTTTTTATTTTATTTTCTTTTCTTTTATTTTTTTTACTAAAACATTGTACATGTAAACTTAAACTTAACTATTTAGTGGGAGAGAGACGCAAGGCATTCGGCGGGCCTCTCTCTCGTTCGGTGACTCATCGTTACGTTCCCGACGAGCGTTACACTTTTTCATAAGTGTCTCCCAGCTAACCTAATTTAAGACGTTGTCACGTCAAAAATTGTGGAGGATAACACAAAATTCTCTGAAATAATGATGTCTCGTGACGCGGGGTTGCCAGTGCAGGGAACGTAAATAAGATATTTCTTTTTAGGATTTATCTAAAAGTGTGAAGAAGATAGCACCATCTCATGTACTGCTGCATGTAATAAGTAATCGTCTTCGGTTGAGACCCTCGCGTAATTGGAATCAAACTTCACAAGGTAAGTTCGTTTGATTCGTAATTATAAAACACTGCGTCCCTGCCAACAGACTTGTTGATTTTTTTTATCCTATATAGCATTGTGAACGCAAAAATTTCAATAATAAAAATAATCTATTGGTTGTTTGTTCAACATTTTTTTCATACACGAAAAATGTTGCATAAACAACCTTAGTGTTATGGAAATAAAGATGGCAAGTAGTGCTAACCCAGCGGCAAAGAAGAAAATTATGTCGACGATTTTTTTGTATTTAGAAAACCCGTTTAGAGGCCTATTACCTACATCTTGACTGTGATTTTTGCGTAAAATGTCCATTTTCGCATTTTGTTGTAATTTTGCAGTTGTATTTTTCGTTATTATCGAAATTGGATAATAAAATCATGCTTAATATTATTATTACAAATGTCGCGGCGAGCTGTGTTTAGACGGCTGGCGCATCGCATTTTGAGGTATTTTTGCAGTTGTATTTATCGTTTTTATCAAGTTTTTATCGAAATAGGATAATAAATTCATTTAAAAATCTTTATTCATCATGAAGTAACGATTATTCTGGTATACATTTTGCTCAATAATATTATCGTAGATAGGAAAAATTCACAGGTAACTTAATGCGATTTTCAAAGTTTTTGGTTTAAAATAAGATTTTTTTCTATATAAAATCAATTATATCTAAAAACTCCGAGGCCGCTACGCACTATACGTCTATATAAGAGATAACATTCTAATTTTTTTATTTCATTTGTTTAGAACAGTAGTTCAATCTAGGAGCTCAAAAAAGTGCCTTGGCGCATTTTATGAAAATCATTCTCTGCAATTTTGGGTTTAATTAAAAAGTTAAGCAAAATTTACAAAAAGCGAGGCTGCTACGCACTATTCTAATAGCTATTCTACACTATTCAATAAGTCAAAATTGTTAATATATTTGGGTTTCTGAGATCCATAACGCCAAAATTGGCCATATTACTCAAAAATCACAGTTGAGATGTAAATCTACTTGTTGTTGCGCCCTTTATTAAGTTATGTTATGCTATTATACATTACCTACCTGTGTAATTTCAAGTAGGTTAGGTATCATGTCATGATTATTATTGTGGATTCCAAAATTTAAACAAACCGTAAATATATTTTTTATTTACCCATTTCGTCGAAGAAAAAACAATTATTATCAAACTTCACTTCAGGTCATTCACTTCATTTGATCAGGTAAAAATATTAGTGGGTGCAAATTTGGGAACCTCCTCGTGGTGCACCCTGGGGTAAGGCCTCTTGGCCCACGTTCAGCGTGGGACAAGGGGCTTTATGCTAATCCCTGGCGCCCCTTCTGGGTGCCGAATTCTAGGCAGTGCCCCTTCTGGGCCTGCACCGTCAAGTGCGTGCCCGGTCCGGGACGCGTGGTCGTAGCTCCTTATGCGAGCGTGCGACCCGGAGTAGGCACGCACTTGATGACTCGCCGCTGCTTCTGAGCGGCTTTGATGATTGGGGTTTCGGCGGCGCTCCTTCTGAGCGACGTCCTTTTTGTGTGCGGGGTAAGACCTCGCTTGTTGTAGGGAATGTCGTAAGGCCTCTTCCCACCACCCTGGGACAAGGGGCTTTATGCCAATCCCTGGCGCCCCTTCTGGGCGCCGAATTCTAGGCGGTGCGTGCCCGCTCCGGGCCGCGCGCTCGTAACCCCCGTTACGCGAGTGTGCGGCTTGGGGTGGGCGCGCACTTTGAGCTTCGGCGGCGCTCCTTCTGAGCGGAGGACCAATGTGTCTTTGTCTTGTGTTTGTCCTGTGCTGTCCTTGTATCTGTTATTTTGGGGGATCGTGTGCCCATTAGAGGGTGGGCACGCTGTTTTGTGTTGTGCCGTGCGCGAAGTTGCCCGTGTGTCGGTGCGTGACCGCTTGCGGTCATAGGTTGGCACACGGGCGACGGGGTGACCGTCGCGGGTTAATCACTAGTGGTATGTACCGCGACATCCACCTCAGCTTTCAGCTTCGGATTGTTGGGCCCCCAGGGGTTTAGTGGGTATTCCCCTCCGTCTCGCCCTCCCAGCCGGGACTTAGCTCGGCAGCTGACCTGGAGCCTCTCTCCTTGTCAGTGGGTGCGGAAAGGCGGACGGGCGAGTCCCACATAACTGGGTGCCTCTTCAAGGCCCCGGTACTCGTAATGAGTTCCCCTGAGGAAAAAAAAAAAAAAAAAATGTAAAAATATTAGAATCTCAAAAGATGGGTATCACAGCAGGGTTCAACACAACTATTTTATTCCTATTATTGTTTTTAAAGATTTAGTTTGTGTGCAGCAATTACTTTCATGCTAAACCTATTTACATGTAAATTTATATTTTAATTAAAAAACGATGACATGGTTGTTTACTACACGAGTAGGTATAAATCCAAACGCGTTGCACCGCAGCGTCCATTGCAAAACAGAAATTCTTGAAACAATGTTTTTGCGCGCGACGAGTTCTCAAAAGCTGCAATATAAAAATTGCGGACGCGCAGGACACAGACAGATTGCGGTTGCGGTGCGCGCGGGGTGCGGTCGTAGTGACGTCAGAGCGCGGGCGCGCGGGGGACACGCTCGCCAGTCCGAGAGAGACGAAGTAACAAAAATATACTGGACCCTCTCGCACGATTCTCCGCGTACGACTTCAAACGGGTCAAAGTCCATTAAGGGTAGGTTGACGTGACGCCGAGTGTACATCAAACAACGCCACGATAGCCCTATTCAAGTAGTCAAGCTTGACATCAACACTGGCAGCCTCAAACAAGGGGCACCAGTTAATAACACTAGCCTCATGCCTAAGAGCGTCATGATCGATGCGGGAAAAATTACGCATAGGTACCACGACTGGTTTCTGCTTAGTCGTATGGAGTTTATAACTGGCAAGTAAAAGGTCGTGACGTGAGAAACCAGAAGCAGGATGCTGTGCATGGGTTAGGACATTGTCAGTACAAGAGGTAATAATTAGATCAAGCCAAGTGTCAGGAGAATGTAAATTGTGATTAGTGGGACTGAGTGGAAGGACAGAAAAATTAAGGGAGGAAATCATGTTTAGGAGTTTATGCGAGGAATTGAAGTTATTAAGAAGATCAGTGTTTAGGTCTCCCATGATAATGTGGTGTGAGTAGCTAGTACTGAGAAGCTCGAGTGCAGTTTCCAAGCCGGCATGATAGTCAACACCGGGAGGGCAGTAGACTACACCGAGAACCGCCTTCTCACCCGTAATGATGATCTCAAGAAAAATGTACTCTGTTGTGGCCGAGTAAAGGGAAGGGGACATATCAAGAACCTTTTACGGGATATTGCTACGTAGGTAGATGGCGACACCGCCCTCGCCCTTCCCTAGTCGGTCGTTACGTATAAGTACAAAACCAGGCAAGGGATAGGGGGTACAAAGTTGGGAACCTCCTCGTGGTGCACCCTGGGGTAAGGCCTCTCGGCCCACGTTCAGCGTGGGACAAGGGGCCTTATGCTAATCCCTGGCACCCCTTCTGGGCGTCGAATAATGTAGGCGGTGCCCCTTCTGGGCACTGCACCCCCTTCAAAGCGCGTCCCTTCTGGACCGCACAGCGGGTCACTCGGACCTGCGGGGGGGATCTCCACGTGCGTGCCCACTCTGGGCCGCACGCTCGCCGCTCACTCTAGAGCGGCTTTGAGGACTGACGGCGCCCCTTCTAGGCGTCGTTACACGGGGTGGGAACGGGGTAGTTGGCGCCCCTTCTAGGCGCCTTTCAGGCGAAGGTGCCGTCGCCTGCGGGGCGCGGCGACGGGCGCCCGTCCTCGGACAGGTTGGTGGGCGGCAGACAGCCCACCCCCTAGCGACCAGGGGGATGGCAACCCTTAAATTGCCACCCCCCCCTCCTTTTTATGAAATGTCCAGTAGTAAGAAGGTTGTTCTGCCATGTTATCCGGCTGGCGCCCGGCGCTCGAGGTTATCCGGGACCTCGGGTGAGAAATGGATTACCGAAGGCCCTGCAGGAGTGCGTGACCAGGCTCCTGCAGTGGCAAATGCTACTGGTGCTGGGTGTGGGAGTTTTCCCGGTGGTAGTGGCGCCAGTCGTTTCGACTGGGCGGCCGAGGTGGAGCTTGAGCGTGTCCGAGCCGCGACTAACCCGAAAGCTGCGAAAATGGAGGTGGACCCGACGGAGGAGAAGCGCAAGCACGCGCTGCCCAGAACCAACTCCAGCGGGAGCTCTAGCAAGGGCGCTTCCGCCCCTAAGAAGAGCACAGCCCCGATGATCATGGGGCATCAGGGGAAGTACCCGAGCAGGGCGGAGATTGAGGCCTCCATGGCTGGGTTGTCAACGAATGAGTATTTTCAGCAGGTGTACCATAGCCTGGCCACCATCGTGGTAGTCGCCATCGATGGACGCATCGCAGGGCGGCGATGGACGTCATGCTGGTCAGTGCGAAGGGGATCGAGCAGTCCTCGGCGGAGGACATCAAAAGTCTCCAGAAGGAGAACCGGCGTCTCCGCCGAGATATGGAGAAATTGCGGGCTGAGGTTGTGGCGATGAAGGAGGCGCAGCAGGCGCCCGAACCGGCCCGCAGCGTGGACGTGGACTCTCCCACCTTAAAGGAGGTGCTGGAGGCCTTGAGGAAGGAGGTGTTGGAGTCGCTGGGAGGACGCCTCGATAACATCGAGAGGCGCCTCCCAGCGGACCCCCCTAGGAGGCCGCCGCTGGCGAGTGATGGTGGGGCGAGTTATGCCGGGGTGGTGGCTGGAGCCCGTAGCACCTCCGACGCTCCCCCGAGGGATCCGGCTGCGGGACCGGTGCCCGCTCGGGGGGGGGGGGGGGGGGGGGCGGAGGCTGCGGCCGGCCGAAAGGCACCGCTGGAGGGAGACACCGTGCCCAAGCGGGGGAAGGGCAAACCCGCCCCCAACGTGAAGTTGGAGCCGCTAAAATCGCAGGTAGTCACGGTGACAATTAAGCCGGAGGCGTTGGCTAAGGGGCTGACATACGCCGCTGTGATGAATGCGGCGATGAGGGAGGCCAACTTGGAAGAGATCGCCCGGGACTGTGTCCGGGTGCAGCAGAGTGCGGCTGGAGGTCGCAAGTTGGAGCTCCCGGGCATGTCCAGCGGCCAGGCCGACACCTTGGCTGAGCGGCTGAGGGAGGTGGTGTCAGAGGATGTGGTGGTGGCCAGGCCGGTCCGAATGGTCGAGATTCGGCTGGTCGGCCTTAACCCGGACATGGCGGACGCGGGGAGAGAGATCGGGAGTGCGATCGCGCGCTCGACGGCCTGCTAGGCCGAGCAGGTGTCCGTGGGGCCGATCCGGACCGGTCCGTCGGGTCGGAGCTCCGCCGTGGTCCGGCTCCCGATAGAGGCGGCCAAAAATTTGGTGGACCACGAGGCTGTCGCCTTCGACTGGGCGTGGGCGCGGGTGGAGGCCCTTGGCAGGCGCCCCCAGCGGTGCTATAGGTGCTACGGTTTGAACCATCTTAGTTACAGCTGTGACTCAGAGGCCAGCCGTGGCGCCCTATGTTTTAGGTGCGGTGCCCCCGGGCACAAGGCTGCCGAATGCGGGGCCGAAATGGCGGTCTGCAGTGTGTGCAGGGAGGCAGGGCTCCCGTACCACCGACCATAACCACCATATGGGCGGGAGGAGGTGTTGCCCTCCATTAACCAGGGCGAAGGGGGTCCCTTGGTTGAGGGCTCCACCTGCGGCGAGGAAGGGCGATACGCCCATGGAGGCGGCGGAGTTGCCGGAGGGGCCGGATGTGGCCGACAACTGGCAACAGGCGGAGGAGGAGTCGAGGGTGGCATAATGCCGCCCTCCTCCACCAGGCTCAAGGGCCGGGGACCGGTTTGCGCCCCTACGCCTTGGCATAGGCCGCGCAAGCTGGTGGTGTTCCCTGTGTGGGACCGCGGCCTCACGTGTGGGGCCGCGGTCCCACACAGGGAAGAAGCGGAGGGGGGGGGGGGGGTCGAGGGAAACCTCTTCCCCCCCTAGGAGAGCCGCGGCCTAATGTTGAGGAGCACTGGACTGCATTGCACTAGCCCTCCTCCCGTTTGGGAGCAGCCTGAACCTACCAGGCTGCTCCCCTGGAGCAGGGGACCCAGGTAAAACTGGGTCCGTAGCGGGCGGCGTTTCGCGGGGCGTGTAATACGGTACCGCGGTGCCGCGTCGCGCTTCTGAAGGAAGGTGTCGGTTCTTTTACCAGGTCGGGCCCGTATGTCCTTACTCACCCGTTTCCCCCACGGGGGGGCGGGTGGGGACATATGGGTCCCCACCCGCCTGGACCAGCCCTGGACAGTGCATGGGGTGTCTCACGATCCTCTCGAGGCCCCATGCCAGTGCAGAGAAGCATTTTCTCCGACTAAAACAAAGAAAAGGCAAGGGATAGACAGCAGAGGCTAAATCAGGTTTAAGCCAACTTTCAGACACTAGAATGGCATGCACGCAGTCACCTGAAAATGTTGCCATGAGTTCACTATGATGTGACGGGATACTTTGAGCATTAATATGGCAGACATTAAGGAACTTCTTAAATGCAATAAAGTCACGTTCAATCATGCTAGAAAGAAAGGGCATCGTGGAAAGAGTCATCATCAGAATCATAAGATATTCCGGAGTTGCAAGAATGAAAAGATAAATCCATAATATAAACTTAATAAGAAATAATATATATAATACTTATGCACAGAAATAATTCAATACTGTATCACCGACACAGTATCTATTCTGCACCAACCCGCCGGCTCACAATCAAGATACACTAACACAAAACAAAGAATATAAAATGTACTAACAAATCAGTCATTTGTTCAAGAACTAAACAAAACATATCACAGACAAAATATTTACGTGAAATGTAACAAATAAAAAAGAAATTTTAGTTTATCTGTTATCAAATCAAGGACACGGCCGCGCTGAGTCACGCAGTTGCACTGTTTGTTATTGTTTGTTTTTTGATAACTTTATGAAGTTTGTTGAAAGTGGCGTAATAATTATGTATATTTAGACATTTGATAACCAGTTACGATGATGATGACACACATTACGGACAGGTAAAAGTAACTAAAAGTTTGTAAAAATATTTTTTACCACATCAACAAGCTATTTCATTTGATGTGGTCACAAGGTGCATTCAATTTTTTTTTAAATTAAGGCCCTAAAATCATTGAGATAAATGAACTAGAGAAGACGTCCCATACAATAAATGTGCAGTTGTGCACAGCTACAATGATACTTGTACCGTGGTGCGGGGCTTACCTAGTTGTCATAGAAATGTCTAAGCGCGCAGATGCGACACACTATTCATACAGTTTTATTACCGAGTTGTAAAGTTGTAAGATAATGTTTAATTGTTGTTAATTGTAATATTGAAATGAAATTAAGTAAATTAATGCCAAACATAAAAGTAAGTAAATAATTGATTAAAATATTTCATAACAATGATAAAAATCTTTTTCAATTATTAAAAAAAAAAAATATTTATGTAGGTACGTGTAAAAATATTACTGAGTATCAAATATTCAGATGCTCAAATTTTTCAAGTATTATTGAGATGAGATTAAAAATCGTATTTGAGTCCAATATAGGTATGAGAAATAAATAAAAAAAGTATTTCAATGCTAACAAAATATTTTAATTTCCTTGGAATAATACAAGTTTAGTAAGTTTCTGCCGTTTCGTTTAATTTGTATTTCAGAAAAAAATTTTTGGGCATACTTATCAAAAATTTAAAAATATTCTAAGTATAATAATTCTAACGAAATCCCCAATCAAACTGCCATCATAATTCGAACCCTAGTAATTATTTCACATAAAGCGTTAAAAGCGTCACATCTGCACAAAACAGAAATATTATTACTCTATGCAATGCTATTACAGAAACATGGCCGCTGCTTGATGGCTGGCGATTTGATAACATAATTAGTCAAATGCATGTTAAAACATTAATTTAATGCGTACTTACAGGTGAAAAGTGATTCCATTGTTTTTATTTGCGTTTTCTGAGTTTTTTAAATAGTACCTTAGCACACATGAAGGCATATTTTTATTAAACAGAACACAGGATTACACACGTATTTGCATCTAGCGCCTACCACAGACTAATAGAGGTGGAGCGAGCTGGCTCTAACGCGTGTTGCAAACAATCTAGTTGAGATGTCTTCTCTAGTACGTAGTACATATTAACTCAATGCCTAAAATTAGGTCTTTTAATTGCCAACAAACGTTTGAACGCGACTGTACGGACAACTGCTTAGGTGTAATACGCCCAATAAAGAATTGTCATTGATATGTACGAATCCGTCGCTTTATTGTAGTCATTCGAATTTGGTCGGTTAACCAGCCGTTGTTTACATGTTTTGGTTTTTGTTTATATCTTTTTATATGCGAAACATTCCAAGCTGACAATTTTCACTATGTTATTTGACTAAACGCACTAATTTTTGGTTTAACCCTGCTCATCTTGGGTTGAGCCAGTTTCTCGTATGTTGACATCAAAGTTATGACACCGTCGTTTTGACTTTTAGCAATATTATTCAATAACGCATGTATGTCATCAGCAGCCTATAAACGTCCCACTGCTGGGCACAGGCCTCCCACGTGAACAATAGCACGTGGGGATATTGGGCCATAACCCACCACGCTGGCCCAATGCGGGTTGGTGGGTTTTAACGACTGCCATCTTACGACAGCAACCGGGACCAACGGCATAACGTGCCTTCCGAAGCACGGAGGATGTATGTATGTACACTTTTGAAACTTTTTATGGTTATTAAATTTGACAAGAAGGATCGAATACAGTTTTCAGTGAGCTTATACGTTTTCTCGTTTAGGCGCTGCGAATTTTTTTCGGATTTTAAATAAAGCGTGATTACTTGAAATTTATAAGTATTTTTGTAAATCTAATTCTGTTACAAATACGCACAAATTAAGAGCTACTCGTGTATGTTTATTCTACAGGCGCACAAACAATGGCTCTAGAAATACACGATTCTGCAAAACGTTACTCCAGCAGGAAATGCAATATCTCGAAAACCTGAAGAAGCACAAATTTTATTTTCGGCGCACATTTTTGCACTAATATAAGCTCCCTGCCCATGCACAATTTTTCTCTCTCCGATCATTCGTTTAGAATTTTCCTGCTGGAACAGCGTTACTGCAGCAGGAATCGTTTTTTTCGTTTTTCTCCAAAATGACAACACGCACAAATTTTTTATGTGGCGCACATGCTTAGCAGATTGAGCACTAATTATCTGTTCCACTCATAACACTCTAGGAGCTACTTTCCAGCTGGGGTAACGCACACCGGTGCGCTTCATACGAAAATAGCTGCAAAGTGGTAAAGAGCGACGGTGACCCCGACCGTACCTACTCCAATTGGTCGACCCACCGGGACCACGGGTAAAGACTCACTCCAGTGACGACTCGTCCACACCTCGTCCACCCACTGGACTTTCCCACTGGTGGGTGGACGGGTAATTCACGATCACCCCTCTAGCCACAAGTGTGAACCGAATTAAGAAGGTATCTACCTACGTCTAGTACCAAGACCAAATTGAGACCGCGGTGCACAAATCCGCCAACATAAAGGGGACGTGCCGCGGAGCCATAAATGAGGGGATGCGCTCATTGATGGCCGTCCTGGAACAATTTATGGTCATCGATGAGGACATGGGAGACAGGAAGCTTCTGGCCTACTGTATGAGGATGGAGGCCCAAGTGAAAGAGCTACAGGATGAGGTCAGGCGGCTGAGCGAGAGGCAGCCCGATTCCCGACAGCCCCGGAAGAAGGCCCCGAAGGCGGTTGCCAAGGAGGCGGCCCCATCGATTGGGGAGATGATGGAGGGTCTCAAGAGGGACGTCATCGAGTCCCTCGGAAGCATGCTCGCGGGAAGACTGGATGCCTTGGAGAGGCGCCTCCCACGCGAGCCACCAATGAGGCCGCCATTGGCGCACGACAGGGTTGGGGCAAGTTACGCTGGGGCGGCCGCTGGACCCTCCAACGCCCCCCATGTCCGCCCGGTAGAAGGGGCCCAAGGGACCATCCTGGGAGAGGAATACCCGATGCTGCCCCAGGGAGCACTGGGTAGGCAAACATCGCGGGTGCGGGCGACCCCCCCCTCCATGGCGGCGGCTGCTGGCACATGGCAGACTAGCCTCTCAAACTCCGCGAGGAGAAAGGCGAGGAAGGCCGCGACTGCGGCTGCCCGGGCTACCGCTACGGGTACGGAGGCGCCAAGCAGGAGGGCGGCCGGGAGGGTGTCTGCCGCGGCGAGGCTCGTGCCGCCGCGCTCGTCAGTAGTCACGATCACCCTAAAGCCGGAAGCCGCGGCCAAGGGTGTGACCTATGCGGGGGTACTGGAGAAGGCCATCGGCGCGATAGACCTGAGCGAGTTGGGCATAGAGGCCGTCCGTATGAGAAATACGGCGGCGGGGGGCCGGAAATTGGAAGTGCCGGGAGTGACTAGCGCGTCTAAAGCCGATGCGCTAGCTAACAAGCTCCGAGAGGTGCTGGTGGAGGAGGCGGAGATACGTAGGCCTGTCCGCAAGGCCGAGCTCCGGTTAGTCGGACTCAGCGAGGGGATGAGCCCAGAAGGGGTGATGGAGGCGATTGTCGCCAGAACGGGTGGTAGGAAGGAGGAGGTCTCCGTAGGAGCGGTTCGGTCCGGCCCCTGGGGGACGAACTCCGTGGTGATCGGGCTACCGGTGGGGCAGGCCAAGGTGCTGGCGGAGGCGGGGCACCTAACGATCGGGTGGATACAGGTACGGGTGGTAGCGCTAGACAGGCTCCCCGTACGCTGTTACAGGTGTTATGGTGCAGGCCATACGTCCTACACCTGCGAGTCGAAGGTGGACCGCAGCGCCCTGTGCTATAGGTGCAGTGCACCAGGGCACCGGGCTGCGGAATGCGTGGCAGAGAGGCCAAGTTGCGCAGTGTGCAGGGAGGCAGGCCTCCCCAGCGAACATCAGCTGGGGGGAAGGACCTGCAGGCCCCCCGTCACCAGGTCTAAGGTGAACCCGTGGAGTAAGCCCCCCCCCCCCCTCCAAGAGAGGAAGGGTCAAGCGGGCCCATGGAGGTGGCGGACGATCCTCCGGATCCGGGCGCCAGCGCCGAGTAGGGGCGATTTCTTGTTTTGTCTTCTGCGTGTGTGTTGTTGTGGGTCTGACTGCTGGGCACCGGTATGGGTATTTTATTATACCACCCCAGGTGCCCGGTAGGTCTGATGGGGGGTGTGTCTGCAGTGCACGCCCGCGGAAACGTAGGCGAGTGCTGTGGAGTTCTGTGTGTCTGGTCAGCATGCCCGGGCAACCGAGCATGCTGGCCGGTCTTGTGTTCGTCCCCCTTCTCTATGGGGGTTTTGTGTTGTGCCTTTCGCGCGCGTAGTCGCCGTGTGCTGGCGCGTAACAGCTGCCTCAGGCGGCGGTTATAGGTAAGCACACGGCGACGGGGTGGCTCCGCGTGGTCATTGCCCAAGTGGATTAGGTCCCGTGGCGGCCACTTCAAGCCTTACGCTCTCGGAGTTTGGACCCCCGATGATTAGTGGGTAGGCCCCTCCCTCTCGCCCGGCGATTACGTCGTGGAAAGGGGGACGGGAGAGTCCCACATATCCAGTCTCCCTTCTGGAGGCTGGAATCCATAAGCAGGGATTACACCAGGAAAAAAAAAAAAAAAAAAAAAAAAGGTTAGGTCACTGAAAATTTTTAAAGTAAATTTTTTGAAGAATTTTGTTTAAAAATTTTTGCCGAAAAGTTTGTTTTTATGTATTTTTAGGTCCAAATTAAGTTTATATTAAGTTTTAGAAGAATTGAAATTTTGAAGATTTTGGTCGAAAATTTTCGTTTTTGCACTTTTTTGTTTTTAGGGGAATTTCAAATTTTTTTCCGGAATTAGTATTTATAATTATAAAAAACCTTAAGTTAGCAATTTGGGGTATTTTGGTTATTTCCAAGTAGGAAATTTAAGAGTTGGGAGTTTGGGGTTGAGTTTCATTGAAGTGAGGCGGGCGATACCGGGGTACTCTGATAGTATGTTGTGGTACGATTGTTGGACGTCGATGCTGCGTACTGTAGGTATTTCGGTGTAACGCCCACTGGTGTCGGTACCGAGCTTCGTTGTGTTGTCTATAAGTCTTCGGTTCTTCAAATCAACAGAGAGGAACAACGGGTGTCTCATTCACCCGCGGTCGCTATGCAACGCGGTGCGGGGAACACGCGGCGCGGAGCTTCGCGACGCGGGGAAGTGCGGGCGGGGAAACACGCACGCGACAAAACTGGCGACGTTCGTTGCGCTCGGCCATTTCGACGGCCGACAGACCACGGAGCGGACGCAATGAAGATGCGTGGCGTGCGGCGTGCGGCGATGGCGATAACTGTGGCGCTGTTACGAGTGATGTGTACACGCAGCTGAGAATGGTGGCGAAGAATGAAGATGCTGTTTGCTTGCTGACGAAGCTCCATTCCTATTTCATTACGACAGCCCTTTTCAGTGCTATGTTCCTGTTTCATATCGATCTATTCTTATTTCATTATGGCAGCTCTTTTCAGAGCTATGTCCCTGTTTCATATCGAAAAGGCTTTCGTCTGACATTCTATTAAATGGATTTGCTTTACATCTTCTGTGCTTGTTATTGTGAGTGTGCGGCTACAAAGGTTTCGGACTCACGGGATAGTACATGCCGTTCGCGATCAGCTGTGAGACGTAATTCCCTCTCAGTGAAGGTTTCGGACTCGCGAGATAATGTATGCCGTTCGCGGTCAGCTGTGAGCCGCAATTCTCGTTGTGAAGCAGTTTCAGCTTCTCGGGATAACACATTTTGTTCTCGGTCAATGGTAAGCCTTAGCTCTCGTTGAGAAGAGCTTTGAGACGCCTGTGATGTAGCTCGTCTCGCTCTGTCAGCTGCTAATCGCATCTCTCTCTCCGGAGAGCTTTCATTGGCTCGAGATGTTGAGGCACTAACTCTCATAGTGTTTAACCTATGTGCTCTTTCCTCTGCCGATTCTTGAGAACTCCTATTTTTAATTCTCTTAGCTTCTCTCGAAAGTCGAGATAAAGATAATCGTTTTTTTGGTGGCATTGATGCAGGCAAATGAAAATAAAGCAAAAACGTAAATGAAAATTAAACTAATATAGAAAAAATTAACGTTAATTAGCCAAAACTTACCTATCGTTATCTAAAAATCTATACGTACCTACTACTACTTAACCTAAAAAGAAATAAAATGTAAAAAATTAATAATTTGTAATTTGAACGAATATTTAAACAATACTAAAATAACTAATACCTATTTTAACACTACCAAAATAACGAAACGAATGAACGAATATCTAAACACTACCAAAATAACTAATACCTATTTTATAAAATAACAACAAAATGAATCTATCGGTATCTAAAAATCTATGCGAATATATATCAATTAAGTATTGTCTATCAATAAGGTCGAACGCTCTACTCTGAACGTCTATTCGCATCAACAGGCAAAAATTGTATGAAGCTCGCGCTCTCGCCTTTTTATACCTTCGGCCGCGGCGAGACGCGTCGGGCGAAGCTTCTAACTGCCCAGCTATCGGGAGTTACACGTGTCATTGTGAGTCAACCATAAAAGATAGACATATACTATCGTGGGATATTTTTTATATAATTTTAAGGAGAACATTTCCGTCATACATGATTTCTGCGTAGCTTTAACCATGATGGTTGCACACGCGACGGAAGCTAAAAAAATTGATTGACTTCTCCCATTTTCCCAACATTTCCCCTCACTGCTCTGCTCCTATTGATTGTAGCATGATAAAAAGTATACTATAACCAGCTCAGGAGTATGAAAAATAACTGTATGAAGTTTCGTTAAAATCCGTCGAGTAGTTTTTGTTTCTATAACGGTTATACAGATAGACAGACAGACAAAAATTTTACTGATTGCATTTTTGGCATTAATATCGATCCATAATCATCCCCTGATAGTTATTTTGGAAATATATTTCATGTACAGAATTGACCTCTCTACAGATTTATTATAAGTATAGAAGATACTTACTACTTAGGTACCACTTGGTACCATAGGTATATGTACATTAAAAGTACTTATAGAAAAATTTAAAGTAAAACCTTTTAAAAACAAGCTTTTATTTAAAAGCTAAAAATAAACTTTTACTATCAACTATAACGTCATTACATAATTTATATGGTTTTTAAGGTTGTCGCGAGATTTAAGTAGTTAAGTATAGGTAGTGCCAAACTTCTAGCTCGCTCTGAAGTTGCGACGCGCAGGTGTACAGTTAGCAACATTATAATTAGAGCTTTATAATATTTATACAATATTACATCAAGATAATTTATAAATTAGGCGTTTTATTTATTTTTAATACCCAAAATTAATCAGGATAAATTAATAACAACAATTAAATTATAAGCATACATATTTAAAAAAAATAACATTTTAAGAAGCTATGGATGCTGTGTGTTTCCTTATCGGGAGTACGAAAGCTGTCCAAAGATCCGACTTATTTGCTTCTTCATTAATTCTGCGCACTGTCCCTAGTCCATACTGAATCCAGTAGCAGTCGCAATTCTTTTTTGTGCATGTTTAAGGTCAATTTGTATACCTTTGTCAGCATCTTTACCCCCCCCCCCCCCCCCCCTAACCGCTTACGTCCCGCTGATACCCATATTGTGCTACTGCGACGCGAATCGCCTCGTGTTCAGAGCGAGCTAGATGTTTGGCGCGGGTTATACTAGTATTTTAATACTTATTTTAAAACTTTAATAGGTAGGTAGGTACTTAGTAAAAATCAATCACATCAAGTTATATAATTTAAGTAGGTACTTGTTTATTTACTTACACATATTAGTAGAGGAAAGTAACCAAATATGGAATAGTATCCCTAAAATAGAATACCGCCATTTCTCGGAAACGAATACTCCTAGTTGCAAAAGACAGGGATCTTCTGTCTCTTTCCATCATCATACTCGCGTACAGGTTTCGAATTGTCAGTCGGCCGCAGCGATGCCAGATCTCCTAATTTTTCGGGGGATCTACTGATTTTCCCAGAATTCTACTGATCTACTGATTTCAACTGAAATTCTACTGATTTTATCAGATAATAGCTTTACTCACTTTAAAACATGAAAAGTAAAGAACCTGTGTGAAATGAAAACACAAAATTATCATGGTTAGGTTGGCACTACAAATTGTCATCATAAAATGGACCTTAACGTGATAGACACATACAGTGCGACATAGAAGAGTAGAAATTAAATGAGGGCGCTGTTGTCGTTAACGTAGCAACCCTGATAGGTCGAGCAAATTGGTCTTGATACTTGTTTTTATTTAATATGTTCATATAATTGGAAAACATCACTTACACATTGCTTTGATATAAAGGAAGTAGCTAAGGCACTTGTGTTATAGAAATCAGAAACAACGACGGTACACAACACCCAGATCCGAGACAATATAGAAAAGTTGGTTTTCTACATTAACCCAACCGGGAATCGAACCCAGGACCTTAGAGATAGCGACGCCAAGTCCGGAGTGCTCTACGCTCGGCTAAGGAGGTCGTCAAAATAATTAATTTGAGTAGTTTGTATGTAAAAATGAAAACAGCCATTGTACATAACTTATCTTTTTTTAGATACAAAACTAATAAATTAAAGTCCAGATACTCTTCAAGTTTCGCAAATGCTCGCGGCTTCCATCATAGAAAATAAGTTGCCTTAATTGAGCTATTAATTTGCATATTGTTGGTACTTCTATAGAAGCTATACGTGACCTGTGTAAGAGATCAGATATAATAGCATTGCAGGAAACATGGTTGTTACCAGACGAGTTGCCATTCCTTAATAGTATAAGTGACGAGTTCAGCTGCACAGGTGTATCAGCGGTAGATACTACGGCAAGAATGTTACGTGGAAGGCCCCACGGAGGGGTAGCCCTATTGTGGAGACGGAGTGTATTTCGTGATGTGGTTGTTCTTCAATGTCATAACCCTCATTATTAGTGATGAGCGTGTACATGCCTACGGATGCACAACGTGACAAACTTAACGGACTTCACGGATGTACTTAGCTTGGTAAGTGCAATAATTGATAGCTGTAGTATAGACTGTGCTTATGTGTTGGGTGATTTTAATGCACACCCGACGGAGTTATTCTATAACGAGATGTTAGACTATTGTGTAGATCAAGAGTGGCGTTGTATGGACATTGAAATATTAGGTGTGTCTTCGACGACACACACTTTCATTAGTGAAGCGCATGGCTCGAAGCGCTGGCTTGACCACTGCATCACTACTAAAGCAGCAGCTGACTCTGTACTTACAGCATATGTCGTATATGATATTTCATGGTCGGACCATTTTCCCTTAGTCATAGAATGTAATTTAAATGTTATTTTACCTAAGAAATTACAAAGACAAATTTTAAAACCAAACACTGTTATATGGGGTGAAAGAAACCAACAGGAAATAGATACGTTTAAAAATGAATGTCATGATAGGTTACGGTTAATTGACTTTCCAAACGAACTTCGAAGTTGTTGTGATAATATGTGTTGTAATCCCGAACATAAATCTGTTATTGATAACCTGTATAATAAAATTGTTAGTGCCTTGAGCGAAACGGCTGTAGTAAGCCGTAAATGTATGAGACGGGTAAAAAAGACCGTAACAGGCTGGAACAAACATGTAGCTGGGGCACACAGGGAGGCTAGGCTTAAGTTTCGTCTCTGGGTTTGGCATGGTAGACCATCTTGTGGTAGTATCTATAAGGAAATGTGTGAGGCTAGACGGCAATTTAAATCGCGATTGAAATGGTGCCAAGATCACGAGAATGAAATAAAGATGGATCTACTAGCCTCACATCATTCGAAAAACGATTTTCGCTCCTTTTGGAAGCATACGAGCAAGTTACAATGTAAGCCGGGTCTCCCTGTGAGCTTTGGTAAGGAAGATGATCCTGAAAAAATTGCTGACATGTTCAAAGATCACTTTTTGTAAATTCTCCTTTAGGGCCCTCGCACTCGATGCTAGATGCTGAGTTCGAAGTAAAAAGTAAAAATGTACTATTAAAGATATTGAAGTCATTATAAAATCTATGTCTAGAGGTAAATCCCCTGGCCACGACGGACTCAGCATAGAACATCTAAAATTTGCTGGATCTCATTTATCCAGAGTCTTGTATATGTTATATAGTTTTTCTTTGGGGCACAGTTATCTACCCAGTAAAATGATTCAAACAATAGTAGTGCCGATAGTTAAAAATAAGACAGGAGATATATCCGACAAAAATAATTATAGGCCTATCTCACTTGCAACTGTAATATCGAAAGTCTTTGATAGCGTGCTTAATAAGCAACTTAACAAATATATCACACATCATGATAATCAGTTTGGGTTCAGGCCTGGGCTGTCAACTGAAACAGCTGTCCTGTCTGTTAAGCACGCTGTTAATTACTATAAGGAGCGTAAAACACCTGTTATTGCGTGCTTCCTGGACCTTTCTAGGGCTTTTGACCTTGTTTCATATGATCTGTTATGGCAAAAGCTCCAAGACTCCAAAGTGCCAAAAGAGCTTATAAGCATCCTCAAACATTGGTATGAGAGCCAGGTCAACCATGTGCGGTGGGATGGTTTGTTGTCTCAACCATACAGGTTGGAGTGCGGAGTGAGGTAGGGGGGGATAAGCTCGCCAACGCTCTTCAACCTGTATGTGAATGAATTGATAGGCGAGCTGAGCGGCACCAGGGTCGGCTGCTACATAGATGGCGTTAGCTTAAATAACATTAGTTATGCGGACGACATGGTGTTGCTTAGTGCGTCTGTGTGTGGCATGAGAAAGCTTGTATCCATCTGTGAGAAATATGCAAAGTCTCATGGATTAGTATATAACATGCAGAAAAGCCAGGTCATGCTCTTTGAGGTGGGGAGTAAGCGTTTTGATCGACTTCCGCCAATAGTTTTGGACAAGTGTGAGTTGCAAAGGGTGCACAAGTTTAAATATTTGTGCCATATATTAACTCCCGATCTTAATGATGACTTTGACGTCGAAAGGGAGCGTAGGGCGCTGTCGGTAAGGGCAAACATGTTGGCTCGCAGGTTTGCACGTTGTACAAATGATGTGAAATTTACTCTCTTTAGGGCCTACTGTACGACTTTCTACACGTGCAGCCTGTGGGCCAAGTGCACTCGTCGGGCATACAGCGCCCTGCGAGTCCAATTCAACAACGCGTTCAGGGTGCTGTTGCGGCTGCCACGCTACTATAGCGCGTCGGGGATGTTTTCAGAGGCGCGAGTAGACTACTTTTACGCGACTATGCGGAAGCGGTGTGCCTCCCTGGTGCGCAGGGTGCGGGGCAGCACCAACAGCATTCTGCGCCTGATTGCAAGCAGGCTGGACTGTCGGTACATGGGTCATTGCTGCTCAACTTCTGCCGGGGTGGTGCGGCGATGAGTCATGTGCAGACAGTTGTAAAAATTAAAATAAATCCAATGCAATTATTGTTACTAACCTAGAATAAGCACAATTGTTACTAACAAAATGAGTCTTGTACTTGAATAAAAATAAATTAATTTATTTATTTATTACTTTTTTTTTTACAGTGTAAAAAAAAACATTTTCTGACGGATTGCACACATATCAAAGTCATCGAGTTCCTTTGCAAGACGACCCTTTCTGTGTTTAGCGGGAGTCGAAAATTTGTCTCTATTTTCGGAGCCTTGTTTAGTTATTCTCCGCACAGTACTTTCAGACACACCTTGAACAATAGAAACATATATGCATAAAAAAAAAAACCAAAATTGTTCAGTCCTATGGACTGAGTTATTAAAATTGGTAAAACTTTTGAATCGAGTCGCCTGAATCGGGCTGGGGTGGTGAAGGTAAATGGTGGGGGAGGAGTACCCTACTTACCCCCCCCTGCCGCAAACAAGTAGTTTTTATGTAATGTTATTTTTTGTATTTTGAGATTATGTATCATGGTAAAACTTTTGAATCGAGTCTCCTTAATCGGTGGGGGAGCGGGAGGGGACGAGTGAGGAGTACCCCCCACTTACCCCTCCTGCCGCAGACAAGTAATTTTGAAGTTATGTAACTTTTTTAAAAATATGGAAAGTTATAAAAACCTCATTTCTGGCGCTTTGCCGGCCGCTCCCGCGGCACGCTCGCTTCGCTCGCTCGGCTCGCGCGTTTTTGGTCAACATACTTACTAACCTAACCTAACCTAATTAACTCTTTAGACTTTTTTCATGCGGGGCTTAGCCCCCCTCGCAGGGGAGCTGAGCCCCCCCCCCCCCCTGTCCCCACACTTCGGTTCTGTTAATATGGTATTGTATTACCTAAAAACGTGTAATTTTTCGTGATTATAGCCGATTTTGACAAAACTTTAAAGTGGTTTTTTAAATATTTTACCGCAACAGCTGCAGCTAAAATGTTAATAAGCCTTTATTTAAGAACCCCTTACACCCCCCCACAGTGTTAGTTTCTTCAAATTCAGGCGACTCGATTCAAAAGCCAACCGACATAATTTACTATACTTACCACATTCTACCCCTTAACACTTGATAAAATGTCCCAAAAAATTCAAAAGTTCAAGATTCTCGAGTCGAACTATAATAACCAACATTTTTGTTTGTAATATCATAACCCCAAAACATTTAAAAATATTTAAAAATACTGATTGTTTCACGGTATTTAGCCGATTGCGCATAGGCATATTTTAGATAATTATACTTTCAACATCTTTTATAACTTACTTACCAGTATAATCTGCTGTACGTTGGTAAATATCCTTCAGATTACGTAACAAAGTTCCGTCTTGAAATTCTGCCAAACTTCGCAAAAAAAACCTTATATATTATGTTACGAGAACCGCCATGGATGGTCATAATCATGTTATCTGTGTTTTAAATCCAGGAATGTAGACATATCACTAAAACAACAATTTATATCGTAACCACGGACAGAGTTGAACAACCACTTGACATTAATGACAGATAATCGATGTTGCCAAAAAATGAGTGAATTTAGTTCTGGATTATTTAATTTCTACTCTTTTATGTCGCACTATAGTTGCCTAATGAAACTTAAATCTTGCTCCACAGACAGCAAAATAAACCGGTTTAAACATTGTTCTGAGGTTTACACACATCCCGCTAAATAAATAAATAAATAAATCGTTTATTTGCACAAAACATGGTATACAATGATAACATTTATAATAAAAGGTGCTCATGTTTCGCTAATAAAATAGCATGCAAATCGTTTACAATGTTAATGATATTAATTACATTACATGGAATCAAGATTGCAATAATAAATAAATGTCCAGAATCAAAATTTCAATAAATTGTATGTTGGTAAGATCAAACTAGTTGTCAATAAATTCCTTAACACTATAAAAAATTTTGTCCATAAGCCATTCACTTAGTCTTTTTTAAATAAGAAGCTATTTAGCACTTTCAATTCATTTGGTATCTTGTTATATATTCTGACGCACAACGCAAGACAATTTTTGTGTATTTACATGTTTTAGGAACATTTCTTAAGACAAGTTTATGTTTGTCTCTGCGCACTCTAGTACTCTGTGTATCACATGCTTTAGCAAACAGATACCTATGTTGATGGACAAAATGACATACCTCATACAAGTAGAGCGACGGAAAGGGCAGCAGACCTAGGTTTTTAAATATTGGTCTGCATGATTCATCAGGCAAAATTCCACAAATGGCCCTAATGCACTTTTTTTGTACCACAAACACTCTATTCCAATCTGTGCTATTACCCCATATCATCAGACCATATCTCAATACGGATTCTACGTATGCACGATAACATAGGATAGCAGTTTTTTTAAATTGTGTGCATCGAGCCATTCAATTAATATGTCAATAGTTTTATTAATGTCAAATTCATGATAAGTTAATGTATTATTTCTCTTTTCAGTCGTCACAATTATGGTAATGTCATCTGCGTACAAAATGCATTTATGATTCGTAATTTCAAATATGTCATTAATATATAATATAAATAAAAGAGGACCTAGAATACTTCCCTGTGGGACACCGGTTTTATTTTCGTGACAACTGGACGAGAACGATATAATTTCACTATTCATTAATTTATCCACTGTTACATATTGCTTACGGTTAGATAGGTATGATGATAACCACTGAAGGGTTATGCCTCTCACACCTATATTTTCTAACTTCTTTAAAAGTAAATCATGTGAAACATGGCCAAACGCCTTAGATAGGTCAAAAAAGAGTCCTGTTGACCAAAAATTGTTATTAATATTACTCAAAATATTATTCATTAAATCAAAAATAGCTAATGTCGTGGATTTACCGTTCTGAAAGCCATATTGGCTATTATTAATAACGTTATATTTGACGCAAAAATCGACCAGTCTCTTGTGCATGCACCTTTCAAAAATTTTTGACAAAATAGGGACAAGAGTGATGGGTCGATAGTTATCAACATTATCTTTTTCACCTTTTTTATAAAGTGGTCTAACAACAGACAGCTTTAAAGCTTCAGGTAAAGTTCCTGTGTAAAACGATTGGTTTATGAGGTAGGTGAGAACTGATAGTATTTCGTTAATGCAACTTTTTATTATTTTAGTACTTATACCATCATAGCCTTCCGCATTTGTATTGTTTGATTTTGTCACTTCCGTTTTTACTTCCTTCTCCGTCATCGGCATTAAGAACATAGTATTGGATATTGTTGTGGAAGTCGGTCGTATCTTTATGAGTGTAGACGAACAAGACTGGTTTTTGATAAAATGATTATTAAATGCATTAGCTATGCCCGTGGGACTAGTTAATTTTGTGATATTAACAATTTTTAATTCAGATATATTATTACTATTTTTTAAATTCCCAACTTCATTTTTTATAACGGACCATGTCGCTTTACATTTATTATCACTGTTATTTATAAATTTTATATTAGAGTTCTTTTGACGTCTTAAATTAGGTTGCGGCTGGGAGTCACTTATGAAAAAGTGTAACGCTCGGTAACGTTACGATGAGTCACCGAACGAGAGAGAGGCCCGCCGAATGCCTTGCGTCTCTCTCCCACTCAACTATGATCGGTCTGCATATTTGTTTTAAATATAATTCTTTTTATAAATAAATGTTTTAAATTGTTACTATTATTTCATCCTTCTTCCTACTATACGAATGAATATTCACATTAAAATTATTTTACCACTCAAAGTCGTTGTCACGTAAAACTTTCGCCCGTATACCGACTTTACAGGCAACCAATTTTTTGATTCGTATATAATTTTTCTCAATAATTTAGAATATGTCAGATAATTATTATTGACGTGACAACGTCTTAAATTAGGTTGCGGCTGGGAGTCACTTATGAAAAAGTGTAACGCTCGGTAACGTTACGATGAGTCACCGAACGAGAGAGAGGCCCGCCGAATGCCTTGCGTCTCTCTCCCACTCAACTATGATCGGTCTGCATATTTGTTTTAAATATAATTCTTTTTATAAATAAATGTTTTAAATTGTTACTATTATTTCATCCTTCTTCCTACTATACGAATGAATATTCACATTAAAATTATTTTACCACTCAAAGTCGTTGTCACGTAAAACTTTCGCCCGTATACCGACTTTACAGGCAACCAATTTTTTTTATTGTTTGTTGTTTTGTGTGTATAATAGCGATAACGCAGATGTCTTTTGGTTTTACAACTTATTCTCAGACCTTGGCTTATCCATCTACTGTTAATATTATTGTGTTTTGGCCTGACCTTTATTACGGGAAAGCACAAATTATAGAGCAGACATAACATCTCGTAACATCTCGTACGGGACTAAATTAAATATTAAGAGTCGTGAAGAAAGCTATACATCTTTATTTAAGTTATGCGTATTAATTCAAACTTATTAAAATAATAATAAAATGTCCACCCGAAGTAATTTCTGGAATACTTATACCGAAATTCTTTTGAAAAATTAAAATTGTTACGATTTTAATATAAGCCCTGAAATGTTAGGCAAGCATAATAGTAAAATGTATCTCAAGGACAATATAATAAACATTAATAAAATGTTACTTATGTTATTTAAATGCTCAAAATTTTTTTGTTCTACAAAATTGCATCTACTGATTTTTAAATTAATTCCCCATACATCTCCAGATTTTTTCCAGTCGCATCCTCTGATTTTATAAAAATGGACCTGGCAACACTGGTCGGCCGACCGTTGTGGCCGCGGTGAGAGTGTTTCGTTTTGGCGCTGTGAGAAAAGTTTCTAAGGTACGTAAAAACTAAGTATTTCTCAAAACGTGATTGGAAATAATATTGTATATTATGACTATGCCTTGATTACATGTTTGTTTGATGGATTTTGAGGTTTTTTCTTGTCTGATTGTGTTTAATAAAAAAAATTGGTATACGTTTTGATTAGTTTGAAATTTCCGAATATGGACAGTCCATGGGGTCTAAATATGGACTATGGAGAAATACATCTTGACACAGACAGTGAGCCTGATGCCGTCATAGGACAGGAAGCTCCTGACTCAGAAGATGCAGAGTGTATGTTCTGTAACAGCCTGTTTTTTCAAGATGCTCGAGGAGAGACATGGATTAAATGCCTCATGTGCGGGCTCTAGGCACATAGTGATTGCACAGGCTCAGAGTTCGACACCTGGATGTGATTTTGGCAAGTAGCTTAAGTACCTTTTTAAAATTGACCAAAGTTCCTCATTGGTAGTATCTCATAAAAGTAAAGGCTTATTATTCATTAGTTTTTTAGTAGTTCATATTTGGGTACCTATTCCATAATTAGGTGCCTTTATGTTGTTTTGTTGTTGAGAAAATGTTGTATTTTAAATTAATATATGTCAATACTGTTAATAAGTTATGCGCAAATGTATGACTGATAATAAATAAGAATAAAAGTTTTTGATTTAAAATATATTTTTTTATAACCCAAAGCCAAATGGTATTCCATATTTGGTTACTTTCCTCTAGGTATATTACTATAGTAAATCTCGCGACAACCTTTTATACCATTTAAATTCTGTAATGACGTTCTAAGTTGATAGTAAAAGTTTCTTTTTTCTTTTTAGCGCATGTAAATAAAAGCTTGTTTTTTAAAAAGGTTTTAACTTTTAATATATTTTTACTTTTTAGTTATCCCTGGACACGTTTTTCATCTGTTCATCTCACTGAATACAAATTTTATGTAAATAAAATTTATTCACGTCCACCAAACCACCACCGCTCACCACCCATCAAAAACGGTCCACCCATTAAGACGAATCAAACTCGACGCGGTTGTGTCGCTTAATTACCTACTGATTTCCTCTGGCCACCTTCAAGCTCAATCATTAGACCCTGGTTACCATCTAGCACCAAAGTACTCGTCAAGACGAATGAAACGAGCCTATACTCGATGGGGTTATGTTGTGTAGTTACTGAGTTCCTAGGGCCATCTTCCAACTCCATCATCAGACCCTGGTTACCATCTAGCACCAAAGTACTCGTCAAGACGAATGAAAAGAGTCCAAACTCGATGAGGTTGTGTTGTTTGTTTCATTGCGAAGTTTCTATGGCCACCTTCCAGCTCCATCATCAGATCAGCACCATGTCATCATAATATTGCATTGTCACGCGATTTACACATGTATGCAAAATTTCAGCTCAATCGGTAACCGGGCAGTGGGTCAAAATTAAGTTGCAAAAAAAAAGTTTGTAAAAACCTCATGGTAAGTCTCTCCATGTTCGCACTTCAGTCAGATCGATCTCCCTAGACAACCCGTTTGACATTCTAAGGCTCGTATTCTAAAAAAAAACTCACACTCAAACCTCTGCTTGAGTACAGTTAGAAAAGGATGGGGTTATTTATCGCATATATCGCCATCCCTTTCTAACTGTATTCAAGCATGGATTTGATTTTGAGTTTGGTTTTAGAATACGAGCCTAATTCTTTTCATGATTTCAAATTATTATTATTATTATTATAAATTATCAGGCAGGCAGTTGAAACAACTGATAAGTGCCTGTATTCTGCTATACACCACTAGTTATCATATATCTTTTAATTTTTGGGGTGTAGTGGGTTGTGAGTGGTATTAGTTCTGTCAGCCGACCTCATTTTAGAGAACAGAACCGAACCGGCTCTATCCTGCAATCTCTCACCAGTGGCTCCAAGAAGCTGTCATGCACGCAGCGGCCGCACCCTGGTAAACCACGACGGCTCGTGGACTAAACCTGGTAGAGAGGGACTTGTATTCTAGTGTCAAGTCTTTTATGGTTTCTCCCCGTACTGTGCATAGAGTCTGCCTCGGTGGAGAAGGCAACTCACTGCTGATAAGCGACTGATGTTGGTGGATCCGGCGAGGTAGCAAGGCCTTGTGGAGGGCTAAAGGCGACGGTAGGAGACTAAGTTATCGTCGGCTATCCACTGCATCCAGCTCTTCTCCGATCGTAGCGGATTTCCGTTCCATTGGGTAAAGGAGAGCACGGGCGAGAGGGTGCATCTGTGTTTGCGCGCACGCTTATGCACCAAAATATATCCTGCGCATATGACTGCTTCTGTTTTAAGGTTAAAGACATAAAAAGTCCTGTGGCGATGGATTGAGGTAGAGAGGTCTGGTGATGATGTATGCCAGGCTTTGTCTGATGTCTGCACGCAGGCGGCTTAGGGAGAGTGGTCGTTTCTGCACTGCAATGGGGCAACAGTGCAACTCGGCAGCACCCTCTGCGACGAAGCAGCTCTTTTTAGAGGAGCACTGCTTCCCCCGCTCAGCCGGGGAGGGGACTAGAAAAGGTGTCCCAAACAAATGCTTGCTCCAAACCTTTACGGGAGGTAGTAACCACGGCTGCCTATGCATCCGTTTCCTCGTGGTCGAAGAAATACGAAAAATAAAATGAACCATAAACAACCTAAAACAATGACATTCGGTGCCTGGAATGTACGCACCTTATTGGACCGAACTGAAAATGCGTGCCCCGAACGAAAATCCGCCATCGTTGCTCGAGAGCTCGAACGGTATGACATTGATATAGCTGCTTTGAGCGAAACGCATCTACCCGACGAAGGCGAGCTAATGGAAAGAGGTGGTGGTTATACGTTCTATTGGAAGGGTACCCCTATTACAGAACCAAGACGATCTGGCGTCGGGCTTGCAATAAAAAACTATATTGCTGCTAAGCTGAACGAACATCCTATCGGCGTATCTGATCGGGTCTTGTCTTTACGCCTTCGTCTTGATAACGACACTTATCTTAATATAGTAAGTGTATACGCCCCAACATTAGATAAAAGTGATGACATCAAAGACAAGTTCTACGAAGAGCTCTCGCAGACGCTGACTAAGGTCCGACCTGGTGATAAAATCTTGTTGCTAGGTGTCGGTAGAGACTTTGAAGCGTGGCCGTGCGTGCTGGGACGGCATGGTATTGGTAACATGAACAGTAATGGGCAACTGTTACTAAGCCTCTGCGCCCAATTCGACCTGGCTATTACAAATACTATATGTTCCGGCTTCCAATGAAGCACAAAGCCACCTGGATGCACCCGCGGTCAAAGCACTGGCACTTGATTGATTATGCGCTAGTGCGTCAACGGGATGTCTCGCAGGTGATGGTGACAAGAGTTATGCGTGGTGCAAACTGCTGGACAGACCATCGGCTCGTTGTTATTAGGATGCGCTTGCGTCTTCAATTTCCACGAAGACAGAACAAAATCAAGCCTTTCTGCCTTAATTTGCAAAGACTTGAAAGTCAAGAAACGCGAGTAGAGTACAAGCAGGCCCTTAATAGCGTGACATTTACCAATAGCCTTGATGAAGATAGCTTGGAGGTGAAATGGCGGGAGCTCTCTTCTCACATAATCCATGCAGCAACGGAAACACTGGGTTTGCAACCAAGAAGTAACAAAGATTGGTTTGATGAGAACGACAAGTTATTGACAGAGGCTATTTCCAAGCATCGTCTCCTTTTGCGTCAGCAAGTCTCTAACAATCAGGCTAACTCAAACGAGAACATTAAACAGAGTGCATCTAACTTAAAAAAGCTTGCTCGCACCGCAAAGGATAAGTGGTGGGATGATAAAGCTCGCCATGTGCAGTGGCTTGCAGATACAAACCAGCTAGGTGCATTTTTTGGTGAAGTGCGGGACTTAACGGGAACTACGTATCAAAGAAGAAGTGTCCCTTTAAAATCATCTGACGGCTCGCTTGTAACTGATAAGGATGCAGCTCTGAAACTTTGGGCCAATCATTTTAACTGTTTGCTCAACGTAGATCGAACAGCCGATCTAGATTTCATCAAATCTTTACCAGATAATCCTCGAGCAACTGCATTGGATGAACCGCTGGCTCTAGGGGAGGTTGTTGATGCCATCAAGGCCCAACAGAATAAAAAGGCAAATGGCATCGATCAAATATCGGGAGAGTTAATTAAGTATGGTGGAGAGGAACTGTTCGCTATTCTTTGGCAGTTCTTCTCGAGGATGTGGATTGAAGAGATTGTACCCACCTGTTTTAAAGTGTCTCTCATATGTTCTCTCTATAAGAACAAGGGTGATCGTGCGGATTGTAATTCGTACAGAGGCATCTCATTACTCTCAACTCCCGGTAAAATCTTTGCTAGAGTACTTCTAAACCGACTGTTGGTCTTGTCTGAGTCTCTTCTACCTGAGACTCAATTCGGATTCAGACCAAATCGGGGCACATGTGAAGCTATATTTTCAGTACGTCAGCTTCAAGAAAAAAGCAAGGAACAGGGCCAGCCCATGTACTTATGCTTTGTGGACTTAGAAAAAGCTTTTGACAGCGTGCCTCGTGAAGCACTGTGGGTAGTTTTAGCAAAGTTTGGATGTACAGATAAGTTCATTCGACTAATAGGCTCTTACACGACCAAATGTCATGCTGTGTAACATCTGATGGCGAGCAATCAGAGTTTTTCACTGTGACTTGTGGAGTGAAACAAGGCTGCGTTCTGGCTCTCTTTGCTATTTACTTTTCGGCCGTCGTTAGAGAGACGTTGAGAAAAAATGCCGAAGGTATCTGTATCCGATTTCGTACGGATGGAGGCATCTTCAATCTTGCTAGATTAAAGGCGCGTACTAAAGTCTCCTACGACATCATTACGGAGATAATGTATGCAGATGATCTGTGTTTTGTAGCGGAAACTCCCAGAGGTCTACAAGAGCTAATGAATACATTTGATGCGGCGTGTTGTAGGTTCGGGTTGAAAATCAGCGTGACTAAAACTGAAGTCATGATATCGGATGTACCAGATCAAATACCCTTGAACATACAGCTCGGCGGCACAACTTTGAAGCGTGTAGAGAAGTTCAAATATCTGGGAAGCACTATTACATCAAAAGGTGATCTTGACTCAGAACTTAATAGCAGGATCGGTGCTGCTTATGCAGCGTACGGAAAACTGCGTGTCAAGGTTTTTCGCTCGCACGATATTAAATTAAAAACCAAAATTAAAGTGTATATGGCAATTGTACTGCCGAACATTCTTTACTCGGCCGAGACGTGGTGTTTATACCGTCGTCATATTCGCACCCTACTCGTAGATAGGTTCCACATAAAATGTCTCCGAGACATTATGAACATAAAATGGTCCGACCGTGTCAGAAACACGGATGTCCTACGGCGCGCAAAAGTCTGCGGAATCGAAGCATATCTAATGCGGCGTCAACTGCGATGGTGTGGACATCTCTCACGAATGCCTGAAACGAGGGTGGCGAAGCGCATCTTTTACTCAGAACTAAAAGAAGGTAAGCGGAAGCGCGGGGGCCAGTTTTTGAGATATAAAGATGTGCTTAAGAGGCACATGAAGCGATGTGAGTTAGAGCCCTCTAAGTGGGAAGCACTCGCGGCCGAGCGTTTGGAATGGAGATGGTCAGTGCAGAAACACGTAGACACATTTGAGGACCAACGAAGGCGAGATCTGGATGCAAAACGAGAACACATAAAAAGAAAACCGCCTTCTCAGATACGATACAATTACGTTGGTGGTGTTCTCACATGTCCCAATTGTGCGCGTACTTTCTACGCCAAAATTGGATACGTTAGCCATTTGAGAGCCCATCAACGAAACGATTTTACAATCAGAAGCTAGTCGCCGTAGCCGAAAACGGCTTGGAGAGCATCATCATCATCATCTTTTAATTTATTTTATTGAGAATATAATATTTGTCGAGTCTGTTTTTAAATTGGTTCATGGGCTGAGACCACTTCTTCCGGTAGCTTGTTCCACGCACTCACTACACGATTGCTCAGAAACTATTTGTGAGGGTGATTATTTGAGAAACTAGTACATAATTTAAAGTGGTGGCCTCTAGATGGGTGTTGTCGTTTCGGATAAATAATTTGTCCAAATTTTGGAGATCATAATGTCTGTTTAAAATCTTAAATGTCTCAATCAGATCTCCACGGTTCTTTTATTATATTATTTCAACGTAGAACCTGCCAGTGCACTAACATAGCCTAAATTACGTCCATGCATAGCATAGACTCCACATTACCATGTTGCTGCTTTTAGGAGGAAGTAGTCTGGACATCAAAGTTGTTCCTCAGAACAATAATTGTTCTAAGGAATAGACTGCGCAAACCGCAAACATAGACACGAATGAATAAGGGAAATAGGACCCTGTTCCTCAGTCTACGGGGTAAATCATTATGACAGCCAGTAATAAATTCCTTTGCCGATATGATCATTAAGACTTCTGTTTTGTTTTCATGTTTTATCAGTACTGTTGGTAACCATGGCAACTTATTGGATACATTTAGTTAGACAAAAGGTTGTCGTTCAACATGAATTTCTTTCTGTTGTTGTTAGATCCTAAAATAAATGCATTGCTCTAAGTACTTACATATTTTTTATTTAGTAATTAAGTAGGGCGTTCATAAAGAAGTCATGCAAGTACAGTGTGATCTCATTGAGTTGAAGTGCAGTCGACCGAGTCATAACAGGGTCGAATGAATGTTACCTATTTATTCTACCCAACAATAGTAGGACCTCCTAAGAGTGAAGCGAGTGTGAGAAAAACTTAAATGAATGGATTTATTTACGGCAATTGATTATGAATGGAAGTGAATTTAAAAGTGCGTAACTCCCATGCGTAGTGGAGGTCGGGGCAGTCGGGGCGGGCGCGGGGCGCGGCGGGCGGCATGAACCGCTACGTGGTGCTGCAGCAGCTGGGCGACGGCACCTACGGGTCCGTGGTGCTGGCGCAGCGCCGCGACACCGGCGAGAAGGTGGCCATCAAGCGAATGAAGCGCAAGTACTACTCGTGGGATGAAGCTATGAATCTGCGGGAGGTCAAATCGCTAAAGAAATTAAATCATGCCAACATAGTGAAACTTCGAGAAGTCATCCGCGAAAACGATACTCTGTATTTCGTGTTTGAATACATGCGCGGCAACCTGTATCAGTTAATCCGGGACGCACCGCGGCCGTTCCCGGAGCCGGTGCTGCGCAACATGCTGTACCAGGTGCTGCAGGGGCTGGCGCACATGCACCGGCACGGCTTCTTCCACCGCGACCTCAAGCCCGAGAACCTGCTGTGCGCCGGGCCCGAGCTCGTCAAGATCGCGGACCTGGGGCTGGCGCGCGAGGTGCGCTCGCGGCCGCCCTACACGGACTACGTGTCCACGCGCTGGTACCGCGCGCCCGAGGTGCTGCTGCACGACACGCGCTACGGCGCGCCCATCGACCTGTGGGCGCTGGGCTGCATCGCCGCCGAGCTGTACACCTGCCGCCCGCTCTTCCCCGGCAACTCGGAGATCGACCAGCTGCACAAGGTGTGCGCGGTGCTGGGCACGCCCGACCGCGACGACTGGCCCGAGGGCTACGCGCTGGCCGAGGCGCTGCGCTTCCGGTTCCCCGCGGCGGGCGGCGTGCCGCTGGCGCGCGTGGTGCCCGCCGCCTCGCCGCCGGCGCTGGCGCTGCTGGCGGCGCTGCTGCGCTACCCGCCAAGGGACCGCCCCACGGCCCCGCAGGCGCTAAGGTGCGTAGGTATTCACTTCCTCGTTCACTTATCATTCCTCATGTTTGGCCCGCCGCCGCGTTAACTAGCACCCACTTTATTTCAGGTTTCCCTATTTCGCTGTCGGGGCTGCACTTATACTACCACCACCGGCGTCTAGAGCGAGAAGGTATCCTTTCTACTAAATTACATAATAATCGGACGAATCATCTAAACGAGTTTCTTAAAAATATTACATTCCTTATTAATCGGCAGGAGCAGTTCACGAATCGAAGCTGAAAACGCACCTCCGGCACTGATTAACGCTCCGCCACAGGCAGCGGTACCTGTCGTCGTCGTAGCGGCACCGCATCGCGATCGTTTCGCAGACATACTCGGGTGAGTAGGTGGGCGGGAGGTTCGTCCCGCATGAACGGCCAGCTGACGAGCGTCCATGATGAGCATGACTCGTGTGCGCAGGGGCGAGGTGGTGCACGAGCCGGAGCCGGAGCGGCTGGCGTCGGGCGCGCGGCGCGGGCGCAGCGTGCTGGGTGCGCTGCAGCCGCTGCAGCTGCAGCCGCTGCACGCGCTGCAGCCGCTGCAGCCGCTGCAGGGCGCCGCGCCGCCGCCGCGCGCGCTGCGCCCCGCCGCCGCCGCCTACCTCGGCGCGGCGCGCTACGTCGCCGGCGGACGGATTGACACATCACTGTTCCACCCTCTTCCACTGCGTTCTCATCACGGTAGGTACCTACTCTACCCAGCTACCCTATAGATGAACAAGATATGTTTTAAGTAAATGCTGGAGTTCTATGTAAAGTTATTTTAAAACTAATCTTCTCAGGCAGGTTTACTTTAATTGGTATTAAGTTTTTCAACAATTTCACTATATAAGTACGTAACTAGGTAACTAGGTACTAATTTGCTTCGGACAAATAAACATACCTAGTGCTATTTTTTTTTAGAGGCGACAACGGTCGGCAGCGGCGCTCCGCGGATCGATTGGGCGGCGAAATACTTGCGCTGAGGGCGCGGAGGCTGCACGAGCCCGCGCGGGGTGCGACAGCTGCCAGCCGCTCGCCGCAGCTTAAGGAGTGCCGATTGTAGAAAGGCGCCCTTCGGCCCACCTAAATCGCCCCTCCTATCTACGAGTGCCACGGGCATCGACACCGTGTCAACCGTATGCAATGGAAGATATGCAGAGCAGGAGGGGGGCGATCGTGCTAAATATTCTCAACCAAACTACGTCTGAACCTCAGCCGTTATATAGTGCTATCGCGCTTGACACACGCGATGGCGCTATACGAAGTCGGCAGAACGGCTGTGGTTTGGTTGTGATGCGATTCCCCCAGAGCCGTTATGCCATAGAGCATAAAGTGAGTCGGGACACTAGAATTGGCCTGGGGCACCCCGCCGAGCCGCGGATAGTCCGCCACCCACAGCATACTGTGTCGCCTACCTATCTATACTGAGAAAAATTATGAATGAGAATTAACAATGTCATAGATTCAAAATAATGTTATTACACGAATGTGAACATGTACAAACATGGTGGGCGTTTTAAGTTTTAAATTTTATTTAAATAAGTATTTATTTATGTTTAATATAAAATCACACATTCACACAGATTGACGATCTCCTTGGTCGAGTGGTTTTGTACACCGGTTTTCATGGTGTCGCCATCTCTGAGGTCCCGGGTTCGATCCCCGGTCGGGTCAATTTAGAAATTATTGTTTTTCTAAATTGTCTCGGGTCTGGGTGTTTTCTATGTATAATAATATGTATTCGAGTATTTTAAGTATGTTTATCCGTTGTCTAGTAACCATTTAACGAGTTTCATAACGAAGCTTCTCTTCGGCTAGATAATTGGTGTGAGTGTAGGAAAGTTTATTTATTTATTTACTTATAAACAGAACAGATAAATTCGTATAGATAGAACATATTGAATTTTTGCACGAACTATAGTATTTCAGGCGAACATAGTGCTATCCTACTATCCCACTTCCTACTAATCCTACTAATATTATAAACGTGAAAGTTTGTAAGTATGGATGGATATTTTACTCTTTCACGTAAAAACTACTGAATAGATTTGGATGAAATTCGGCATACAGATAGTTTATAACCTGGATTAATACATAGGATACTTTTTATCCAGATATTCCCACGGGAACGGGAACCACGCGGGGAAACCGCGAGCGGCCGCTAGTATAGTATATTGCAAGAAAAAAATAAATTAAATAAAACACAATTCAACACTTACAATTAAACCCACATAGTATAATTGAAGCTATAACAATTTAAAAGGAATTACAAGAGAAGCATATAACTATAATGTACCCAATTGTAGCCCAACACATAAACAATGAATCCCGACCGTGCTATTATGATGGCTAGCAGTGTCGCGTCGCGGTGAAATAATATCCACCTACTACTACTAGCACCCCTTCTCTGGCCTTGGGTGTCGCAAGAGGCGACCAACGGACTGAAGACAGCGCAAACATCCAACAGCATAGAGCGGCGATGGGCTCACCACCTGTCACGCTGAGCACATGTGCAGTCGCTATTTGGTGGTGGACTATGGCAGAGGACTGCTTTTGTGGTCCTCATTGCCTAGTCTGACAACTCTTCGGGGAGAATAATAATAGTCCTGATTATACTCGTACCTATGTATTTATGTAATAAATCTAAGTTTCAGTTGTGCTATGTTTGTTTACAACAGTAATTTGGGCCGTACAAAAGTTTTATCCCTGTTATTATGAAACGTAGACTAAATTTAAACTTGGTTCTAAAACTGGAGATAGGTACCTATCTTCACAGCATCAGGTTTAAACCAGTTTTAACTTTAACTCGCGTTTTAACAAAAACTTTAACAAAAACCATTTGTTGAAAAAACTATGTGGGTATGACCTGACAAATGTTTCTGTGGTATACTAGAAGTAGTTTCTACGAATCGGCACTTTTGATGTTGTACTAAATAGGGCTTGGAACCGGTACCGAAAATACAGGTATTATTTCGGTAAGTACCGGTATTTTCCATTTCGGTTCCTGGATACCGATTCTTCGACGAGTACAGTGTACAGTAAGACAGTCTGTTTGTCACGTGACATGCAGTGCACTCCTTATTTAAGTCAAAAGTACTGGTAATTGAATATACCGGTACTAATACACGAGCTGGACCAACAAATCGGTCAGTATCTATTTGACTAGAAAGCTAAAAATTTAAATAAACTCATCCAACTATTTCTAGTTTCCTTTCATTGTAGATGATTGTAGTTTTACTTGTGAGTGTTCCTTTTCCAAAACGGCTGCACCTATTTCTTTTTCAAGGTTTATATGAAAAAATTGTTGGTTATTGGTCACGGGGCACGGCATTGATATCAATGGGGCACGGCATTAATATCAATGGGGTACGGCATTGATATCAATGGGGTACGACATTGATACCAATGGATACAGCACGGGGCCCACGCGGACGAACGCGGGCGGGCCGCTAGTTGACAATAAAGTTAGAAAAAATAATATTATTGAATTTTCTTACCTTGCGTTGTGTAGATGCTTGTGATTGCACGTGATCTATCTGCCATTTTTCGTACTACTACCGATATGTTGCCAAGCTTGTAAAACCATCATTTTTATTTAGGGAGGGCGTTGTCCAATTTGTATTGACGCTGTAAAATAAAGGGACAAAAGAAATGCCCTTGCTGAGTTTCTTGCCGGTTCTTCTCAGTACAAGGCTCCCGCCCCATAGAACCGATGCATGGCATAGCGACATTCATAAGAGCTCAAGCCTAAATTGAATAAAATAAATTGAATTTTGAATTTTTTTACTCGGTTTGGAGTAATATTGTCTACTATTATCCTACTAACATTATAAACGCGAAAGTTTGTAAGTATGGATGGATGTTTGTTACTCTTTCACGTTAAAACTTCGAATGGATTTGGATGAAATTCGGCATACATATAACATATAAGTAGATAGTTTATAACCTGGATTAACACATAGGATACTTTTATCCCGATATTCCCACGGGAACGGGAACTACGCGGTTGAAACCGTGAGCGGCCGCTAGTAGCAAATAAATAAGAAAGTAAAAAGATAGTTTTAACTTTTTTGTAATTTGAACATCTTAAATTATCCACAATGCCAAGGATAGGGTGAAATAAGGTTACAAAGTGCTACAACACTGGGCTCATTTTGCACATTGTTCTTTGGATATGTTAGCAACGTAATTTTTAAGATTTTAAAAAGTCAATACTTTGCAATCTCTAATTGCATTGTGTATGTATGTAATTGCAATGCAATAGGCTAGAACGAGTCTTTACCCGTGGTCCCGGTGGGTCGACCCATTAACGGGTCCACGGGTAATTTTAATTACCCGTGGTCCCATGGCACTAGGGATTACATTTGGATAAATATTTCAACATCGATTATATCGATATTAAATTAATTACAACCATGAACTTCAACTTAAGATTACCTATGTATTATTATGCACATACATCCTACAGCATAGAGCGGCGATGGGCTCAACAAAATAATATTACCAACCCCTTTCTTCCCTTGGGTGTCATAAAAGGCGACTAACGGACTAAAGACTTCACATACATCCAACAGCATAGAGCGGCGATGGGCTCATCAAAATAATACTACCAAACCAACCCCTTTCTTCCCTTGGGTGTCGTAGAAAGCGACTAACGGACTAAAGACTGCACATACATCCAACAGCATAGAGCGGCAATGGGCTCATCAAAATAATACTATCAACCCCTTTCTTCCCTTGGGTGTCGTAAAAGGCGACTAACAGACTAAAGACTGCACATACATCATCACTTACTTACTAGTTTCTTTTTTTTTGTTTATTATACTTAATTACTTATTTTTTATATTTTTCATGGTTGTAATTAATTTTATATCGATATAATCGAAGTCGAAATATTCATTCAAATGTAATCCTTAGTGCCATGGGACCATGGGGTAATTAAAATTACCCGTGAACCTAGTAATGGGTCGACCCACCGGGACCACGGGTAAAGACTCGCTAGAACACTTCTTTTCAAAAATAAATAATAAAAATGTTCTTAGATTCAAAAAATCCGGATTATCCGGATTTGTTTGTAACAAACATTTTGAAAACCAGAATTGGAAAAACTTCGAATTCAACAGACAGTAAAAAATTTATGTTTATTGGTTTGTCTTGTACACGCTTCTAAACCTGTCATCCAATTGTGTGGTGTTTTAATAATAAAAATGCATTTTTTTAAATATTTCTGGTGCTTTTTGTGTATCTTAAATTGTTACCGTGCAAATTAAATATAATATAAAACTTTTTTATTATTATTTTTCCAGTACCTACATCGTCATTCATCATCTGGCTATAAACGTCCCACTGTTGGGCACAGGCCTCCCACATGGACAATAGCACGTGGGGATATTGGGCCTTAACCCACCACGCTGGCCCAATGCGGGTTGGTTAGTTTTAACAATTGCCATCTTATGACAACCACCAGGACCAATAGCTTAATGTGCCTTCCGAAGCACGGAGGAGCTTGAGTTGTTTTTAATTGGTCCCCACTAGGTGACCTGGCATTGCGAGTTGCTTAGCGTTAGCCATTGCGCCATCAAGCTCCTCATTTTTCTGTACATCTTTAATAAATTGGGTTTGAAGCAGGTGTCTACGTTAGTGTTCAGACACCCTTACATTACAGACACCCACAGTGGTCTGTGATTAAGGGACCCCTTACCCTTATATTTAGATTTGAAAAACAACTAACCCAGTAATTCAGCTGGCAACCACTTACCTTATCTTCATTAGGAATCTTTTTGAAATTGATTGTTATAGTCAAGCACACATGCAGCAGATAAAATTGTGCTATCCTTTTCGACTCAATAATTATTAAATAATAATATAAATTCTAATGAAAACTTGAGTCGTTTTCTAAATCAGGAGAGCTGTGCTGCCAAAGAAGCTTAAAGCTTAGCTGCATTTACACGCACCTATGCGAGTGTTGTGTTGTATGCAAAATAATATATTGGAAACTTCACTGCTTCTAGCAGCAATCCCATCAAATAAAAGAGATTAGTTTGGTGTTCCGCAGCCTAAAAATTTTGGAATTGTAGTAGCTACCTATCTATTTTTACTTGGTATTAGTCTAAACATGGTCAGAGCGTCGCCTTCTAGAGACAAATTGCATAGACAACTTCATACTATATTTAATTATGTACATTTAGTTTCATATAAAATTTGACAGCAATCAACAATAGGGTCTCCAATAATGCTCTATTACTTATGTACAAAGTCACTCATACTTGAGGTAGGACTTGGTGTCGAGGGGCGCGGGGGCGGGCGGCGCGGGCCAGTCGCCCGCCCAGTTGAACACGCGCCCGCCCTCCACCAGGCCCCAGCCCAGCAGCTGCGAGCCGCGCGCGCCGCGCTCGCGCTTGGGCGACGCCGTCGAGATGTTCACCGACACGCCCTTGATGATGTGGTCCTGCCCGCACAGCGACTGTGCCACCTCCGGGTCCAGAAACGTCACGAAGCTGAACGCGCGGAACGGGCGCGGCACGAACACGTCGGTGACTTGCCCGAACGCCCCGAAGTACTCGCGCAGGTCCTCCGCGGTCAGGCTCTCGGTGCACCTGCCCACGAACACCTTGCGGTGAGCCGTCGCTCCGCCGTCCTTGCCGTTGGGGATCCGCACGTCGCACCAGCGCCCGTCGATCATGTGCCGCCGCCCCAGAGCGCGCACCTGCGCCTCGTATTCAGCAAACTTTATAAATCCAAATCCTTTAGAAAGGCCAGTCTTGACGTCGCGTTTCACCTGAACCATGAGAAGGTCTCCGAACGTAGCGAAGTACTCTCGCACCGCTTCCTCTCCCGTCTTCCAGGGCAGTCCTAGGACTATGAGGTCTGAGCATCGCGGGCGCGGCGACGAGGTCGGCTCCGTGCGCGGGAATGCACACCAGTAGCGGTGCGCGGCCCAGCCCTCGGCGGGCGGCGACAAGCGCTCGTCGGTCTGGCGCACGCCACGCAGCCGCCCGCCGGCGCGGTACTTGAGCCCGCTGGCTCCGGCGAACTGCGCGGCGACCGTGCTCAGCAACAAAGAGCCGTCATCCTCAGTCGGCAGCTCAATGGGCTCATCCTGCTCGCCCTCGCTAACCGGTACGTATTCTATCGACATTTCGTTCACCCCCCAACGCACTCTCGTCTATTCTTCATTTCGTTTACATTATAAACTTATAACGAGTGTCATATCAGCTAACAAGTTACATTAATAAATGTACTATTTTCGACTACTTTTTTATCCGTCCTTCGTCTTCGTCCACTCCACTTGGCATACTCGTGACGTGCAAATACGAATACGAACGACATACGACGTTTAGATGTCAAGTGTCAATGTCATTTTTTTTTAAATTAGGGGAATGTTTAGGAATTTGTGCATCTTTGATTTTTGTCATAAGATCTATTGACACAGAATCAAGTGCTAATTAGTAATTAGAAAGTGTTGGTGCTATTTAGGACGTAATATACAAACAGGACGGATAACTCTTTAAGTTTTGACGTGATAACGTCTTATAAATCGATGAACGCCGGCTGCACGCACGAAAAAGTATCACGTTCCGCGTCACGTTCCGCCTCAGTGATGATGTGTTGTTTGCGTGCACATGCACCGGCAATAGGTCTGTCCGGCGAACAAATTTCGCCGGATGCACCGCCGCCTACCCTGGGCGCAACGGACAACGGTCCGGCGTAAAAAAGAGCGGTCACCTATGCCACTGTATTGGCGCGTGTGACGCGTGTCGACGCTCCCGGACGTATTGCCAGTTTTCAGTAAATTAAGTGCCGTCTACTTGTGTCTCTAATTAAAATGGATGATATTGACATGGAATAGTTAATAACTTTGGTTGAAAATAAGCCTGCATTGTGAGACAAAACCCAAAAGTTGCTTTGCTTACTTCATCTTCTTCCAACTTCGCATAAAAAGTATGAAATGCACCATATTCTTCCCTTTCCAATAATATAGGATGCAATGCAACCACAATGACCTTTCACGTTTTTTTTCTTTATGTTAGGTAGGTACTTCTTGTACAAATAGTAAGCCAGTATCATTTTGTTGTCTTATTACACGACTTTATCACACGTGTAACCTATAAGACAACCAGCTAAAAACTAGCGCACTAAGAGCCGCACAACTAGACGGCACTCGATGCATAACATACATCCGGTAAAAAATAGCCTGACCAGGAAAATAAAAAACTTGGTCTAGAGGTGCCACAAATGCTTTTTTCTATTGCAACACTAAGTATAGTCATACCATGTGAATTGGCAAGCGTTAAAAATCTGTATTCTGTAAATAAGTGTAGGTTTTTTTTCATACGTTATGACAAAGTACCTACATTAATTTATGTATTATGTTGTCATTGGAAATCCAAACAAGAACATTTCTGATTCTGGGTTGATGTAATCTCCTGTAGTATAGATATACCTACATAACAAAGTCAAAGGTCAAAGAAACAAAATTATCAAAGCCAGTATGATTCTTAATATCATTAATCAAAATCAGGTAGATTTAGATCCATCATATTCAATTATTTTCACATCACTATTAATCGACTTAGCCTTGTACCGATGCTACATCCCTAACCCAACTTCTACCCTCATCATTTTTTATCCTTGATCTTAAGAAATAATATGAAAAAGAAAATGAAAAAAAAAAAACAACTACCATATACTATTGTGACCACGAACTTTTGCCGTGGAAAGTCAAGGAAGAAGTGAGACGCGCGTCCTCTACAACCAGCACGTGAGAGCAACGCCGAACCAGGTTAGCCCCCTAAACCTCTCTTCTTTGATCGACCATGTTTGGTCCTTCGTCCCGATTCCCTTTATTCCCTTCATATCCGTTAACATCGGAACATATTTTATCCATAGTTCATCATTGGGCGATTTTCCAAGATAAAAAAAAAGAAATTGGTTCGTAATGACTTCATAGATGGCGCTTAGCATAGATTAATATGGTGATAGTAAAAGGAGAGTCCATGAAGAGCACGTGTATGGCTGCGTAATATTTATTCCATTCAAACAAGAAATAGGTCCTGGATGTTCTGAATAAAAATAGGTAGGTACCTAAGTACTTACTATTTTTTTTCTTTTTTGGTAGACAAGCAAAAGTGTAGAATTTATTACAGCCCTTAAGCGAAGGCTACAAGTAAAGTATTTATCGTGATCTATATCACGATCTGGACTGACATATCGTGGAGGATCACGGACATATACCCTAGATGTTCAATATTTATCACGTCAGTTCAGTATTGTGGCTTCCTTTGTGCGGTGCGGACCGTGCGGACGCTACCATAGATACAACATGAAAAGTTAAAGCCTGTAGGTATAGCTATTTTAGAAATATCGATAAAGAAAATAGTTAAAAGAAAGCGATGGATGAAAAGTTCTTTTCTATAGTTGGACCGTATACTATTTTTTTTTATTATTGAATTTTTTGCATTCTCACTGCTATAATATAGATATCTAGGATAAAATGTTTACTAGAAAAACAACCAGTCCCAAGATTTCCGGTACACTGCTCTAACCGCTAAGCTACCGAGACCCCTAATAAGCTTATCCTATTATTTTTTATTCCTGAAATCGTCAATATTTGCATTGTTTTATTTTTTTTATATTTGCCAAGTAACCCCCCCTTTACCGCATGGATTTTTTAATTTGGCTCAAATTAATTTACGTGATTCTACGGCCTAATAGGTGCACTAGAAAAAAATATTTTTTGGTTTGATCATTAAATACCAAAATAATAGACCTGAAACCCAAAATCTCACATTTGATGCAACATGCAGTCAAGGTAACAAATCTTAAATGGTACAACATGCAGTTAAGATACATAAGTGTTTTTATTTATATAAATATATATAAATATTTCTTTTTTTAAAGGAAAAATATTGATATTTTAAAGAAATATCACAGACCTGAATTTTAACCGCCTCTGTGGTCTAGTGGCTAAGCTACCTGTTTCAGACCCAGAGGTCCCGGGTTCGATTCCCAGCGGGGGGTACATCTTTGTGTGCTCGGTTTGGTTGGTGGTAGGGCTGTTAAGTCCGCCTGGCTAGCTACCACCATCTTATCTAAGTCTGTCGCCATAACAACGATGTTTATAGCATTGTTGTGTTCCGGCAGTTTGAGATAAGATAGCCAGTTCCTCAGTGGTTGAGGATTCCGGGTGAAGCGCGCTTCCACCTTCGGCCTTATCGTCACTTACCATCAGGTGAGATGAAGGCCAAGCGCTTACCCGTTGCAAATAAAAAAAAAAAAAAAAAAAAAAAACATGTAATAGAAAATATTTAATTCAAAACCAGATGAAAATCCTTAACACAATTCCTTTCTTTGTTTAAGCCAAAAAACATTGGTATTTACTGTAGTAAATGTAAGACATGCGTGAGAAATTTTTGCATCCCTGCCGTTTGTCGCCCCAATTCAGTATTTTTTTTTTCTATAATAAAAAAAATATTTTTTAAAATAATCTTAAATATATCAAACATTGCAACGTGTCCATAGCTCGATTCCAGGAATTTAATAAAAAGTTACATAAAATATTACAATACAATTTGATCTGCAACAAATATGAATTTCCTAGACAATATTACGTTTCGTTCCAAACGTTACAATACAGATGCGGCAAATACTATAGAAGAAGGTCAGACGACTGATTCTTTAAACGAAACCATGGAGAGTTTACCGGACATTTCCAATGATGACGATCCTTATTCAATACAATCTGACGAGCTAGCGAAATTGAGAGAACAGATAGAAATATTAAAAAATGAATTACAAAGTGCCCATATAGAAATAGATTCACTGAAACAACAGAACTTAGAATTAAAGAAATATAGTGAGTTGTCAAAAGGTAATGATGTGTTGACAAAAGAATGCAACAGCTCAGTTACTTCAAAGTGCAATGATAAATGTATAACACCAATGGAAAGAAGACAAAAGAAGAGTAAACAGACAGAAAACAGCGACAAAGTATATTCGAAAAATAATGAAACCCAGTCCTACAAAATTACATTAAATGAACACTTATCAACTGATTCTAATCAGAGAAAAAATACTTTGGACACAACACACAAAAAACTAGGACAAAAAAAGATGTCAAAAATAAGCATACTGAGCACAAATAATAAATCTAACATACTTTCAATAGCTAGAAGGACATTTCCTAGCTCTGAATTATGCCACTACTTGACTCCTCACTGTAATTTGAAACAACTCATTTGTGGTATAAACTCAAAAGTCCAAAAGTTTACAATGAACGACTTTTGCGTTGTTCTTATAGGCGAAGATGACTTTAAAAATACAAATGATTACTTTAATCTCATTAGATGGCTTATTATCCTATGTTTACCAACTTTTAACTGTGGAAAATACGCAAACATGTATAACTCAAGAATTGAAAGTTTTAACAATCTACTAAACTTGGATATTCTGACTCATGAACATGCTTATCTTCTTGATTCCAACAGAAATTTGTCTTATAATAACAGTATGTTTAATAAAAGAACCGGCGTTATAAGCACCCGTGGCTTACAGCAAATATTTAAAGATCTCAGTACTCGCATAAGCGAATAATAAAGTATGAAACAGCTGTTTATGAATCAAGCCAAACCAATGACTTGTTTTTTCTCGAGCAACAACATTAACATACTTCATCAGAACATCGCCGGTCTTATTAACAAATCGAATACACTGGAGGTACACTTGGAAGATCTTACGGAAAAGGGTAAATCTGTCGATGTGTTATGTTTTACTGAACACTTCATGATGGCAGGGCAAGAATCCCAACTTTCAATACAAAATTATTATCTCGCCGCATGCTTTTCAAGAAAGAAGTCAAAGAGAGGTGGTAACCTATGGTTTAACATCAAATGAAATCGTATAAATATGTATTTTTTCTTTACATGTGGGATTGATTATGAGGTGTTTATGTTTTATGTTTTATTTACTAACTATTAAAATTTTTGGTCATAATTCTTTATCACTTGGGACAGAGTAGACGTTTTTTTTATGATTAATAATCATGTATCATTTTGAACACCCATTCACCGCAATTGTTGCTGGTCCAAGTGGTTGCGGTAAATCGATCTTTGTGTGTGAATTCCTAAAAAATATAAATCAACTATGTAATACAGAGTTTCAAAATGTCTTGTGGTGCTATGATGAAATGCAACCTTTGTACAACCTAAGTGGTGTTACTTATTATCAGGGAATTCCTGACTTAAGCATGTTCGATGGCAAGGATCCTCAACTTATAATAATTGATGATCTGATGAGAGAGTGTGATGGTCGGGTAGTTGATATCTTTACTAAGGGAAGTCACCACCGAAATTTAAGTGTATTTTACATAACTCAAAATTTGTTTCATCAGGGTAAAGGACAGCGTGATATTTCCTTGAATTCTAGTTACATGATATATTTCAAAAATCCTCGAGATAGGACACAAATTCGTTTTTTAGGTCGCCAATTGCACCTGAGAACTCAAAACTGGTTGAAGAGGCTTATAGAGATGCCACTAATAAACCACATGGTTATTTAATGATTGATCTCAAACAAAACACTATGACGTATATCGGTTCAAAACAAATATATTTCCGAATGAGTATACCATTTGTTATGTATCTAAGAAGGGGTATAAATACAGTAGTAACCAACATGAAAGCTTCATTCCATAATTATGAAACCAAGAGTTACTACGCATACAAACTTTTTAAAAGCATTACATGTGCTTAAACCAAAGTTTCGAAAGGCATTATTAAAATCTTGTAACCAAGAAGAAATACATTGCATTTGTGAGTGCACTTACAACGTTCTTCAAGGAAAAATATCAATTCCTACAAAAGAAAAACACAAACTAGAAAAATATAAACATATTTTAAGAAAGCTTATTTCAAAAGGAGCAAATAGAACGAGAAAAAATATTATCATACAAAAAGGTGGCGCATTTTTACCGATTATCTTGGGAGCCGTATTGAGTGCATTATTGGGATCAGTCACCAAATAACCACTATGGAGAATACAAAAAAAATGATATTAATTGAACCTGAAATAATAGAAAAGTTAAAAAATGATAACACAGACAGAAACGTGAACAATTTATCACGACTCGACGAAGAAATGAATCAAGTTTTAAAAAAGAAAATAGATGATCGAGAAAAATGGTCCTTATATTTACAAACACTACAAAGATATTTGTATTTTATTGGTAAAGTTCGAAAGCCTTTAGAAATACCCATAATATCGTTTAATGAAACAGAAATTATAAAAAAAGATAGTCGTGAGGATCATCCTCCAGAAGCAACACAAGACACCTCGAAGATAGTCGAACCCAACGCTGAAGACAACGAAATTAATTATTCTAAAAGGCTTTTAATAAACCTTTTACCCAAGACATACAAAACAAAAGGTGAGCTCTTAATAGATTTATTATTAAAAAATAAACAAAAAATTTATTTGGGATCATAAAGGAACAGTTTACATCGACAACAAGGAAATTTATAAGAGCAACATAGTTGATTTACTCAGTGATGTTATAAGACCGTTGAAAAACACTTCACCAAACGGGTGGTCAGAATTTTCTAGAGCATTAAAGGAATTAAGAGTACCTTTGACTTACATCGGTAATCCAAGAAGAGCAACTTACATCAATGATATCTCTAGTACTCCGAATTTTGGTAGACGATTTGAATCTAACTTAGAAAAAGATTTCGAATATTCTACACCACCTTCAAGCGCCATAACGAGTAAAGAAAAAGTCAAAAAGAAAATAGATTGGCAGAAATGGACTCCGTATTAGAAATTAACGATATTTACTATGACATCTCTCATCCTGCTGGTTATGGAAGTTTAAATCAATTAACAGATGCTATGAAAAATCGAATGACAAGAAAGGAAGTAAAAAACTGGTTAGAATCTCAAGAAACTTACACTCTACATAAACCTGTCCAACGACGATTTCCTAGAAACAAATACATTTTATCTAATTTTAATGAACTTTGGCAAGTCGATTTAAGTGATATGCGATCTTATAGTGAATATAATGATGGTTTTAATTACATTTTGTATATCATTGATGTATTCAGTAAATATGCGTATGCAAGAGCAATGAGAAAGAAAAATTCTGTTACAGTGAAAAAATGTCTTGCAAGTATATTATCTGAAGCAAAGGTGACTCCCACACATTTGCAATCAGACAAAGGGACTGAGTTTATTTCGAAAGATGTTCAAATGTTTTTAAAAACTTATAACATAAATTATTACACAACTAATAACCCTGATATTAAAGTAAGTATAGTCGAAAGATTCCAAAGAACTTTGAAGACGAAAATGTGGCGCTACTTCACACATAATAATACTTATCGTTACATTGATATCTTAGACAATTTGCTATATTCCTATAATCACAGTTTTCATAGAAGTATAAAAATGAGACCTTGTGATGTTAATTCAAGTAATATTATGACTGTGTGGCGTAATTTGTATAGTGATAGTACAAAATTATCTAAAACATACAAACCAAAATTTAGTATTGGTGATTACGTTAGAATCACAAAATATAAACACATATTCCAAAAAGGTTATGAAACTAATTGGAGTGACGAAATCTTTGTTATTACATCGATTATAGATAGGTCACCTTGGGTGGTATACACCCTTAAAGATTTACAAAATGAAATGATTACTGGAACTTTCTATGAAAAGGAAATGCAAAAGGTTAGTCATGATTCCTCTTCAAAGTATAAAATAGATAAATTACTGCGTACTCGATATTCTGGTCTCAGAAAGGAATTGTTGGTCAAATGGAAAGGTTATCCGAATAAGTTTAATAGTTGGGTATTAGCTTCAAGTCTTGAGAAAATATGACGAGTGACAGTTTTTATTTAACGTTACCAAGTAACAGTTCAATGTCATATTTTCCTGAAAACAGAACCACTAACTTCTGTACAAAATTACCGAAGTCGATTAAATTAGAAGGAGAATGGTATGTGGGCATAGTAGAGTTTCAATATCCCTGTACCATGTTTACTGTTCAAGATCATGAAAATTTAATGTACGTTACCAAAAGAATGCAAGTTCCAGGTGATGAAGGAAATGAGTCGGTGGTAACATATAAAACTCATATACCAGCATCCAGTTACGAAAACATTGAAGACGTTTTAACGGCATGTAACTCGAGAGAAACTTTTAGATTACGTTATGATAAGATATCGAAATATGTCACTCTCACTAATGAAGATAAAAAAATTATTTCTTTACAATTTTCACCAAAGTTAAGTCTTCAACTTGGATTTGATCCAAATACTAATGTGGTTACTAAAACAGTCAGTAAATTTCCTGCTAATTTGTATCTAGGTTTACCATCACAGTTATATGTGTACTGTGATATTATCGAACCCTAGATGGTTGGTGATGTTATGTGTTCATTATTAAGAATTATACCATTGGATCCAGCTAAATATACGTATGGATCAAATAAAATGCATATCTTCTCACCTCCACATTATGCATCTGTTATGCGAAGAGAGTTCGATACGATAGAAGTAGATATAAGAACGAACACAGGAGAAAACGTACCATTCCAATTTGGAACGACTTGTGTTAAACTACACTGCTAACGGAAATAACAATGTATCCAAAATACAACAATATCTGTCCTTATGAACATTACTATATGCATCAAGCCGGTTCCGGAGTTGGTGTGATTTATAAGGGTGCAGCACATCAACGTGGACACGGTATTGAAAGCTTCTTAGGTGGGCTATTCCGTTCAGTATTACCTTTATTGTCGAGTGGGGCTAAAGTTATCGGTAAAGAAGCATTAAATGCTGGTGTAGGACTTTTATCAGACATGGTACACACAAGACCGCTTAATGAATCCTTAAAAAATCGTGTTAAGGAAGCAACTTCAAATTTAAAAAAGGAATTCGATGAAAAAATAGATCAAGTCGTGAGTGGTTCGGGATATAAAAGTAAAAGACAACAGTTACAAAGTATCAGTCAGTCGCAGCATTCAAAACGAAGAGCATTGAAAAAAACGAAGTAGAATAATAATTTAAAAATTAACGACATATTTTCAGAGTGTTAAAAAATATATTTAAAATAATGTCTTTTTTGCATAATCATTCATGTGAATGTGTTAAGTCCGAGTTGGATTTATTTGCATTACCATCAACTCAAACTAGTATCGAAAGCGGTCAGTGGGTTCACTACAAACCAATTTCATCGCTCAGTGATGATGGACCAATCGAATTTCAGATTCCTGGAAGTGGTGATGACTACATAGATTTATCACACACTTTGATACACATAAAAGCAAAAATTCTAAATCAGGATTTAACACCTCTGACAGCAACAACTACTGTGGCTCCAGTTAATAATTGGTTACACTCACTCTTTAGCCAGTTAGATGTTTATTTGAATCAAAAACTGATAATACCTCCGAATAATACTTATGGTTATCGAGCTTACATTGAAACACTACTAAATTATGCACCATCAGCAAAACAATCACACCTAACATGTGGACTCTGGTATGAAGACACAACAGGAAAAATGAATTCAACTGATGAGTCAAATAAAGGATTCACTATTAGACAAAAATTGGTAAAGGAGAGTAAGGAGGTCGAAATGATAGGACATTTACATGGAGACATATTCAACCAAGAAAAGTTTTTGATTAATGGTGTTGAAATGTGTGTAAAATTAGTACGTTCTCGAGATACATTTAATTTATTGTGTTCCTCTGATGATGTAAAATTAAAAGTTTCCATTATTGATGCTACACTTATGATTCGAAAAGCTCGTGTAAACCCTACTGTTTTGCTTGCCCATCAAAAGGTTTTATTATCAACCTCAGCTAAATATCCTATTACTAGGGCTGAAGTAAAAGTTCTAACCATTCCAGCAGGTATTCAGGGAAAAACTCTTGATAATATTTTCCTCAGTCAAGTACCAAAAAGATGTATAGTAGGATTTGTAGATAATACAGCGTTTAATGGGTGTCTTACAAAAAATCCTTTTGATTTCAATCATTATGGTATTAGTTATTTTTGCTTATACATCGACGGAACACAGATTCCTTCCAAAGCTCTACAACCTGTTTTTAGAAACAACTTGTTTACATCAACTTATCATACTTTGTTCTCTGGAACAGGAATTCATTTCCTAAATGAGGGTAACGGTATTTCTAGAGCTGATTACGCTAATGGATACTGCCTGATGGCGTTTGACTTAACTCCAGATTTATCAGCCAATTCAACAGCTCATTGGAATCTTATCCGACATGGAAGTGTTCGGTTAGAAGTTAGATTTGAGGCAGCTCTAACACAAACTGTTAATTGTATTGTTTATGCCGAGTTTGATAACATTATAGAAATAGATAAAAATAGGAACCTAAGTGTAGATTTTAGTAGTTAAGTTTTAATTGTGTATGAAGACACATGTTTTATATTATTATGAATACCCTAGAAATAACAAAATGTTTGAAAAAAGTATGTCATTCACTGGAGTTCAATGTTTACGCAGCTAATCGCATTCCTATACATGTTACACCACCTTTCTACATGATTAGTAATCTTGATCCTGATACTAGACCTGGTTCACATTGGATAGCATTATGTATCAACAATAAAGGAGTTGGCGCATACTTTGATACTTTTGGTCGTAAACCTGAAAGTTATCATTTATCATTTTTAAGAAAAAATACCAATATATGGATTTATAATCATAAAGTTATTCAAAGTGTATTTTCATCTGTTTGTGGTGATATTGTTTACTTTATTTGTATTTCAAAGTTAGAGATATGAGTTTGACAGATTTTATTGATATGTTTACTGATGATACTATTCAAAATGATGTAATGCTAAAGCAAATGTTTAAGACTTTCATAACATAGGTAAGCTAAATTTGTAAGTAAAAAAAAAAATTGAAATAAAACTGTACAAAACAAAATGTTTTGCCTATTACTTGATTCCCCTACCTCAGAAAAACCTAGAGGAGTAATAAAGAAAAAAAACCAAAGAAATATAATGTTGAATAAATTTATTCGTAATTAAGATATAACATCAAGAAAGAGCTTAGTTTATCCGTCGCCTTAGTAGTGAGGATTCCAGGTGAAGTTATGCCTTTGATCTTACTTTTCATCTCCTAACATCAGGTGAGATGAAGACAAAGCGCTTTCCTGAAGAATCAATAAAATACAATCGCATAGAGTTGTTAAGGTGATTAAGACCGAGGTGTCATTTATTAGTAAATCAACTGAACAAAAGTACAGTGGCATCGGTACGTCATTAGATAATGATGTGCATCGGGAATGGTGATTAAGACCGAGGAGTCATTAACGATTCATTAGTAAATGAACTGAGAGCTGCCGCTCGAAAATTGTATCTCGGAAACGGTTAAAGATATCGCTCTGGGACCCAGCGCAATCGATTCAAATGGGGGGGTTTTCCTTTTTTTTTTTTTAGTTTTGGAAACGACTTGAACTAGCCCTGCGGGGGGCCAGAACCAGACCAGTTTTGAGTGTGCCAGAACTCTCAAAACCCTACTACTGCCTCACGAGCTGGTTAGGCTCGCTTGGGCCCCTGTACTGTGCCACGGGCGGCCAGCGGGACAACCGTTTCTACGGGTTTCCCTGGTCGGCAGGTTAACGAAGTCCTCCTGGCACTGGTTTGACGGAAGCCTCCACAGACCAAATACATCGCAGCATCATCCTCTCGAGCTCTGGTTATACGCTGGCTGATCCCGAAACGCGACCGACAAGCAGTCAAATGACGGGTTTTCACCATGCGTACGGTGGTCACCAACCAGACGGGTCAAGCCCTACCACCAGTGGAGCAGATCATCGCTCGAAAGAGTCCGTTAGTCGCTTTTTACGACACCCACCGGACGGAGAGAGGGGCGGCGATTGGTATTCTTTCTCCGTCACCGCACGGATAAAAATCAACACTTTGACATTGATCAAGTAAAATTAATTGGACATGTGAGTGAATAGACACTTTAAAGCTTTCCAATACATTGAGAGTTTTGGAACAAATATCTTATACTTTGATCTTGAACATTCATAATAAATTCTGCCTTATGTGTAAACATTCTATTCAAATCCATTTATACATAAAGAGCTGTCAGTACCTATACTTATAAAATTTTTGAAGCTGAGCGGTTACTTATTTTAACTTCTCATGTAGGTACCTACATTTACCTAATCATAGTGTTTCCGTACATGTGTTTGATGTGCCTTTATTATGCGCAAGCGAGTGAGGCTTGAGTTAATATTGTGTACTAGAGGTGATCGTTATATTAGATAACGATATGTTAAAAGGATAATAATAGCGCATATTATTAATGTATAAGTAACATTTTCTGCTATTTTTCCATTGATGTAAATACCTCAATGTATTTTTCAAATAAAATAATTTTATAGCTAAACCAACGCCATCTAGTTTCATCGGTGAGTAAACTCCACGGTAGATTGGCCTCCTATTACACACAAGATGTACTAATGTGAACTGCATTTAAAAGTTACAATCAAGAACTTAATTTTAGGTCTGTTTTACCGATCTGTTCGTTACATCGTAGGTATGTCTTTGGTTTGAACTAGTACTATGAATTCTGTGACGTGGGACATAATGCCTAATATCCTAAATCACTAAAAATATTCAATTCGTTATTTTTATTGCTATTTATTACTAGTAATAATCATACCTTATAAATCAACGGAGTGAGTGTAACGTTCGGTGTAAGCTAACGTGCAAATCGCTTTGTTATTGTTGCTAATACTTACGTTATTCTTTGAAAATGCCGCGTGTTAGAATGTGAAATAATTAATATAATAATAGAATGTGTATGTGTCCCTACACAGGGTCACCAATGTAAGGGTTAGTCAATGCCCTTAGGATACGAAATCTGAAGGATAAATAAAACGCACTTTTACCACGTAACTCCGTATCCTCGCGACTGAACTCCTTTACAAAATGCTTCCTTACTTATAGCTAATGCTACGACAACTCAATGCTACGACGCGTTACAGATTACGATTTAACTTAACCTATTTCTGAGTATGTATGTGTCCCTACAGAATGAACCTTTATATACCTGTCTTACCTACATTTAGATACTGGGCGTAACCAACAAGTCGAATCATAATAAGTAGAATAGAAAAGAAATCAGGTCTCAAATAAGAATCGCAATCGATCAGCGATTATTGGGTAAAAATATGTTTAGTGGTTGTTGTTATAGCAGTAAAAGTATCATAATGTTATAATATGGCATAGCGTCATGCTGTATTGTACGAATATGGTAGATCCGCACACCTTGTGTACCGTACGGTCATGTAAATCGGGCGGACTTATCCCTTTGAGAAATTTATCTCTTCTAACATGTGATCAAGTGAATTTAAAGTCTAAGTTAGTTTGAATAGGCCAAGCGAAGTATGGGTAAATAATGAAATTAAGTTTGTGTTTTCCCTTATGCGTGTTCGGGTTTATTTATGCGAAATTAATTTTGAATATTAACTTGGTGATTTATTTATGATGCGAATAGGGCGGTGACTTCGAAGAAACTTAGTCAGTGATATCTTAATGAAGTATAGTGACGTTTAGTTTACGGTAACTGTTGCTTAACGAGTGCACGAGCCATCATTAAGTTTAATGCGCGTTAATCTTAAACAAGTGAAATGTCATGACATCTGTCGACTTTAAATATCGTTTAACATGCGAGTGAACTCTCTTTCCATCTCATTAATAAACGTTCAAGTTGAGTAAGGCTACTCCAAGTATTAAATCGGTGTTAATAAATTCTACTAATATTGAACATGGAGTAATGAATAGTACCTACGCTAGTCAGACTTTACTCTCTGAGTGAAAGTTGAACCTCTGCGGTAGCCTTTTTGGCAAAAGAGTAAGGGTGGTATCATTACGGCCTAGATTGACACTTTGTAGCTGGCTAGTTTTCTATTGTTGCCATTGATGTGGGTTTGGTTTACTAGTTCATAGTAAATATAATATTTCATAAAAATAATTTTATTTTATTCTAAGTAAAAATCGTAACTAACAGCTCAAGCTTAAAACTAGTAATCGTTTAAATTATCGATTTTACGTCGGACTGTCATGTGATGACTGATAAGAGATTTCTGTTTTATAGCATGCAGGTCGGCCGCGAATACTAGCCATACGTTGCCATGACAATGCAGAAATATTGATAGCTATAAAAATGTCAAAATTATGTCAAATATCGTAAGTTCATATTATTATTCTACAGAGTTCATTAAAAACTCAGTTTTTTACTTTTTAGCTATAAGAGTTGCCATTGAAGACATGTTTATCCTTGCGTAAGGAATTACTTATTAGTCAAAGGTTACTACAGGTTTATTTCTAACGATGCAAATTTGAAATTGATTAACACTAGCGTTATATGGATCTAACTAGTCCAAGCATAAGTTCGGATTGAGATATGTGTAGGCCATTTTTATTGATAAAACGGTTTGGTTTATTGCGCGGCTAGTGCCTGCGCGCATTAGTGAATACTTCTTACAGTTTTTCATTACAATTAAAGGATTGGTTGAGATTTGAGAGTGCGATTATTTACCTATGAATATTTAATGATGATTGGTTGCGATATGCCTTTATAGGCGTCTTTCATTGTTCGTATATTACAACAAAGGCGATGATATTTGTTTTCCTCTGAGTAATTCAATACAACAATAAACGGAAATACAAATAAATTTATTTACTTCTTTGATTATTAGTTACTCCGATGCGTTATAAATGTAGGTATGTTTTAATCAGTACCTTATACCTAAATAACTGGTCTACCATTTACATATACATAGTATCAAGAACTATAGGTAATGCGAATATAATTGTTTAGTTGTTTCTTATTTATGCGTTATCGTGTATAGCGACGTAACATTTTAATAAAGAACGTTACTCTTTGCCACATAGTGTTAACACGGATAGTTGTTATTTTCTATTTGTTCTATTGCGCATTAATGGTAGCCCTCCAACATCATGGAGCAAAACCTAATGGATATTTTAAAAGCTAGCATAGTCAAAATAGGGAACTTATCTTATCGGTTAGTGAATTGAATGAGAGCCACACGAGTAAGACTATACTGATACATTATTATTTGAAACAGAGATTAATTCATCTAAATTAAAAAATTGTCTTAATAAATAGAAAACAATTTGAATAATTACTTTCGTCATGCCAACGATCTAGCCATCAAAGATATCTCAGATATAACCACCGTTTAACTGAAAGCCGAAGAAGTCCTGTGCAAACTTAAGGTTAAAATCAAGCATGTCAAGCCTTCCACGTCTAGAGATAGTGCGTTGCAGGTCACCGGGAAACTACTGAAGCTGAGTCTACTTGAGTTTGATGACGACGTACTTAAATAGACTTCGTTCTAGGTCCAGTTTGAATCACAAGTGGGTAGCAGGAGACTTAGCGATGTAGACAAACTTCTTTAGTTGAATTCGGCGCTTAAAGGCTAAGCGAAGAAATTGATCGAAGGTAAGTATCACCAACAGGAACTACGAGGTTGCAGTTACTACATTAAAGGACAGTTACGGGAAAACAGAACGAGTAAAGGACGACATCATTCTGCTCGCTAGGAAGCCAATAGGATAACCAAAGCTATGGCACTTAAAGAGAGTAATACACAGAGACGTTGCACACCATGGATAAGAACATAAGAGACCAGTTCAGAAGAGGATCCAACGTGCAACATCGTCTGGGAGGCAAAGGTCATCAGCGATTTGATAGAGATTATTCGAGGAAGAGTAATACTCAGAGCAATCAATGATACGACAACGCGAATAAGTATACTAGGTACCATACTTTACCCAAACTCTATTTCAAGCGGAAGTATGTAGATTTAAGGAGCAGAGGACCACATCATCCATTCCAAAGAGACCTGAGCAAGAGGATTAAAGGAAACTGCGTCTTCTGTAACGACGGTCATCCAAGTCATACGTGTCGTAGATTCAGAACCATTGGAGAAAGGAAAGCACAACTGGAATGTTGCTGTTACTGGTGCCAACAGCGAGGCCATAAACATGGTTGGTGTACCGGTAATGTGGCGTTCATTAAACCCGGCTGATGTAGCTACCAGACCTGCCCTGCTGACGGAAGACAAGGTCAAATGGTTAAAGGGACCTGACTTTATAACTAAGGATTCCTCGGAGTGGCCTGTTACACCGAGAAAAGACGCTCTTCTTTGGCGGGGGAGGGTCTGTCTGACACGCCGGGGACGATGTAGACAGATGTCGATTTAGATGCGAGCTGTGAAGACTCCAAAACAGAGGATGAATCAAGTACTAGAAAAGTAACGTCTGATGATTACCTGAGCATAATCTACAACCGTTATAGAGATTAAGAAAATACAAGCAGAACATATTCCTGAAGAGTTAGCTGGTAAGAAAACGAGCATGAGAAAGAGCCTACACTTGTTTACAGATGGATATGGGATATTGCGGCTAAGCTGTTCGAGCAGTTCATTTGGAAGTGGTGCGAGACACGACTGCTAAAGAAAGCCTCCTTGCCGTGAGGAGATTAGTATCCACTAGAGGAACACCTGCGGTGATTACTTCAGATGACGCTACCAACTTTAAACTGATGTCAGAAGTTTTAACATAAACTTACTGTGTTGACAAGAATTTAAAATAGAGATTTATCCCGCAGCTAGCTTCATGGTTTGGTGGATATTACGAAAGACTCTTAGGCATTGTAGAGAATTGCTTAAGGAGAACCTAACAGATGCACTTAATGACGGATAATCAGCTGAACACAGTTGTCAAGGAGATAGAAACGGTAATTAATTCTCGTCCACTTACATACGTGGATTCTGAGCCAGACTTCATGGCCATAGGAAGAACTATATCTATGGGATCCGGAGACGGTGAACTTCCAGTTCAAGGAACAAACAAAGATGGATCTCATAAACAGCTGGAAGAATTGTTCTCAACGAGTTCAAAGGTATGTTCACGAACCGGTATCCTTTAAGCCTAAGGGAACGGGTTTCCCATTCTCATAAACAACCTAAATGGACGTCAAATTTAGTACCATCTAAAGGACAGATTGTACAGATCAAAGGAGACAGAAAGAATAGTGAAGATTAGCAAGTGGGGAAAATTTCATCTTTAACGAAGGGAGCGGACGGTATGATAAGAGTTGCGAAAGTAAAGGTTAGTGACAAGGAGTTTACTAGATTTATCGCACAGATGATAAAGAAGACGTTAATTTAAGTTCGTTACCATTAGCTGATATTGGAGCGAATAAGGTCGATACCTCCGAAGAGATGAAGATTGATACACTGGAGAACGAAGTAAAAGACGACCGTTCTTCAGAACACAAAGAAAGGGAGAAGTTAGAAGTAATATTAGTTAGAAGAACTTCTTCCAGAAGATGATATTATTGATAAGGGTACTCAGACCGATAGTTATTCACCACTTAATCTTAACGCTAGCGATAAGATGTCCGACGACCTCTTGTGCATGCCTGAGGAACGAGGACAGCGGCGAGCAGCCGCGACGAAGGCCCCTGGAGAAGATAAGGAGATGGACCAGGTGCCTGGTGTCTCTCCAGTCGCGGGCGGGTGTGTCGTGACAGCCGTCACGATGTACCGTATCAAGTCAAACGACCGACTTGTCTATGGTCAGTTTTTCTAAGCTGGCAACATTATTCGGAGCGGGCAGCATTAGTAGTGAGGGTAGTCTCAATAAATATAGCGGTCGAGCCATGAGCGGGCCTATTTCGTTGTCTGAAGTGGTTCAGTGAAGTGCTCTGGAGACTGGTGTGCCGAGATGCTGCCCCACGTGTGCTGTTATGCTGCCCCACGTGTGCTGAGATGCTGCCCACGTGTTGGCATGAAAGTTAAGTGGTCGATCTCTCTACTCTGATGGAATCTATTTTATTCTCTTGTTGTGTTTTGTGTAAACTGAGTTAATTACAGGAAAGTTAAGTGGTTTTAGTCTTTCCATTCTGTTGGCGTTCTATTGTATTCTCTTGATGTTACTTCTAAAACCTGACAGCTAATAATAGGAAAGTTATGTGGTTTTAATCTTTCCAAACTGACGGCATTCTAATTATTCTTTTAAATGTTACTTGTATAAACTAAGAATATGAAAGTTCCGTGGTTAATCTTTCTATTCTGAAAGCTCTAATTTATTATCATAGTGTTCCTCGTATAAAGGGAGCTGATGAGCATGAGCAAAGCCACGCTATAGTGGTCACTGATGCGGGTGGTGAGAAGGTAGACGCATAGCACGAGCAAAGCCACGCTATAGTGGTCACTGATGCGGGTGGTGAGAAGGTAGACGCATAGCACGAGCAAAGCCACGCTATAGTGGTCACTGATGCGGGTATGGTGAGAAGGAAGACGCATAGCACGAGCAAAGCCACGCTATAGTGGTCACTGATGCGGGTGGTGAGAAGGAAGACGCATAGCATTAACAAAGCCACGCTATAGTGGTCACTGATGCGGGTGGTGAGAAGTTAGACGCATAGTAGGAATTCTGAGAGTGAAGACACTTCAGTAATTACATCTAGATTTCAAGAGCTTTAATAATTCACTTTATTCAATTTGCCACGCTTTATAAGTAGTCGAAAAGATGCCCCTGATGATTGGAGAGATTGATCCACTTATTGACAGTTGAGTCATAAACCCCTTTTACGTTATAGGCGGGAATCTGGGGTCCCGAGGGAACGCGCCACGGTCTGCTGCCGCCACCCAATCCTGCGTCGCTTCAGCCACGGGTGAGTCGCCAATGCCTCAGTCTTTATGTGTGTAATTTTCGCACCTCGGAATATACAGAACTAAGCGAAGCAGATACTCTAATATTTTTTGTTTTACTCTACCAATACCATAACGAGCAATGTATACTAAATTAATATGTAATAACACAAGATATTCCGGGGTCGCGACAGTTAGGTTATGCAAGAAGTGCCAGACGTCCCTGCGCCAGTAGAACACTCGCGCAGGAGACCACCAACTTTAGGTCTTGACGCCAAATTAGTGCCCGCCGCAGCGCGCTCTTCATTCGGTACTCATAAGACTAGTGTCTCAGGAGAGTATCCCCGTGAACACGTGTAGTTCACTGCCTATTGTCCAGATAGGTAACCGGAGCTGTCAAGCTCGCTCACTTCTCGTTGCACGAAGGGCACAACTCGCAGTTGCCACTGCTAGGGTCGTCGACTCTAAAGTCGACTCCCAAGTGTCCACCTTGGTAGCGGAGTAGTAAGCACACTCACTTCTCGCCAGTTCCCACGTCCTACGCGGCTGGCTGGACCGGAGGCTACGGCATCTAGGAGGCCGCCTCTACTAGTTCTCCAGACTAGTACCGGAGATGTCAACACCAATGTCCAATGAAAACCACCGGACAAAGCTGCCAACTATAAGGGAAACTCACGTTCCCCGCAGGACTTTTCGCTTCTGGCCCCTCAGAGACCGCTACTAGGCCCCGCTCGTTGTGCACGAGTTTGGAAGTCCTGGCACACAATACCAGGACAAACGAACATTCCCAAGCTCTACAGCTAACCACACGCCACTACGAGTCCAACCCATGTCCGGATCCCGCCGGAGGCGCCTGGTTAAAAGGCACGACCAGCGGGGGGCTAGAACCGGAACCCCGTAGTACCTCTGAATACACAACCGGACCCGTAGTTCCAGTTGCGATACCCTATCTATTGAGGTCAGTAGATAGGGACAAATAATGATTGAGGCAGTACGAAGTCTGCCGGGTCAGCTATTAAATAAATAAATAGGATGAAAGGACCGTGTCGGTGAAACTGTGCAACGTTTTACATGGAGCCAGCGACACAAACAAATCGCTGTCCTTATTTTACCTACCAAATAATTATTTGTTTTTTTAGTTGATTATGTGTATATTTTAGGTGTATATATTATTCCGTTGGGCTTAATTAAACAATGAATTGTTCAGTTAAACATTGCAGTACCTAATAGAAGTGAGTGTGGCAAGTGCCTGGAATATCGTTTCTTACGTAAGTTTTGTTAATCTGGTTTCGTGATGATTATTAGCAATTTACCATGCAGTTATGATTTGTTTCTATTCAAAATGCTACTAAATGTTTGTAAATCTCTAATTCTAGTCTTTAATATGTGTGCTTTTGGTTTAATACGGAAATTTCATAAAATTATTTCAACATAACCTGTAATCAGTATTGTCAGGTGCTTGGCAAAGTTTACCCCAAAAATACTTAGGTTTTAGTATGGAACGAATAGCATAAAATCCACCTGTATTTTTTACCTTTCCTATCTATTCGAGCGTTAGACTGAGCGTGGTAGAAAATACTAAATTTAGTTTTAAGGTTTTAGGGGCCTCACGAGAATCAAGCCAGCCTAGTGTAATTTATCGTTTATTTTCTATTTATTTTAGATTTCTAAAGGACGAAACACTCAAAAAAATGATAATGGAGACATAAAAATAAAGAAAAATGAAATCTTAGCGAAATCGCAGCCACTTATGAAAACTTGATAACACACAAATTATAAAGTGTGTCGATTCTGAGGTTTTTGTGTTAAAACTTGCATTTTTTTATTATTTCATATATTTTTCACTTAACATCAAAATTTTTGTTTGTTTTTAACTTCTCTATTGGTTTTATCAGTGACCGCGATTTCGCAAATTCTCCTTTATTTTAGTATGAATTTTCGGTATTCCACAAAGTTAAGATGAAGTATTTATGTTACAGGTTGTTTATCGTGCAGTAGTTGCAGTACTGAAGAAACATTAGAACCAAAGCAGCAATGTATTTTTTTCACTTAAATAATCTTGACTTTGTCAGATTAATACTTATCTAAAAACAGCGATTAAAAGTTAAACTTACGTTGAATTAATGTTAGAAAGAAACCATTTAGGCCACGGATTGTTTCATATATAAGAGTCATTATAATTGGGTTTCACGTGTTATTTTATTTTATATTGGATAAAATTTCTCAAAGATTGTTTGATATTTGATCCACAATACATTGTTGTTGATTTTATATTTTCGTTTCTTTTATTCTAACCGTTCTACATCCGACACAAAAATGAGAGGTGTTATGTTGAGAGGTCGAGACGTGGTATTTGTTCTTGACATTGTGTAACATTTACCCATATTTAGGAGTGACATGACAACTGTGAGCTGGCAACATTTTAGTAACGCACACATAGGCGCCTTTTTTTGTGCATGTGTGAAAATTTTGCACGTCGAAGTTACCTCTATAGTTATCTATCTCAATGATTCAATCACATCGTTCAGTCTAGGTAGCTCCACACATGGCTATTTGTATTTGCTGTATTTGACAAATTACCAGCCTTTATAAAATCTATCTTGGGGATTTCAATTTCATAAGCTGACAACTCTGAAAGCAGTCGTGTGCAGTGTGCGGTTCGGTGCATACCTACGTATCGGATTAATAAATACTTTTATTAAAACACGCGCAGCGCGGCGTAAGCCGCTGCTTGATTTCCGCCATGAGTGAACCCAAACTTGTGGCGAATGAACTCCTTGCGTTCTTGCAACAAAAGCTGGACGACATGGATGAGGTGAGCGCTCTGCAGATATGCAAGTCTAGCTTCAGCGTGGACGACGTGGCTGACGCTAAGAGACTGCTGTACCAGTCACTCAACAAGAGCGACCAGATGGTGTCCCGTAGACGAGACGGGACTCCGAAGAGCTTGCAAGAGATCATCGACCTGCTGAAACAGACCGACCCCGATGACATGCAAACGTTCGTGGCGAGGGACCTCAACAAGTTGCCTCCCGTGACCTTCGACCATGTCGACGTTACCAGCCTTCTTAAGGATATTGTGATCCTGAAAGCGGGCTTGGCGGAGGTAATGCGAAAATTCCAGGCATCAGAAAATACCGTGTGTGAATTGCGTAAAATAGTCAATGATTTACGCGAATCACTCGCAGTAAGTAGGTCATCAGGTCAGGCTTAAATGTCAACATTCGACGTGGGGCTTGCTTCGATACGATCACACCATCATCGAGTTGCAAGTCTGCAGTTTCGAAGTTGCTGTCTACGCCACGACCCGAACGGAGTCGAGCGCAGGCGGCGCCCCCCGTGCACCTCGCCGCAGCCGGTGTCACGCCACCGCCCGCGCCGCCTACTGCGGCGCCGCGCGTGCCTGTGGCGCCGGCGTGTGCGCCTGTCAGCTGTCGCAGGGATTATGCTGCCGTAGTTGCCGCTACAGCCGTGGCAGCCGTTGTCCCGGACCATATTGAAGATGATTTCACTGTGGTCCGGCGCAAGGCGCGTCGTGTGAGCCAGAACCGTCGCGGCACCGCACCGACAGGGCCTAACTTCCTGCTGCGTGCTTCAACGCCGACCACGGCAATGTATCTGTCTCGCCTGCACTACACTACTACCGCTCAAGAGATTGCAGACTACATCAAAACGAAGACCAACTTCCTTTTGCGGGTGGAACAGTTTGAGTCGCGCCACAACACCAGCTTCAAAGCATTTGTGGTGCGAGTCCCATCAGCAAAGTTGGACGCCTTCATGAAGGAGGATTTCTGGCCGAAGAGAGTGGTTTATAGACGTTTTCGTGGAAAAATACCTATAAGTGCCACCGATACGACACAGAAAATGTCCTTATATTAATTTACTAACATAGTAACTATAAGCTTTTATATTTACTAACAAAATTTTATTATTGTATGTATGTTAGTCTGAAAGGTATTTATCTATGGGCTTGCGTTGCCTGATAATAAACGAATAAATAAAATAAAAAATATTCCATTGCTCATTGTTCAATCACATCGTTCAATCTATACTCTGATTTTTATTTAGATGGACTAAAGAGACATTATTAATGATACCACCGAAAAAATAGTGTTGTAACCTTACTCAAACGAAGTTCAATTGTTGGTTCAATTTCGCTTATTGGTATATGCAAAACACTCGAACTGTGTTATCTTGATATAGAAGCTACTTAATTAGGAAACGTAAATAAAACTCAGTAATAACTTCACTAATAATTTCAAAAAATAGTTTTTAGAATCTTGATTAATTTAATTGTGTTTTATTCGGATTTACTTGAGTGCCAAAATACTTGTAAATGAAAATTAATCGAATGATGTAGTGACCACACCGTTTTTAATGATTTTCATAATAAATTGGTTTTTCTATAAAATAATTCTGAAACCGTCAGTGACTTAAAATACTTTCGGACTTTAAAATACTGGCACAAAAGGACAACCACCCAGAGCCATAAATCCCCATATAAAAAAACGCATCCGCCATTTTGTTTTTAACAGATATGTCAAAGTCAAAGATCGCGCTCGTCATTCGTTCGTCTCCCTTCTTCGCTCGCGATTGGTTGTACGAATATTCCTTGCGCTCATAACTCCTGTTCTTGTTGTTATTGCTGGTAAGTTTTTGTTATATCTTTCCTTGTTACGTTGTTTTTTATTCCTGTTTGTTATTTTTTTGTAAAACAACATGACAGACGCTCAACCGAGTACTTCGGGTGCAGTCAAGTCTCCTAGGAAAAGGAGACGGCCCGCTCATCTGAGTGTCACAGAGAAGACAATGGTGCAAAATGTATTTAAATACGTATTCAACGAAGAGGAAAGAAATTGGATACGCAATTATGTGTAAAACCTAAAGGCGGCACTTCACTTGGCGTATCGTGTTCGTGTGGCGATATCGTTATGTTTGCCCAAATAATCTGGCACATCGCTTGGCGTCAAACAAGCCATCCACACATGGCCTATACGGGCAAACAACGCAAATATTCCATTCCATATTTGCTTGTTCACAAACAAATTGAATGCAACAGTGATGGACGTGTCAGTGGCAGCAGCTTATTATATTTATCTGAATGCGGCTAGCCAACACCTGTTTTTTTTATTGTGCAGGGTTCTCCTAAGTTATTTTGATTATCGATTAATGCAACGTGTTCGGTTTTTGTTTTTATGAGAGGCATTTTTGGGGTCCCAAACACTAGGATGCAATTGGTATAATTCCAAAAATCGCAATACGGTTTCGTTTGTCCAATCCATTTTACTATGTTTACGTATAAAAAACTGAACACGTCTGAACAGGACAGCCGCACGCGCGCTTCTGAACAGAACCAAGTGTGGACGGCCGACGCAAATATTTGCCGTATTTGATTCCTTTGATGTATGATCAAAAACCGACAAGTGGACGGAAACGCATATTCGCTGTTTGCGTTGTTTGCCTTATTCGTGCAAATAAAGCAAATATATTCAAATAGGCCGTCTACACATTGCCGTGTTCGGACAAATAATGCAAATACGCGAACACGAAAAGTCATGTGAAGTGCCGGCATAATAAACGCCACTGTGCTAAGAATACAGCAAACATCTTGGGAATCAGTGTTGCCACTGTTTTTAATGTTCTAAAAGACAAGGAAAGGAAAATGTTTCACCAACCCCACCGCAACGATCTGGTCCAAAGTTGACGATCAATGACAAATTGGATGAGTTCACTGTTTCTGCCATCCGGCGCAAAGTACACATTTTTTTTTATAATAAGGAAGCACCTACAATTGCAAAGGTTAATATTTGTTATTTATTCAATCGGTAACTACCTATATTTAGAACTATGCTTACAAATTATATTTATTTTTAAATTTTAAAAGGGCTGCAGAAGTACTGGAAATCGTTAAAAAAATAATAAAAGATTCAAAAAAAATGTAGTTGATGAGTTCGCTGCCGAGTACGGTGTATCCGTCTTAAGACTGCCCCCTTACCACTGCAAATTAAATCTAATCGAATTAGTCTGGGCACAGGTAAACGGGCATGTCGCAAGACACAACAAAAATTTTTGGCCGAAATTAAAGAATTGTTTAGTGATGGGTTACAGTTGGTGACACCGCAAAGGTGGTCGAGCTGTATCGATCATGTCATAAAAGAAGAGAGTAAAATGATGCAACTCGACCAACTTATTGATGATGTAACAGATGGATTTATAGTAAATGTAACAGATTCGGACATCAGCGAAAGCAACAGTAATTATTCAGAAATAAATAAGTAGTGATTAAGAAGTTTGACTTTTATTTATTTTTCCTTTTACCTACTCATTTATTTTAAAAACTTTCGGAAAAAGGTATTTTAGCATATTAACCATTGTACCGCACCCTTGGTTAGAAATTCAAACTATACAATTTGGAATTGTACTATAAGTTGTGGTCCATAATCGCTAAAAGTAGTTTACATTAGTGTTTTTGACAGTCACCATACTTCAATTGTCAAAAAGGTTACAGTTAGTAATTTACATCATTAATTTAGTCAGTTTGTTTTCACATGGCAATTTGTATTTGCTGTATTCAAAGAGATAATGTCTTTGGCTGTATTTGACAAATTACTGCCATGTGTGGAGAGTATATTTTCCAAAATGTATTGCCATATTTGCCTATTTGGCAAATACCGCCAATAACGAATACGGCTTCCCAGAACGCTCTCGGTTTTTCAAGGCACATCAAAGGTGACAAATAGGCAAACACGCAAATATACTGGCCACACCATGGTAGGTTTGCTGTACAAAATGAACGGTAGCAAATATTTTGAATTTTTTTGGTATTTGGCCGAGTGTGGCGATGACTTTCCAAAAATCGAATTTTACTGCGAGCGATTTTCTCATTCGCATAATTTCCCAATCGAATCGTTTCCTCACAAATACAAATAGCCAATGGGAGCCAACATAACGTTTTTATGCTGTCTACTGTCAAGTGTCTGTGAAATAATGGTGGATTACTTACTGCTAGTGTTCGTGAACGTGCATGAGTGTTAGCAAATAAAACAAAACAGTGCAACATCACTTTTAAAATTCTCTCAAGAAGTCCGTGAGAGACCTCAATAAAGTACCACAGCTTTATTGAGTCTCGAGCTTAGAGCATTCAACCATGCTCTAAGGTCTCGAGGGGTTTGGGGGAAATAGTTCATTATCACTAATTATAATGTAAAAATAATGATATAATATTGTCATCTACTATTGTAATACCTACATTTCACAAATAAAGATATTACTATTACTATTACTATTACTATGGAAGTGTATAGAGTGCCATAAGCAGCACTGTATCTCCATCGGTTAGGGAACCGTAAGTTTTGCGGTATAATAGTGACGCCGCCTAAGCTGCCGTAAAGTTTTTGTTAGACAACAGAAATACTAGCTGCCCTACTCCTGTAGGTCACGCGATAGGCTAGAAATTTAAGACAATCGCGAAGCGCAGCGTAGCGATTGTTTTAATAGATAGAATGCCGCTTGTGGCACTCTATAGGCTTCGTACTAGGATGCCGTCAAATTACGGCATTGTAACCGATCGTACTATGTTGCCGCTTGTGGCACTCTATTCACTGCCTACACTTTGTACTAGGATGCCGTAATGACGGCATCGTAACCGATCGTACTAGAATGCCGCTTGCGGCACTCTATCCACAGGCAATAATAATTACTATTAAAAACTTGACACTGGCTAAATGTGCTGATCGCACGAAGCCATTATTTAGGAGAAAAAAAAATTGAAATGTCAGTCAGTTTGACAGTGACAGTCTAGTATAAACAGAAATTACAATTTTAGGTTGTAATTTGTAAATATTATTGTAAGTTGTAACTTGTATCTTACGAATTTAACAATGAGACTGTTCGAGTGTTCTGTGCTAAATACAAATACCGCTAACAACTGAAGTACTAAAATTATTTTTACTTTCGTAAATACAATGGCGCCAGTCAGTTTTAGTTGATTCATATTTTGTCATTATTTCTCTAGTTATATGTGCAACTACAAAGTTAATTAAGGTGTAGTTAAACTTTCTAACTCTAAGGTACGTAGAAACTGAATAACACAATTTTATAAATTACATTAAAATGTTATCCAACTTAATCCTACGCGTACAGGGCGTTATAACGCCACGAAAAACCCATTATAAATAGCCTCAGATCATCAGATTAGTTTTAAAAAAATGTGATCGGTGACTGCTATTGTTATGGCGTCTCATTTCTTACACATTGAGGCTGGATTACGTGCATAAATTGTGACTGTGGGTCGATTTCACAATATGAATTAATTGACACTTTTCAATGCATTTTTTAAATTCCGTATATTTCATAATTTTTGTGTATTGAGAGGGCAGAGGAAGTCAGAAGAAACATACATTTGTTAAAACCGACTCCAAAAAATTTGACTGAAATAAATGCACTAAAACGTAAAAAATAATTGCGTAGTTTAGTTTGTTCAATTTACTTGCAATATTAACCTGTATTCTACTCAATCTTATAATATTAAAAATTACTTTTTGAGTCTGTGCCAGCCAAGGTAAATTTAACATTATCATTAAACAACATACTATATTATTATTATATTAGCTCATATTGTCCATTGCTGGGCAAAGGCCTCCCTCCCCCCCTTTCAGCATTCGCGGCCTTTTGCGTGTGTTGGCCAATCCTTCGCGTAAGCATCAAGGTCATCTCTCCACCTCCGTCTAGGTCGGCCTCACTTGTAAATATGTTTATTTAGCCTTTAACAGTTGTTGTGTTCATTTGTAAATAGATTTTATTAGGTATTGCTACATTGTCGTATTAGGCTGACACCGACTCCAAAAATACTTTTTAAGATTATAAGATTGAGTAGAATAAAGGTTAATATTGCAAGTAAATTGAACAAACTAAACTACGCAATTATTTTTTAGGTTTTAGTGCATTTATTTCAGTCAAATTTTTTGGAGTTGGTTTTTTTTTTCTTAAAATTTTTGTTTATTTCTCGCTTTTTAGCAGCACTAAAAAAACGCTTGGTCAAGAAGCCTTTCATCCTAGCCTATTCATATCTAGGCCGAGATCTGCATCTATAGCAAGGACCGGAACTGCTTACCATTTATGGGGTTTTTGATAGGGTAATTCATAGACTTGTTTTCACTAACCCTATCAATACGGTAAGCATTTCGTCGACTTACTGCATAGAAAGGGTTACCAAATTGATACAGTTAATTAGGGTAAGCACTAACCGTATCCAAAAACCCTATTGAGGCTAACCCTATAAAAAGGGTTTTAACGTGCACAAGCAATTCAAGCTTCTAAGCGCAATGCATTAGACGTATTGTTGTATATCGTTTACGTGTGTTGCTTTCAACAGAGGCGCCCCGTGCTCCGGCGAGCGTGCTGCAAAATATCGCTGCGTGCAATCGCGCGCGGTGCATGCAGCTTGTTAGTTTTTTACAAGCTTTTATTTAACTTGCAATGTATGTAGGTATGCATGTCTTTTGTTCGGGTGGAATTTTGCAACTCAATTTTGATCCACTTCCCGGTTACTGATTGAGCTGAATTTTTGCATACATGTGTAAATCGCGTGACAATGCAATATTATGATGACAGGGTGCTGATCTGATGATGGAGTTGGAAGGTGGCCAGGATATAGGAACTTACCAATGAAACAACACAACCTCATCGAGTATGGGCTCGTTTGAATCGTATTGAGGAGTAGTTTTAGTAGTTTAGTCTTTCAATGGTAACCAGGGTCTAATGATGGAGCTGGAAGGTGGTCATAGGAACTTTGTAATGAAACGACGCAACCCCATCGAGTTTCGGCTTGTTTCATTCGTCTTGACGAGTAGGTACTTTGTGTTTAGATGGTTACCAGGGCATGATCTGATGATGGAACTGAAATGTGGTCCTAGGAACTCGGTAAAGAAACGACGAAACCCCATCGAGTATGAGCTCGTTTGATTCGTCTTGACGAGTACTTTGGTGCTAGATGGCAACCAGGGTCTGATGATGGAGCTGGAAGGTGGCCATGTGCATAGGAGCTCAGTAATTAAGCGACATAACCGCGTCGAGTTCAGTTCGTCTTATGTAATGGGTAGACCGTTTTTGATGAGTGGTGAACTGGTTGTTTGGTGGACTTGGAGTAACCTTACTCAACGTTTATTATAAGACGGAATAAGTACTAGCCTAATCTGGATTTAACTAGTCTAAGCGTAAGTTCGGGTTGAGACAGGTGTAGGCCATTTTTATTAATGAGACGGCTAGAGTTTAATATAAATGTCTATTAGGTATGTACTACTATGTACCGACTCACGATATGGGATTATTGTGACGTAGACAAATATGGTTAATTGTCGTTAAAGGTTGCAATGTTTCTTATCAGGTTTAAATTATTATTTTCAAATTTTTAGTTATTTTTAATAACAAAAACATACTAAAAGCATGTTTTAAAAAAAATAAATATTGTTTTTGAGGTTTTTAGAGAGCACTACACATTGAAATGAAACACTTTTTTATGGATTAACTCGCTTAAAAAAATTATCTTTGAATTTTATTTTAAGCTTTTAACGAACTTTGTTTCCCAAAGATGGGGTCGCATATTCACGTCCACCAAACTACCACTACTCACCAGTCTCACCTTCACCACCCATCAAAAACGGCGGTTGTGTTGCTTATTTACTGAGTTCCTATGGCCACCTTCCAGCTCCATCATCAAACCCTGGTTATCAGTTGATTCTTTTATATGGTTGTGATAGGTTAAAAAATGCACCGTTTTCGAGATATTCGCGATTTTATAAAAACCTTAATTTTTTTTGTGTTAGGTTAGCGATTGTCGCGCTTTGGACGTGTTAGTGGTTAGAAATTAAAGACAATCGCGATGAATTTCGATGTTATTTTTTTTAATTAGACAACCGAAGTCTAGATCCATATACAAATTAGAATATTATTATTATTCTTTCCTCAAAAAGAAGTTTAATTTTTTTGACGTGACAACGTCTTAAATTAGGTTAGCTGGGAGACACTTATGAAAAAGTGTAACGCTCGTCGGGAACGTAACGATGAGTCACCGAACGAGAGAGAGGCCCGCCGAATGCCTTGCGTCTCTCTCCCACTAAATAGTTAAGTTTAAGTTTACATGTACAATGTTTTAGTAAACAAAATAAAACAAAAAAAAAAAAAAAAAAAAAAAAAAAATATATATATATTTCTATAGTTAAAATTTGTGCAATTCTTATTTTCATTCAATTCCTTGTTCCTATTGTGCAATTTAATTATATTCATATCAATAAATATTCTACCGAGAAAAAGACGTTGTCACGTAAAATCTTCGCCCGTAAAACCGACTTTACAGGCAACCAATTTTTTTATACATCGGTTATCGCTCAGGTCCCTGCGGGGTGTTACAGGCGGGCCAAAATTTCGTTAGATTTTAGCTACTACGACGCACGGTTTTCGAGATATTCGCGTTTTATAAAAGTTACCTTATTTTTTTATAAGTGTCGGCTCCATAAATAAAAATCAACTGAATTTTTTTTGTTTTTTTTACATTTATTTTAAACTTTTTTTTGGAATTTTTCTATCTCTTTTTGAAAGAAATGTTTTTCGTCAGTCTGTGAAAAAAAAATTTGTGTATTTTTTAGGCACCCCGTTTGCGACACCCGGACCCAAAAATTAGAATATTTTTTTAAAATTTTTTTTTTCCTTTAAAAACTTCAAAAAAAATTTGATTAGTACATCAGATACCGCTCAGGTTCCTGCGAGCTTCTACAGGGGGAACAAAATTTCGTTACATTTCAGTTACGACGCACCGTTTTCGAGATATTTGCGATTTTATAAAAAGTTGCCTTTTAATCATTTTGTGATTGGTTAGAAAGAAACGCAGCGTAGCGATTGTCTTGAATTTTGAGTTTATTTTTTTATAAGACAATAGAAATCTAGCTTCATACAAAAATTAGATTTTTTTTTCCTTAACTTTAAATTGTTTTTTTATAAGTATCCATCGGATACCGCTCAGGTTTTTGCGGGACGTTACTGGGTGGCCAAAATTTCGTTACGATTTTAGCTACGACGCACCGGTTTCGAGATATTCGCTTTTTTATAAAAGTTTAAGTGTTGGCTCTATATTAAAATAAACTATTTCTCCATATTAAAAAAACAATTTTTTCATAATTTTTTTGGAAATTTATCTATCTCTTTTTGCCAATGCAATGTTTTTCAAGTTTGTGAAAAAAAAATTAGAGTGTATTTTTTATGCATTCCGTTTGTGAAACCGGGACCGCATTTTGACTTTTTTCGCTAACTTCACTTAATTGTAAGTAGTTAAACACGTTACTAAACTTGTTTTTTTTTGCCCCAACGTTTTTATACAGGGCGTCCCACGGATATGCCACATGGAGGGAAAGTACCTTGAAAATTGTAGATCGAACATTTAACTGAAAGAAGACATTATTTGAATTTAAATAAAAAATTAAATTTCATTCATAGATATTTAAATAATTACATGGTTGAACCGGGAATCGAACCCGTTAAATGATAAAAATAATCACCTTGTAGCTTTATCATACCGATCGAAAGGCTTCATCATAAGGATTATTTTTTGCTAAATAACATAGTGTAACAAATAAAAGGAAGACCATGAATTTTAACATTTTTAATACAAAATTAATCAATTTATCAAATGCTCAAAATGTGTCCCTTCCTGTTGAAAGTCGCAGTGTTCCTGTACAAAGTCGCGCTCTTTTAATTATTTCGCTTTCTGTAGATTTTTTGATCTTGTTTGGGTGGATATTTAGAATAATACTTCTAAGTTCTACTTCTACCTCTAGCTCGTGGACACGTTCGTACTGGTTACTTCTCAAGTGGGTACATTTATTAGTAATAGGTACTTATGATAATGTCAGTTGTATGTCCTTACGGCAATGTCAGCTTTTCATTTTTCTAAACAAAATTTCACAACAAATGTTAAAATTCATGGTCTTCCTTTTATTTGTGACACAATGTTATTTAGCAAAAATCTTAGATTTGTTTTAATCTAAGGCAAAAAATAATCCTTTTCATGAAGCCTTTCGACCGGTATGATAAAGCTACAGAATGATTATTTTTCTCATGTAAAGGTTTCGATTTCCGGTTCAACCATGTAATTATTTTAATAACTGCAATGCAGTTTAAATTATTTTTAAATTCAAATAATGTCTTCTTTCAGTAAAATGTTCCATCTACAATATTCAAGGTACTTTCCTTCCATGTGGCATATCCTTGGGACGCCCTGTATAATACAAGCGGTCGCTCGCGGTTTCACTCGCGTGGTTCCCGTTCCCGTAGGAATATCGGGATAAAAAATATTCTATGTGTTAATCCAGGTTACAAACTATCTGTTTTCCGAATTTCATCCAAATCTATTCAGTAGTTTTTACGTGAAAGAGTAACAAACATCCATCCCATACTTACAAACTTTTGCGTTTATAATATTAGTAGGATAGTTAAACACGTTACTAAACTTGTTTTTTGTCGCCCCATCGTTTTTATATAATACAAGCGGCCGCTCGCGGTTTTACTCGCGTCGTTCCCGTTCCCGTGGGAATATCTGGATAAAAAGTATCCTATGTGTTAATCCAGGTTACAAACTATCTGTTTGCCGAATTTCATCCAAATCCATTCAGTAGTTTTTACGTGAAAGAGTAACAAACATTCATCCATACTTACAAACTTTCGTGTTTATAATATTAATAGGATAAATTTTCCAAATAATACGTCACACCTGTTCTCGTTCGCGAGATTCTAATGAACCCTTAGTTGCGTTGCGACTGCGAGCGCTGGGTTTGTGCACAATATGGCAACGTCGCAGATAGATACAGGAAAGAATCGGTATCCAGGAACCGAAATGGAAAATACCGGTACTTACCGATATAATACCTGTATTTTCGGTATCGGTTCTAAGCCCTGATCATCTAGCACCATCATTATCAAGTACTCGTCAAGACGAATCAAACGAGTCGAGACTCGATGAGGTTGCGTCGTTTCTTTACTGAGTTCCAATGACCACCTTCCAGCTCCATCATCAGAGCCTGGTTACCATTGAAAGACAAATTACTCGTCAAGACGATTCAAACGAGCCCATACTCAATGAGGTTGCGTCGTTTCATGCAAAGTTCCTATGGCCACCTTCCAGGTCCATCATCAGATCAGCACTATGTTTACATAATATTGCATTGTAACGCGATTTACACATGTATGCAAAATTTCAGCTCAATCGGTAGCTGGGAAGTAGATCAAATTTAATTTGCAAGATTTGATGACAAACGGACAGGTGAAACTAAATAAAAGCTTGTAATAATAATAATAAAAAAACAAGCTTAATAATAAAAAAATAAACTTTACTATCAACTTATAACATCGTTACACAATTTATATGATTAAAGGTTGTCGCGAGATTATGTAATTACTCGTATTTAACTATACTTAGATTGAAAATTTTAATCAATCACACATCAAGTTATTTAATTTACTTTTTTATTTAAACAAGTAAATCTAGCGACAACCTTTTATATCATATAAATTGTGTAACGAGACGTTATAAGTTGATAGTAAAAGTTCATGATTTTCTGTTTAGCGCATTTAAAAGCTTGTTTTTTAAAAAGGTTTTTTAATTTTAATATATTTTTTACTTTTTAGTAAGTATTGGATTTAGGAGTCATCTAGCAATAAAGTGCTCGAAAAGACAAACCCAACGAAACCAAACTCGATTAGTTTCCGCCGTTTCGTTTAGGAGTTCCTTTGGCCACCTCTCGACTCCATTATCAGGACCCTGGACATCATCTAGCGCTAAAGTGCTCGAAAAGACAAATCCAACGAACCCAAGCTCGATGAGTTTCCGCCGTTTCGTTTAGGAGTTCCTATAGCCACCTCCCGACTCCATCATCAGGACCCTAGACATCATCTAACACTAAAGTGCTCAAAAAGACAAATCCAACGAATCCAAACTCGATGCGATTCTGCCGTTTCGTTTAGGAGTTCCTATGACCACCTCCAGACTCCATCATCAGACCAGCTCAATGATACCATAACATTGCATTGTCATCGTACTTACATAAGTATACCAAATTTCAGCTCAATCAGGTGAGGAGAACTGGTCTTAAATTCAGTTGCAAGATTTGTCCTACACTAACACAGGAGAAGTCAAATAAAAGCTTGTACAAACACTGCAGTCCGCCGCGCCGCAGCCCGCTGCCGCGGCTACAGACGCCGCCGCCCCGTGCGCGAAAGCGAGATAGGAGACAATAGGGTAACCTTATTAGTTCGTAAGCGCTTAAAATTACAGTTACTGATACCCTATTTGATTTGGTAAGTGCATTGGAAGCAGTAAACCCTATTCAAAAAAGTTTCCGCTAAGAAAGACGACCCTATCAATAGGGAAACCCTATCGTTCGGTAACCTTTTGATTGGGTTTCCCTAAAAATCGGCTTAATCAAAAAAAGGGGTTTTCCGGTCCCTGATCTATAGGCAGTTACCCAACAGCCCTCACTTTAAACAGGGAAAATACAGAAAACCAAGTGGTAGAGCCTACTGGGATAGATAATGACATATGCCCACCATCATGGCAGAGAGTACCTGTGAGTAGGAATAAGAAAAGGAAACTAGTCGTCAGCCCTCAAAAAGAATCAACTGAAACTTCAAATCGCTTTTGAAATCTCTCTATTGACCTAACAGATGATAACCAGAGTCATCCTGTAACAAAAAAAATTATGAAGCCACCAACAATAATCTTATATGGTATTGATGATGTTCACAAACTTACACAACTATTGGAGTCGGTTACTGAGAAATCTCAATTTACTTATAAAAATGTAAACAAAAATAAACTGAGAATTAACTGCTGTGATGTGGAAGTTTATAAGAAAGTGATCACTCTAGTCAGGAACAACGGGCTAATAGGACACACTTTTAATAGAAAAGACCAAAGATGTTACCGTATAGCCATTAGAAAACTCCATCATACAACTCCCCATGCATCTATAACAGATGCCATCGAAAGCACAGGCAATACTGTTTCAGGAGAAATCATAAATGCCAAATTCGGCCCAGACAAGAAACCAACTACAACATTCTTTGTGAATATAGCGCCAGGCTCCAACAACAAGGCTGTGAAGGAAATCAAATTCATCTACCATCAAGCAGTAGTAGTTGAAGACCCAAGGAAAATAACCACAATTGTCCAGTGCCAACGATGCCAACAATATGGGCATTAAAAAATTACTGTATGAGACCGTACCGTTACCGGTGACCGTACAGAATGCCCTAAAGTAGATAGAAATACTCCAGCACTGTGCGCCCTTTGCTTAGGACCACATTTTGCTAATTATAAAGGATGTGAGGTATATAAGGAAATAATGCAAAGAAAAACTTCTAAGGCCGTGACAAACAACAAAGACCAAAACAAAACTAGAAATCAAATCAACCTAGCAAAAATGCAGCTAGTAAATACTAGACCACTTGTTTCTGCAGGCTTAAAAGAACAGCAAAAGAGAAACTATGCCGAAGCCACAAAACAACACCATAATCAACATGAAAATCAAAACAATCAGAATAATGCAGAACAAGCAAACAACACACTATTAGAATCCCTTATTATAAAACAATCTGAAAAGTTCGACATCCTCCTACAACAAATGAGTACCCTTATGAGTCTCATAACAACACTGCTCAGTAAGATTCCGTAGATGGGTGTGATCACAAATTTAAAGATTGCTACGTGGAACATAAACGGGCTTGCCCCAAATAAAAATGAAGTAGAGAACTCATAACAACACTGCAATTTTAATTAAGTCATCAATAAAACACCATGAACTCCCGGAATTCAGAACAAGCCATATCCAAGCTACAACTGTGCTACTCGAGGACAGAAATGGCAACTTCTGTGTCTCATCGATATACTGCCCTCCAAGACATTCCATTACTGACAATGACTTTAGCCAATATCTAAACACCCTTGGCGGACGCTTCATTACTGGTGGTGATTGGAACGCAAAGCACACTCACTGGGGATAAAGGTTGACAACAACTCGCGGTAGAGAGCTTATGAAGAGTGTTAACAAATTGCATCTTCAAACACTATCCACTCCTGAACCTACCTACTGGCCCACTGATCCTAACAGACTGCCAGATGTGCTGGACTTCTTTGTAATGAAGGGACTCACAAGATTCTCCCACCAAGTAAAACCATGCTTGGATGGCTCATCGGACCATACTCCTGTCATATTATCGATTACCTCATTGGTTTTGCAATACGATGACCAACATTTTCTTTATAATGCTAGGACAGATTGGAATTTATTTCGAGAATTGGTGGATCGGAATCTACATCTTAAGGTAGCACTAAAAAACGAAAAAGAAATTGAAACCGCTATCAATGAGTTCACCAGAACCGTTCAAAACTGCTGCTGGATATGTACTCCTGAAAAAAGAACCTCACATCAATCACATGTTGTTACTGATGCTGTTAAAGAGAAAATCTTAGAAAAAAGAAGGCTAAGAAGAGTATGGCACAATAGTCGACATCCAGATGACAAAAGAGCCTTAAATAAAGCAATTCAAGAGCTGAAACAGATGATCGAGGATGCTGCAAATGACACTCAAGTAAGCCAAATAAAGTCACTAACAGCTACTAGTTCTACTAATTACTCGCTGTGGAAAGCTTGCAAAAGCACCCGTACACCAACCATACCCAAACCACCCTTGAGGAAACCAGATGGATCATGGGCGACAACGGCACAAGATAAAGTTGAGATGTTTGCAAGTCACTTATCACAGGTATTTACACCTAATGAGCCTGACTCTGAGACAGATGCACTGAACGTCGACCGAGTTTTAAATGAAGACTTGCAACTAGATAACCCCATAAAGCCCACCTCCCCTCGCGAAGTTGTAAGATCGATTAAAGACCTAGATGACAAAAAGGCTCCAGGATTTGACCTCATAGACAAAAAAGTGTTAAGCGAATTGCCTCATAAAGGGTTTGTCTACATTACCATGCTTTTCAATGGCGTATTGAGGACAGGATGCTTTCCAGCCTTGTGGAAAGTATCCCAAATTATCATGATCTATAAGCCAGGCAAACCGAGGAATGAAGTGACCTCTTATAGACCTATTAGTCTACTTCCAACTTTGTCTAAATTATTTGAAAAGGTTCTTCTAAAGCGATTAATGCCAGCAATTTCGGAACAATCTATGATACCAGATCATCAATTTGGCTTCAGGCAAGACCACGCTACAACAGAACAAATCCATAGGGTTTGCCAGACAATTAGAAATGCCCTGGAAAAGAAAGAATATTGTTCAGCAGCTTTCCTGGATGTTCAACAGGCTTTTGACAGGGTGTGGCACGAGGGCCTCCTTTATAAAATAAAAACAAACCTGCCGCATAGATTCTATTTGCTCCTTAGGTCTTTTCTATCTGAAAGACTATTTCAGGTTAGAGAAAAAGAATGCACATCTCCATTCTACGAAATACGCGCGGGAGTACCCCAAGGTTCTGTACTGGGCCCTATACTATATACCATATATACATACGATTTACCTCAGAGCCCTGGGGTAACCATTGCAACATTTGCGGATGACACAGCCATTCTGGCGTCAAGTACTAAGTGTGAGGAAGCCTCACAGATCCTACAAATGGGACTCGAAAGAGTAGAGAAGTGGTTGAGGCAGTGGAGAATTAAGGCCAGCTCCCCTAAATCTACACATATCACATTTACACTAAGAAGAAAGGGACTGCCCTCCTGTGAAATTGTGCGACCAACTGCTTCCACACAGTGACTGCGTCAAGTATCTGGGAATGCATCTTGATCGCAGACTGACCTGGACAAACCATATCCAAGCTAAGAGAGATCAACTCAACATTAAATACAGGGAACTCTATTGGCTGCTTGGTAGAAACACACCTCTGTCTATTGACAATTAATTATTAATTTATAAGACTGTTCTCAAACCTATTTGGACATATGAGATTCAGTTATGGGGATCTGCTTGCCAGTTCAATGTTAATATGATGCAGAGGGCTGAAAACTCCATCCTGAAACAAATATCGAATGCTTAAAATTTAAATTTTTGATAAACCAGGGTGGTTTATCAAAAACACAGAGGTCCATGAGTATCTACAGTTGAACACAGTGAGGGAGGAAATAGATACTTACATCAAATCTTACAAAGCTCGTTTACAACGTCACCCAAATCAGCTAGCAGTGCAGCTTACTATTACCAACCAAATGAGACGATTAAAGAGACGCCAAATTCTGGAGTTGAATGACATTATATAGCTTCCAGATTCCTATTGAGCAGTTCCAGCTGTGGAACGAGCTCCACCTGCCTGTATACTCCTAAAGCGCATCTGCTTATAGTCTGAGGACTGATTGCATGATAATCGAAGAACAAAAAAAAATAATCTCGCTTTTTAGTGAATCGTTCCAAGCTATTTATCGAAAGCGAATATTGGTAAACCTACAAAACGCGCTGCTCGTATATGACAGCGCTGTTTAAATGCGACAAGCGAAGGAAACAAGAAAAGCCTATCACAAAGTCGGAAATCTACATCCAAAACAGACGGCAAGTTGCCCAGATTTACTCGTGAACGCTGTATAGATACGACATACGATAATGACTTGCGAGTTACTAGAGTTCACCGTTAGGCAAACTACAGGGACGTTTTTGACTTGCTCCAGTCGTAGATCGTAGCCAAGTCACCATTGATCTGCTCAATCGCTTCTGAGAGGTTCTCAGCCGAGGCCTGAGAGTAAATTTGTATGTTATCGACAAAGTCAAAGTCAAAGTCAAAGTCAAATTATTTATTCAATGTAAACCTTTACAGGCACTTATTGACGTCAATAATAATAATAATAAAAAAAACAGTTAACTAACTTATAGTTAAGACTTAACAACTAATCTAACGAGCTATAGTCTGTGCCAGACAAAATGCGCATCGCTACCCCCAGTACCACTGCACGCCGAAACAGAATCGCGTCGAACCGAAATTTAAACCGTGGTCATAGAATTGTGTAAACAAACGTATCCTGGTACGAGACAAAAATAGCGGGCAAGTGTCTCTCCCCTAGCGACACAAACGGCTAATATTATAGGTAATTTATCGTTTTTTTTAGGATGAAAGGTGAAGAATGATAAATCACAATGAATTGTTAACTTAAGGTATTACTTTAAGGAATAAAATTAAATGTGATTTCCAATTATCGTATTGATATTGTGGTAAGTAATAGAAATTGGAAATAACTGAGTTTTAAAGTAAAATAAAGTAACGGTTGAAATGAGTTTTGGAAAACATTAGTACCTAACCAATAAGGTCGACATTTTTAATCATTCAAAGATCTTTTTTTATAAAAACTTAAGCATAGAAAACGTCAAAAATTAATAAGCATAAATTTGTGTGTTTTAAAATTGTTTCGTTTTTCGTCTTGGTACAAGCACAGAATAACTAATATTACTTCCGTACAGAAGGTTCACCCTCCAACGACCCCCACGCGAAACCGAAACCCATCGCGTGACCCGAGCGTTCATATTCCGTTAAGCAAAGCCGACTCGATATCGATTTGACGTCCGTCAGGAGCGCAGAGTTAAGGCTAGATAGGTCGCGCTTTGAGTTTTTCAAACCATCTAAGACATAGAAAATAATGGTTTATATTCTGGAAAAAAAAGTATGTATTATAGTCTGACCGCCACCGCCGCACCGCGCCCCGGGCACGCGAGCGGCGAGGCGGGGGGGCGAAACAGTTGCTCCATTTAGTTATTCTGCCGTCATCGCTCACGGCGGCAACTAGTGTGTCAGACGCACATGAGATAAAATATCCAAAATGGGTCGTGCATTATCACAAGATAATCAAGATAGTCATTTTTAAAGTAGCCGAATATTTTAAGAAAAGAAAAGCAAACAAAGTTTATATTATATAAGGTGACTGTAAGGTGACTGCCAGAAACCGCAAGAAACTTCAAGGGCCGATCAGGTCAAGCGTCTTAAACATGACAAAAATGGTATCATTGCAGATTAACGTAGGTACTTATCGCCCAGCTGACGCGAACGGGTCAACAGACGGTCGACTGGCCGGCCATTGCCTGCGCGTTGTAAATAATTGTTTTCCATTTAGTTTTCTTATGTTATTGCTTTAAAATAAATTAGATACTCAAATAAATACAAAGACTATCCAATTAAAATTCACAAAAAGAATTATTTAATTAAAAATGAAAAAAAACACGAATTCCTTTTTTGTCATCTTTGTCATGTTAAAAACACCCGACCCGACCAGCCCCCGAAGCCCCCCGCGGCCCCTAGCAGTCACCCCATATATTTCCAAGAATTAAAGATTTATTTCATTTATATTGGTTCTTTAATTCAAAAACGGATTGGATGTAATTATACTCGTAAATATAAAGCTTCAATAAACTGTGCTTCGATATCGTAAGAACTGTCTGACACTACGAATCTCATGTGAGTTCATGCTCTTTACTTCCCACTCCCCCCACCACCCGCGCATACCCAAGGCGCGGCACAGCGGCTGCGGCCAGGCCATAGTTAAGGATCTAATCTATTCAAAGTCTCATTCAGTTACAAGATCCAATGAACTTCACTCGATAGAAAAAAAAAACCCAAAATTACCCCTTTTTGTAATGTTTTTCAATATTATGACTAAACTACTGATACTTAACATTTAATTTTTGTACTCAACGAAAGACAAACAATTCGCAGATAAATTAGCTGAGAATCCTATAAAGTCTATACCTAAAGGCAATAAAACCTATAAAACGCGCCGCTTCGCTGTTATACCCGTCCCGTACCATCGAGAGAGCGAGAGAAGCCGCGAGAGAGAAATACCTGGGGCCCAAGTCTGCCAATCCACGAATGGCACAATCGAATCGCAGCTGGATCGCACTGCAACCGCCTGACACATTTGGCATTCTCTTACTCATTTAAGAATACCAAATGTGCCAAACAACCACAACGCGACACAACCGCGACTCAACCACGCCACCCGCAAACTAGCAGACCTGGGCCCCTGGCCTTAAGCGACGACGCGCGACGTGGAGCGTGCGAGCCGAGCGGCAACCTTTACTGTCATACGCCTAGGCGGCCTTCCTGGGAGACACGCCGGCCGAACGTACCTAAACTGCAGCACCCCACTGGTACAAGTGGGGTAAATGACCCTTCATGCACATCTAGCTGGCACAGACCATAATCTACTCTACCTACCTAATCTACCTACCTAACCAATCTACCACCAGTTCGGATTTTGGGAGAGCCTTCGACCGAGAAGAGCTGGCAAGAAACTCAGGAGGCCTTACTTTTTTCTCCCTCTAAGTAACAATGTTACTTTACAGTGTCATAGATCTAATTAAGTAGGTACAATTTATTAAACATAATTAAGTACAATTTGTACGCATCAATAAAATTAATAATAACTAAACTAAGTAATTTCAACAATTCATAATAATTGAATGAAAGAATAGTTAATAATAGACTAAAAATACTAATAATAAACACTAGTACAGAGTAGACTTATTTCCATGCATTTTTGTCTGCAACATAGTCATTGATCTTCTAATAAGCTTATAATAAGTCAATATTCGTAAAACAATTATATAATAAAATAAAAGATAAAACAAAAGTGGATCTAAAAGTTTTACTCGGGCACTATGAACGCATTAGAACAATGTGTGCGAAACTAGAGGAATGTTAATTCCATGCATTTTTGTCATTGATGTAATCGCTTACAGTGTAATAGCCCTTTTCTAAAAGTCTATCCTTAACATGTGTCTTAAATTTGTCTAAGGGCAAAATTATAACATCGTTCGGGATTTTATTGTAAAATAAGACACTTTGTCCCATAAATGATCCATAAACTTTCTGAAGTCGAAATTTAGGAATTACAAGTTTATACTTATTTCTAGTATTTAGTTTGTGTATATCGCAATTTTATTTGAAATGAGAATTGTTTTGACGCACGTAAACAATACAGTTATAAATAAATTGTGATGCAACTGTAAGAATATTTATTTCTTTAAACAGCTCCTTAACCCCTCGAGCGTCATATGTACTTACCGGTGTACAACAGACTTGGCTCAGATTGGTTGTTTTATTTTAGCCGGTCCGAGTCGTAGTATACAAGTTTTAGCTGTCTGTGAATTTTCTATGGTCCGTATAGAAGAAATTAACATAGTTGTAGGATTCGGACCAAACAAAACATTATCGAAAAAAATAATTAAAAAGAGTGTCTAAAGTTATGGACGGACGTCAGCCATATTAGTATAAAGTTGTGTTGTTGTGATTTGTTTACATGATGTTTTCTCGACGTAAAATATAAGTTTTCGTATGATGCTTATCTATATTTACTGGAAACTTAATACAGTTTTTGTACAATGCAATAGTTGTGTGATATAGTGGCAATTTACATTAAACGAAGAGCTAGAAGTATAATTATGATATTTTGATTTTGCTAACAGTTACAGCTAACATTGTGTGTTATAAAGTGCTGTAATTTTTTATATATTTTGATTTTTTTTGATAAAAGTGATTATAAACATTAATCAATTTGTAGATTATTTCATCAGTAACCTTTTTTTATTTACAGTTAGACATGATATACTTTTAGATCACTATTTACGCGGGCCGGCCACGTTATGGCGGCGGTTATTTATTTTGGTTCCTAAGTTAAAATTGTTTTGTGAGTGAAGTTTAGTGCCAAAGTGTTTATGATTCATGTGACCGGTGCATAGTCATGTTAACTAAAAAGTTATTATGTCAATTGTGTTGTGTGTCGTTTGTTAATATTATAACAAACAGTAACACCAAAGGTTACCTTTATGAAATATTGAAAACAAAAGAAAACCGTTCCAGTGCCACTACAAGTAAGTCTTTATTGTTCATTCTAAGTAGTTAACTACGTACAAAAACTCATACAGAAAAGAATGACACCTCATTCACGCGAAAATCTCGTATAGTTATTACGCAATAAATATTTTTCCCTAATCAAACAATAAAAAAGTGATGTATCGCAAAATGCCTGACACGTAAAGCATTTAATGCTTTAGGGTGGCTGGCGCGCCACGGGTTAAGGGAGTCACGCGATCCTAGATTATATATGGACCTTACTGCTCTTTTCTGCAAAATGAAAATGGTTTCTATATCTGCTGCTTTACCCCAAAGTAGAATACCATAGGACATAAAACTGTGAAAGTAACTAAAATAGACTAATCGAGCAGTTTCCACGTCTGTGATATGCCTAATTTTTCTAACAGCGTAAGCAGCGCAACTAAGTCTCCCCGCAAGGGTGGTAATATGAGGGTACCACTGTATTTTTGAATCTAAGGTAATACCTAAGAAAACTGTTGAATCAACAAGGTCCAACAGTTCACCATTCAATTTAATTTAATTTACAATAATATTCTTTACGTTAGGTAGAGTAAAATTTATACATTTGGTTTTCTTCGCGTTTAATTGAAGATTATTAGTAGTAAACCAATTCAACACATCTGTTAGGGCACTGTTGATATCATCAAAACTATTTTTATTTCGATCAGTCTTAAATATCAAAGAAGTATCGTCAGCAAACAAAACAATATTGCAAAAGTTTTCCGCATAAAATGGTAAATCATTAATATAAATTAAGAATAAAAATGGACCTAGTATTGACCCTTGTGGAACCCCCATTCGCACTGAAGATCCGGATGATATGGATCCATTCACGCTAACTTTTTGGATTCTGCAGCTGAGATATGATTGAATCAATTTCAAGGCATCCGAGTGCACTCCGTAGTGTTTTAGCTTATATATTTCAACGCAATCAAAAGCCTTGGAGAGATCACAAAACACTCAAAAAGCATTCTGCGATCCCTCCCAAGCCTCAAATATGTGTTTTAGCAGAGCTACACCTGCATCAGTAGTAGACCTTCCCTTAGTAAAACCATACTGTTCACTGTGAAAAAGGTGGTTTATAGCGAAGTGGGAGCCGAGTTGATCTAAAATAAGTTTTTCAAAAACTTTAGAGTAGGTAAAATCGAAATAGGTCTGAAATTGCTCGGGTCATCTTTACAACCCGATTTGAAAAGTGGCAGAACTTTGCTATGCTTTAGGAGATCTGGGAAAACTCCTTCGTCAACACAGCTATTGAATATGACTACAAGAAAAGGCGCTCTTTCTGCTCATATAAGTCATACAACTTAGCCCTACTTTTATGCAAACCAGCTGTAGCCCAATCCCCAAATTTCATTGAAATATTAGTTTTAAACTTTTTAATAGAGAAAGTTTTATTAAATTCACCATTTATAAGATCAAATAAATGCTTGTAAAGACCATCTGGATTTTCCTGTATAAATGGTAAACATGGAAGTTTTGCAGTTACGTTATCCTTGAAAATTTTAACTCGTCTCTCTGTTACTGGCCTACAAGATATTTCTTCTAAGTTAGGGTGTCCATATTCCGTAAAAGCTATTTTTTGCCCACGGTGATCTGAAGATAAATTAGTTAGTATGGACTTAGATTCAGGAGCAAAGTTACAAAAAAAATTGTCTAAGCAGGTTGCAGTGGTTGCTGTAATTCTTGTCGGTTCTTTAAATTGGTAATCCAAATCGAATGATTTAAATAACGAGATTAATCTTACACTACTTGTATGACTGTCTAATAAATTTACATTAAAATCCCCACAAATTACTATTTTCTTTTTAGATTTACAAATCTTCTTAATTACATCTTCCATAGTGGCTTCAAAGACACTAAAATTACCAGAAGGAGGTCGATATACACAAACAATTATAAATTTCTCTAACTCGACACATGACAGCTCAATAACGCGTTCTATAGAAAGGGAAACTACATCATTTCGTTCCATAATCTTATGTTTACAGTAATTAACGAATATTAAGGATCCGCCGCGAATTGCATTTGTTCTAGTAAAAGCACTGGAAAGCTGAAAGTTTTTAATATTAAAAATTGACTGATAATCTTTAAGCCAGTGCTCAGTTATACATAAAATGTTTATATCTTCATGTAATAAAAAAAGTTCAATTTCTAACTCTTTGCCGGCCAGGCCCTGTATGTTTTGATGAACTATTTTAATTTGGATAGGGTTGGCTTTTGTCTTACCTCTTAGTTTAAACTAGAGGTTGTGCAAGACTTATTAACTAAATTTACTTTAGTAGAAATACTAAGAGTGCGATAATTTTGTGTCGACATTGTTATACTACTTATAACTGTGTCTTTCAAATTATATGCTAGCAATGATGCTATCTGTAACCTGTCTTTGTATATTAAATACATAGAATCAGTAGTCAACTTAAAACTAGATATAAATTTATTTGTATCAAAAAATACAATTCTGTCACTGTGACGATAAGTGGAGTTATACAATAGTAAGTTCAAATCAAAGATCTGTTTGTTTTGTTTCCACGATAAGTTACAGGCATAGGGAAAGGCTCAAACTATTATTTTACAATTAGTTTTATATTGTATGTCAATTAAACTCTCTCGACATAAGGATGTTAAGAAGAATTTGGATAAGAAGTGACAGTATTAATAGTGTGAATAGTGTATTTTTAAATCCTAATAGAAATGTTTCGGAAGGAGGGATAAAAAGTGGCCTATGTCATAATTTTTTTTTTTTATTTGAAGGAGGCAAACGAGCAGGCGGGTCACGTGATGGAGAGCAATCACCGCCGCCCATGGACACCCGCAAAACCAGAGGAGTCGCAGATGCGTTGCCGACCTTTAAGAAAGGAATAGGGTTAAGGAAGGAATAGGAATTGTTAGGGGGGGGGGGGGGAAGAGGAAGGGGCCTCCGGAACCCTCACTGGTCGGACGAAACACAACAGCACCAAGTGCCTCATTATTTCACTCCGGATATTCGTGAGAGGGTGGTATTATCCCGGGCGAGCCGGCCCAAAGCGTGCTGCAACGCAGCGTGGCTCTACCAGTCTACCACTCAGTCAGTGTCACTCATTTAGCACCACCCAGGGGTCACGTGTAGGGTCTTAAGGGTAAACCCACGGACGCGAGTAACTTTAACATTTTATTATATTATAGATATTTGTCCTTCAGCTATCTATGTGCAAAATCAGGTCGATGCGCAAGTGAGAGACGGACAAACAAACAAACACGCTTTCGCATTTACAATATTAGTTAGGAAGGATTTATTGCCGGAGTGGATCTCATTTGACTTATGGCTGAAAATACTAAAATCGCTAAAGGTATGACTACAAAATTTGAGGAGTTCCCTCAATTCCTCAAGGATCCCACCATCAGAACTAAGTTCCGGTACCTGCTTTCTTTTGCTTCGTCATAGCCGCTTAACTATATTAATCGAGATATCTTATCGCCACCCGTGAAATACTTATCATTAAGGAGTTCCAATGACATTCTGTGGTCTTCTTCATCAGTTCTACTTCATCAAATGATACTTTCTGAATGCAAATTCTTGACTTATTGCTGAAAATACCAAAATCGCTATAGGTATGCCAACAATATTTGAGGAGTTCCTCAATTCCTGAGGAGGATCAGAACTGGATTTTGATAAAAATGGGACCAATCTGGAAGTATATCCTTTTAAATAAAATAAGAATTTTTCTAAATGACGGAGTTCTGAGGTAACAAACATAAAAAAAACATTCAACCGAATTGAGAACCTCCTCTTTTTTTTGAAGTCGATTAAAAATAGGCCGGAATTCTTATAAGAAACGCCAATTTTTTTTATTTTTTTGTAACACAAATGAGATTCCTCTGACCCTAATGAGAACTTTGCCAAATACAGAAATCACTATTGAGAATGCAGTCACACTAATAATACAGGATGTAGGTGTCAAGCCGATTTGTGGTAGGTAAATAAAATAAATTAATAAAAATTTAAGTAAAAAACCTTTTTAAAAACAAGCTTTTATTTATATGCGCTAAAAAGAAAAAATAAACTTTTACTATCAACTTATAACTTTATTACACAATTTATATGATATAAAAGGTTGTCGCGAGATTTAAGTAAGTAATAGTTAATCAATCATCATCAATCACATTAAGTTATTTAATTTACTTGTTTATTTATACATCTCTACATAGTATAAAACAAAGTCGCTTCCCGCTTTTTGTCTGTCCCTATGTATGCATAGATCTTTAAAACTACGCAACGGATTATGATGTGCTTTTCTTTAATAGATAGAGTGATTCAAGAGGATGGTTTCTATGTATAATACATGCATAATATAGTAGAGCAGTGATTCCCAAACATTATTCTGCCATGACCCGGTAGTACTTACACTGCCCCTTCGTGACCCACTAATACTTTTAAACCCAAGCTAGATCTATTAGGTAAAATAATACTTACACATTTATTTACTAGTAAAAGTGTTTTAATAATACTACATATTTTAGTATCGCCTATTTAGTTACTTTTTAGTGCGAAGTATGGAGCTGCTCCTTTTTTTTTTACTAACGTTAGGAGTCGGCGGCTAGCTGTCGACATGTCGTCGGCAAGCTGTCGACGTTTTAACTGCTTGCCATAGGTAGGTTGACAGCTAGCTGACGACGGCAGACGCCGTCACCTGTCGTTGGCAAGCTGTCGACGTTTCAACTGCTTGCCACAGGCAGGTCGATAGCTAGCTGACGTCGGCAGATGCCGTCACCTGTCGTCGGCAAGCTGTCGACGTTTCAAATGCTTGCCGCAGGCAGGTCGACAGCTAGCTGATGACGGCAGAGGCGACTGCAGACGCTGTCATCTGTCGGCAGCTAGCTGTCGACCTGCCTGCGGCAAGTAGTTGAAACGTCGACAGCTTGCCGACAAAATGTCGACAGCTAGCCCGACTCCTAACGTCGACTGCAGTTACATACGTCGACAGCAAACTACTGCTCGTGTGTTAGAGCCGGTCTCCTTTGTCATTGTGGCGCGTGCCGCTCACCGCTTACGAATATTGCTTATTTATGATATTATTTTTAAAACAAGGCGGGAATGTTGCGACCCGGTATTTTGTTTTGACGGCCCGGTACCGGGTCGCGACCCGGCAAATGGGAAACGCTGTAGTAGAGAAACACTGATAATTTTAGAGGTTTCTAATGTGATGTCGTAAATAAATACATTTTTGATAGATCAATATAATGTACTACAATATTGTTCACCTTAAAAAGGTCCACAAAAAAGTCCGCGATGGCATATGTCTATCTCTTAGGGATAACCCACAATAACCATTTTTTATCCTTTCCTTTTTATGAGAAATAATGGCTTATTTATGAAGCGATTTTAAGCATTACAACATTAACCATTATCCAATTAAGTACCTTAAATAATAATAATAATAAAGCATATTTATTCAAGACTTACAAATTTGTTTTGTTTTCAAACTATTCTATGTTGTGTTAGTATAGTTCTTAATCTATGTTAGTAAAAACTATTGAAGCCTTGACCCCATCCGGGTATATGCCTCCTCCATATCCTTCCAAATCTGTCTATCCTTTGCCTTCTCTAGCCAGTTTGTGCCCGTCTCTTTGACAATGTCGTCCATCCACCTCATTTTTGGTCTGCCCCGGTGTCTGTTTCCTGGAGGACCTTTCCATTTTGTGATTTTGAGAGTCCGTCGTTGGTCTGGGACCCTGGCCACGTGTCCTGCCCATTGCCACTTCATTTTTGAGCGTGTTTGAGAACTCATCTTTAACATTCGTCTTTTTCCTAATAGTTTTGTTTTGCAAGAGCTTCTAATTCTTCTTTCAATTTCTTGTTCGTTACTGCCACTGTTGAAGGATATTTGTTTCCCTAGATAAACATATTCCTTTACATATTCGATCTGGTGCCCATCTATTTGTATAGGTTTCTGCAGACTGTTTGTTAAGATCTTAGTGTACTGGTGTTCATGTGTAGTCCAACTTTTTTGCTTTCGTTATTCAGAGACTGCATCATTTGTTCGAGTTCTGAAGCTGAGTTGGCAAAAAGTGCAATGTCATCCGCAAATCTTAGATGGCTTGGATGTCTGTTGCCAATCCATATACCATGAGATTTCCAGTCCAACTTTTGAAAGATCATTTCCAAAACTGCTATAAAAAGTTTAGAAGAGAGTGGATCACCTTGCCTCACATCTCTTTCTATTTTTATTTCTTGCCCTTTGTTTTCCAATCGTATTGTACTCGTACTATTTGAGTAAATGTTTTGGATCACTTTTGTATAGCAGTAGTTTATATTGCAAGATGTTAATGCTTCCCAAATGGAACAGTGTGTAATGCTATCAAATGCCTTAAAATAGTCCACAAGCCCTATAAAGAGAGGATGATTAAATTCTTTACATTTTTCTAGAAGTTGTTCAATTGTATCTAGGTTTCAGACTTGCACCATTGCTGCGGGGCAGTTCCAGAATTTATGACCATATTAAATAATCTAGTCAAGAATGTGAAAAGCAGTGGAGCTCCCACTTTTAAGGCATCGTTACAGATATTGTCTGGGCCAAGACTTTTTTCTGATTTTAATTTTTTTATGTGCTTTAATACTTCTTTTTCTGTAATTTCGTCAGTTTTAGTTTCCTTATCAAGCTCGCTATTCATAGTCTCTGTTAAGTTGTTACTATCCGACAGGTTTTTGTAAAGCTCACTGTAGTAGGCTGTTGCACATTTAATTATTTCTTGTCGTGATATGGTTTCTTTTTGGTTTTGGCTGAGGTTTTGAATCCAATTTTTATGTGTGTTCAGTTCTTTGTAGGCCCGTTTTGTACTTCTAAATTTTGTCAAGTTTTTCTCTATAATTGTCATTCTGTAATTTTGATAGTCTTCTCTGATTGCTTTATTAGTTTTCTTATATAGGCATTTTAGTTCTTCTTTTATTTCTTTTGTTTTTGTTTTTGGTAGCCTTTAATTCCGTCCGTTTAGATATCAATTCTAGTGTTTCTTTTTTGAGTATTTTATGTTCTCTGTTGTTACTTTCCATTTTCGTTTTGAGACTAGAGATGATGGGTTTTTCCAGGTTGTCGTAGTATGTCTGGACATCTTGTGTTTCATCTAGTATTTTACTTTGGTTAGACAAATTTTCTTATAGTGCTTTTAAATAATTTGTTTTTTCGCTTTTAGTTTTTAATGATTTTGTAGTTAGTTTAAAGCTTTTTCGACTCATTTTTGGTGAACCTAGATCAAAGGACGCTCGCACGATTCTATGGTCGGAAGAAAAGTTACCTTTGTTTAGTACTTCGAGATTAGAAATGTTTTTTGGCTTGTTACTCATTATGAAGTCTACTTCATTTTTTATCGTTTCACCAGGAGATATCCAGGTCCACCTACGGCTAGGCTTTTTCTTAAATAAGGTATTCATTATTGAAAGTCTATGCTCATAAGCATATTGTATTAATCTTTCCCCTCTTTCGTTTCGGTTGCCGTAACCGTGTTGTCCCATTATTTAACGTTCATGTTCTTGAGAGTGTCCAATCTTTGAATTAAAGTCTCCCATAACTATTAGGTCTTCATCTGCTGATTCGTGAGCTTTTGCTAGATCTTCATAGAACTTTTCGACATCATCGTCGTTCGCGTTCGCTGTCGGAGCATAGACTTGTATTATTGATAGAGTTTTATTGTCAATTTTCATTTGAAGTAGGGCTACTCTTTCTGATATACCATTAAAGTTGACTATATTCTATTTTAGATTTTTCTTTATTAGAAATCCGAATCCATAAAGCCCTTTTGTTTCACCTATGAAGCAAAAGATGTGGTTCTCATGCTCTTCGATCTCAATTCCTATTCTTCTTACTTCGGCAAGTCCTACAATATCATGATCTCCTTTTGTTAGTGCTTGTATCAGTTCGAGAAACCTTGTAGTTGATGCTAGTGACTTTACGTTGTATGTACATATTTTTAAAGAATTTAGTTTTTTGGTTGATCCTTTTGATGAGGGTAGTGGTCGTTTAAAGTCCCACGGGGACCAGTCGGGTTGGGACTTTTCTTTGTTGTTGTGTTATTTTCCGTTTGTAATTGTTTAGTTTTCCATTCGTTGCTGGTGTTACTTAATTGCTAATTCATGCTGCTAGTTCCGCTGAATGAGAATGATCTCATTTTGTCGAAATAGTTAACTCTGCTCTTTTTAGTCTTGTTTGTGTTCTTTATTTTCTCGTCGTTTGATGCGATTGGCGACCTTGTACGCGACCGCTTCCTTTTATCTTTCTTTCCTTTGATTACTAGTCGATCGTAAATAATATATCCCTCATTGCCCTTGTCTAGTTCTTCCTTTAGTTGAGTTTGCAATTCTTTCCTCTTTAAGAGTACTTCTTTGGGATAATCCTCTGTTATATATATTTTTCCTGGTAGATGTTTCTTATGTCTTAAAAGCTCCATTTTTCGCCAGTACAAGGTGAGCGTCATACATATGGGCCGCGTTTTGCCATCAATTTTCTTTCCGATTCTTTGAATGTTACTTATCTCCCCATTTGCCTCAAGATTCTATGCCTGCTTTGTCACTGACAACATTCAAAGTTGTGATAGTACAATTCAGTAAGTCAGGGAAATTAGTTTTAGTTTCTGGAACACCGTGAATGATAAGATTGTTTTTCCTTGCATGTCTTTCTAAATATTGTGTTTTTGTCTTCAATATTTCTACCTTTAATTTCAGTCCAACTATGTCATCCACATGAGATTTTAGTTTCTCATCCATGGTTGTAATCATAATATGTTGGTTTATAACAGCTGTTTGTTGGCTCATATCCTCTTTCAATTTGTTCCAAAATAATTTTAACTGAGGGTCCATTGTTGTTTAGAAAAATACCAAATTGGTAGCTTTTCTTGAGTTGGTATAATGGCAACACTTGTTACAACTGTCAGGTGTCAGCCGTTGTCAACAGTATGTAACTGTCAAGTGTCAAATATGATTTACCGAAATCAAAATGGATTCTAACCTCCTAAATCAGCGTAATTTCTCACTTTTCAATCTTCTCTCTTGTTTATTAGTTGAGACCACTTTGTATTCCGATTTCGTGTGACTTCGATGTGTAAATTCGCGGTATTTCGTGTCGTATAGTGCGCTTTAAACACTTTTGAAATTAAAATTACGAGAGCTCTCGTTACGCAGCGAATTGTTTGACAGCCGGAAACGGAAAAAACCTTAAAAAAATAGTGTATGTAATATAGATCAATATGGCCCTTTACAGCTTTTGTAACTTAAATGATCATTGTAAGATCAAACACGAAAGTGCTACACTTTGGATTATTGATAACTACTCCCAAGTCTTTGATTTAATGTCAATCCAACCTATTTGATTATACTATATTACAATCACGATCTATCTAAACGAACAATAGTTGAATGTCAACATAAATCAATGTCAGTTAAAAGGGTAAAATTATTTTAATTAAAAATTTAGAAAATATTATTTGTATTTGTGGTAATGACAAATACAACAAGTCAACAAGTCAGTGCAATGGGACTATAGAAAGTGATTTCGATTTTATGGAAACAGAAAGAGGACTCAGAAAATTGTTACGTGCGGGGCATCACTTCTGTTTAAATGTAACAAATCAAAAGGAACGACTATTTGGAGGCGTGTTACTAAAAGCACTTGCAATGGTTTGTTGACATTGAATTATAAAATGGATAGTTTATTTAGAGAGGGGAAACATTTGTGCAACCCCGGTTTTCATAATAACAAAGTCGAAAAAAGCTCGAATTTGTGCAAGAAACGTGTCCGAACAATCAGTAAAATTTACTCTGAATGCATGAACAGTTCAAATAGTAAACGATTGAAAAGTAAAAAATTGAAAGATTGACTTGCAGTTTGGCACTTTTACCTCCAAGCTACATTTCAAAAAGCTGGCTATATATTGTCAACGTGATGCTAAAAAAATCGTAATATTGATAAGTTTACAAATTACTTCACCACTCAGTGGTTTTCTACGATAAAGCGGATGTGTGGTGCTGCGTAAAGAAATACCTGTTTATAGTAGACAGCACCTTCAAACGGGTGCCAGATCCATTCGCTCAACTCTTTTCAAAAGTTTTAAAAAGTGCAATGGAAACAACAGAGGTACGATTATACCTGTATTTTAGTGTCTATTACCCAATAAAACAGATATAATTACCTACCTACATGTAGTTTTATAATGCTTTGATGAAAAATAAATTTTTGTAAGGTACTTATTTCATTTTTATCCAAGTTTATATAAAAAATAAAAATATCAAATATGCCTATATGATTGACTTTTCTTCTTGATTATATATTAGAGCTAATAGTATATATATAGTAAATCTCGCGACAATCTTCTATATCATATAAATTGTGTAATGACGTTATAAGTTGATAGTAAAAGTTTTACAGTACAAACTTATTTTTTCTTGTTAGCGCATATAAATAAAAGCTTGTTTTTAAAAAGGTTTTTTATCATTTCATGATTTGCTAACTGGTAATATTATTATAACGTGTTGTCCCAAGTATGCAGGCTCTTTAGCCGTCTAGTTTGCAATGGTTCAATAAGACTCTGGGCCAGTCTGTTCTGATGATTAGTGATGCGATCTTCATACGAACTAATACTATCAGCTATTTGCTTTTTAACTGTTGGGATGTTTAGATAGTCATGGACTTCTTCCATTCTGTAAACCATGGTGCATTAACTATGGTTTTCAGCACACTGTTTTGAAATCTTTGCAGTATTTCTACATTGGATGTTTTTGCAGAAACCCACAGCTGTATACCGTAAGACCATATTGGTTTTAGTATGGCTTTATATAACAATGTCTTATTCTCCACAGAAAGTCGCGAGTTTCTACCCATAAGCCATTCCAGGGATCTTAATCTGTAATTTAGCTCATCACGTTTCATCTGAACATGTGTTTTCCAGGTTTGTCTTCTGTCAAGGTAAAAGCCAAGGTATTTAACACTAGTGTTGTGTGGTAGGGCCTCTTGACCAAGTTTAACAGGAGGGCAATCTTTTTTTTCAAGGTAAATGTGATGTGGTTTGACTTAGTACCACTAGCTTTTATTCTCCAGGACTGCATCCAGGAATGGACATTATTCAAATGTTCTAGCAGTTTTCTTGATGCTATTTCAGGATCTGCGTCATTTGATAGTATGGCTGTGTCATCTGCAAAAGTGGCGGTAATAACATTCTCTGACTCTGGTACGTCAGCTGTATAGATAAGATACAGCGAGGGCCCCAGCACAGATCCTTGAGGTACTCCTGCTTTTATGTCGTAAAAATCAGAGGTAGAGTTGTTGATTTTAACATAAAAGATATGACTGTCCAAGTAGGACTTCAATAGAAGGTATAGATTATTTGATAATATTTTTTTTAGTTTATAACGCAGACCATTATGCCAGACTTTGCCGAAAGCTTGTTGCACATCCGAGAACACTGCCGAGCAGTACTTCTTATTTTCAAGAGTGTTCTTTATGTGCTCACACACTCTGTGTACTTGCTCAATGGTCGAATGATTACTCCGAAATCCAAACTGGTGCTCGGGAATAATAGGCTCATCAGTTAATGTCTCATTGAGGCGTGACAGGATGATTTTTTCAAGCACCTTTGATAATACAGGTAGGAGGCTTATCGGTCTATAAGAGGATGTTAAATGCGGTGGCTTTCCTGGCTTTGTAATCATCGTTATTTGGAAGACCTTCCATATACTTGGGAAGTGAGCAACTCGTAATATAGCATTAAAGAGTGATGCAATAAAAACTATACCACACACACACGTGAGCGTTCGGCATAGCGTGGTAGCGCTGTGATGAACGCTTTCACTTCTTGGGCTTCTTTGGCTGCTTTTCATCAGGCAGAGTGGGGCCATTATGGCGTGCCACAATAAAAAAAAACCTTTTTAGTACGGGCTAATAGACACTCTCCGAAAACAGTATCGACATAATTTAGTTTTGAGAGAACCAGCGCCTCACACAATTTGATTCGCATGTCCATAGCTAAGTATTCGCGGATGCGATAAAGCACCTTAAGCCTATAAAAACAGTTTCGCATTGTTTCTGAAACATGCTCCTCAAACTGCAGTTGTTGATCCATAATAAGACCTAGATTGCGAGTCTGTTACACGAATCAAAGGTACTCCACGTATAGTAACTGCTGGATCTCGGGAAGATATAACGCTAATAAGCTTTTTGGACCCTAGTACAAAAACTTTGGACTTGTTTGGATTTAGTACCAAATTATGCCGGTCACACCAACGAGATACTCGGCTTAGATCTGCATCAACTTTATCAACTGCAACATTGGTTGCTTCGGGCCTAAATAAAATGTACAGTTGAAGGTCATCTGCGTATACTCTATATTTGCAATAATGTCTGCAGTGTATAAGATAAAGAGTATAGGCCTAAGTATGGCCCCTGTGGTACACCCCTTCGCGCCGGGCAAGTGGCATAGCCACTTTCACTGCGCGTTTCAACATGTTGAGTACGGCCAGAGAGGTAGGTAGCTTGAAAACCATCCCAATGCATTAGAGTTTTCCGGAGGCCTTTCTTTTGTTGCTATTGTTTGTTTGTGCCGGGTAGTGAGTTAGTTCTGGGACGGATCATGAAGTTGTATGCATTTGTTTTATTGATTTTGTTTGGAGCCTTTGTTGTTGTTTCGACATTGGGATGGTCTTGAGTAGGTGATTTAGATGGTGATCGTTTTCTTTTCTCAGTTGGGTTCTTGGGATAGGATTTGCCTTTGATAATGATAAGTCGGTCGTAGCGGATCTTTGCTGTATTACCCTTTTTAGTTTCCTCCTTCAATTTTGTTTTTAGTTCTTCCCTGGGTTTAAGGACATACTTTGGGTAATCTTCTGTAACATAGGATCCCGAAGGGAAGCTTTTACTTATTGTTTTTCAAAAGTTCCAATCGACTCCACGCGAGGTTGAGCTTTACTAGTATAGGTATACATTTCTTGTCTTGTTTTTACCCAATCTGTGAACGTCGTTTAGTTCCCATTTATCAAATTCTTCCGATCCCACTTCTGTGCACGCAGTGTTGAATGATTTCAGGACTATTGTTTGAAGTTCCTGGAAGTTTTGTTCAGTTTCTTCGATTCCGTGGAGAATAAGGTTATTTTTCCTTGCTTCTTTTTCTAAAGTTCGTACTTTGGAGTTGAGAGTCGATAGTTCGTTTTTTATTATTTTGTTCTCTTCCAGCAGAGGTTTTTTTTTTAATTATTATTAAGGAACAAACAGTTACTTAAAAACACATTTTATAATCCGTAACAAGTTTTTGCAACCGGATATGAGAAAAGAAAATTTTTTCGACAAGATTTTCCAATCGATGGGGGAACGTGAAAATATATATTATGTATGAGATCAGGAGCATCTATGAGATTATTTAGTAATTTGTCAAGAAATGTTACATCACCGAGATCACGCCGGTGTTTAAGAAGCGATATGTTGTGGTGTTTTGAAGACGTATCATAATCAAAGTAAGTTCGGCCAGTGCAAATTCTAAAGATTGATAAATTTATGCTGGACTCTTTCGATTTTATTATATGTTTCTTTATTATTCTATTAATATGAATTTTGAAGATTGGTTGCCAGACCACTGAAGCGAACTCCAAATGACTTCGTACATATGCATTGTACAACAATTTGTAAGTAAGCGAATTTTTAAATGGTTTACTAACGCGGAGTATGAATCCAAGCTGTTTGAAAGCTTTGTTAAGCATTTTATCAATGTTATTTTATCAATTTTATTATTATCCTGTCTATAGTCCCTATCTACCGACCCCTATAGATAGGGTATCGCAGCTGGAACTACGGGTCCGGCTGTGTTTCTCAGGGGTACTACGGGGTTCCGGTTCATGCCCCCCGCTGGTTGTGCCTTGACCGGCGCCTCCGGCGGGATCCGGACGTGGGTTGGACTCGTTGTGGCTTGTGGTTAGCTGTAGAGTTTGGGAATGTTCGTTTGTCCTGGTATTGTGTGCCGAGACTTCCAAACTCGCGCACAGCGAGCGGGGCTTAGTAGGGGTCTCTGTGGGGCCAGCAGCGAAAAGTCCTGCGGGAAACGTGAGTTTCCCATATAGTTGGCAGCTTTGTCCGGTGGTTCTCATTGGACATTGGTGTTGACATCTCCGGTACTAGTCTGGAGAACTAGTAAAGGCGGCCCCCTAGATGCCGTAGCCTCCGGTCCAGCCAGCCGCGTAGGACGTGGGAACCGGCTAGGCGCCCGGATGGGTTCCGAGAAGTGAGTGTGCTTACTACTCCGCGACCAAGGTGAACACTTGGAGTGATTAGGAAGTCCATGCAACGTAGAGATAAAGCCAAATCATTGCTTAAGAGATTCCCGAATGACGATAATCTAAACTCCTATAAACGGCTGCGCAATTACTGCAATCGCCTCTGCCGGGATGCCAAACGTCGTCATGTTCATTCCGCGGTGGAATGCTTACCCCCAGGTAAAGTCTGGAAGTTTTTAAGATTCCTCGGTGTGGGTAAAGACAGCGGCAGTACTGGTGAATTACCTGATCTTAATCACCTTAATACACATTTTACCACGTCACCGGTTACTGTTACTGATACCACTAAGGCAGCCACGCTTACTTTTTTAGACACAATGGCCCGTCCTGACTGAGCCTTTTGCATTTCGTGAGATCACTGTGGGGGAGGTTAAAAAGAGTATCCTATCCATTACTTCCAAGGCTGCGGGCGTGGATGGCATTTGCCGTGACATGCTGATGCCTATCCTGGATGACGTTGTGCCTATTATCACACACATTCTAAACCACTCTTTGGCAACCAACGTCTTCCCTTCTGACTGGAAATTAGCCCATGTCATTCCCATCCCAAAGTCCTCTTCCCCTACCGCTTTCTCTCAATACCGTCCTATCTCTATCCTACCATTCCTGTCCAAGGTCTTGGAAAGCGCTGTTCTCAAGCAACTGTTCTCTTTTGTTTCCCATAACAATTTAATAAGTCCGTATCAATCTGGTTTTCGTCCTGGCCATAGCACAGTAACTGCCATCTTAAATGTGACAGACGATATCCGCCACACCATGGATAGCCGGATGTTTACGGTTCTTGTTCTACTGGACTTCAGCAGCGCTTTCAACTCCGTTAACTATGACATCCTCCTTGCCATCCTCCACTCGCTTAACCTTGCCCCTGCCGTGATCGCATGGTTTTCGGATTATCTTTGCAATCGGCACCAGAGAATCAAGAGTGAAGATTTGTTCTCGGATTGGGCTCGCCTTACTGCAGGTGTGCCACAGGGTGGGGTACTTTCACCTCTCCTCTTTTCACTATTCATTAACGAGTTCGGTAAAGTACTTTCTTGTCCGTACCACTTGTATGCTGATGACTTGCAGCTGTACAAGCATTGTGTTGCAGCCAATATTATCTCGGCTATTGAAGCCCTTAATAAAGATCTCTTTGGGGTAAAGGCGTGGGCAAACGCGTTTGGATTGCTTGTGAACCCTACTAAGGGTGGATTCGACCAAACGGGAATATGGTCTTATACCTACATTAAACGCCGAATTTGTATAGACTAATCTCGAAAAAGTCTTATTCCAGTTTGGTCGAATCCACCCTAAGTCACAAACAATAATAGTAGGTAGCAGCAGACTATACGATAAACTAGACATGAATGGCCACCCAAAGGTTACATATGATGGAGTGCATCTTGCCTATGCAGACAAGACCAAAAATTTAGGCCTCATTATTGACCGTACTTTGTCTTGGAGATCACAGGTGAATGAAGTGAGCCGGCGTGTACACTACTTTTATCATTCTCTCAAGCGACTTCAGTTCTTCTTGCCGTATAATACCAAAATTATGCTTGCTCAGTCGCTTCTGCTCCCTCTTCTCGACTATGTCGATGTGTGTTACTTGGATGCTACTGAAGAGCTGCTAAACAAACTGGAGCGCCTACAAAATCTGGCTTTTCGGTTCATATTCAGCCTCCACAAATATGAAAATATTTCGGAATACCGTTCAAAATTAAGATGGCTATTCGACGTCGCCGAGATATGCACATCCTTTGCCTCCTTTACAAAATCCTCCACTACCCTCACCTCCCTCATTACCTTCGCTCCCGTTTTACGCTCATACCTGCTACTTCCCGTCCCAAACGTTCTTGTGACACAAGAACCCTTCTATTTCGTCAATCCAACTCCAAATATTTCCATAGATCTTACACCGTTCACGCAGCCAGTTTGTGGAATAAGCTGCCAGCCGACATTCGTGAGAGTCCATCGGTGTCATCTTTCAAACATAAATTAAAAGAGCACTACCTCTATCCAACAACAACCGTAGTTAGCAATGTTGTAACATAACTAGTTATTCATTTTGAATATATTATATATTAATATGTATGTCTATGTATATATATATACAATATAGATAGTTAATTTAAGTAGGTATGTATGTATATGTATATGTATATGTATATGTTTAGGAATGTTATAAGTAGGTATATGTGTTTGTAAATATCATTAGTCCCGTAGACTCTCTTTCCACACCACAGCTAGGGTTGGCTGGAAGAGATCTCTTCTAGAGATAAGCTCACCTTTGTATATGTCTTTTGTAACGTCTTTTTCAATGTGTTTTATATGTGCAATAAAGGATTAAATAATCTGTCCTTATGAGAATGAACCCTCAAATGCACTAGCGACTGCGCCATCGATTCTATTATTTTAATATCGACTTTAAGTGAATATGAACTGTCCTTAATTTTTGTTGCATTGTAACTATTATTATTCACATTATCATTTTAGTTAAAATAATAAATAAATAAATAGAATTTGTCAACGCTCAAGAATGAAGAATCAATATCATTTATTCAGGTTATGCCATGTTTAGGTTACAGCACTTATGAAAGTCATTATGCCATCGGTTCGCAAGTCTATGTATTGGGCGGGAGGCTTGTACTTAGAAGAACCGGCAATAAAACTCAGCAAGGGCATTTCTTTTACAGCGTCAATTAAAATTCAAAAATGCTCACACCAATTATCTAGACCAAGATGAGTATTCTTTTGAAACTTGTTACTATGATAAGATAACGGATAAATATATATAAACATGTATGTTGCCTCAGTTCTCGGCGGCCCCGGGCGTAGGCTTGGGCGGTGTGGGCGGCGCACAATGGGCGAGAAAACCTGGCTCCCTTTCATAGGATTTTAGAAAAAAAATTGCTTGCATTATCTGTTTTTGGTAATCAGTTTGATTAGTTACATCAATTTATTGAAAAAAAATATAGTCTCGGGATTCCCAACTTAATTTTACAACAGGAAACCCGCGCGCAAAGGTTTCAAATGTATGAAAACACAATTTGTTTTGGCCATATCTTCTTTCGGTCTTGGATTGTAAGGTTGGAACTAATAGGGATTATTACTGAGACTGTTACAAAGCCATGTGAAAATTGACCTTGGTCCCAAACGACCCCGTTCAAAGAATATGAATTTTTTTGAATTGCTCGTTTGGGAACTTTGGTAGTATGGGTTTATGAGGTTTATTCAGTTTTTTTTTGTGTTTTCTGCACAGTACTTCGTTATTAATACTGAGTACTCATTATCTACTATGTGGCTTAGGTAACGGAACCCCTAACGGAATAAATTCAATCAAAAGTGCCGTAATAAAAATTTTAATAGCTATTCTTATCTAAACTACTACACATAACGGACGACGGATGTGTTGTTTACTTGCTTGAATAATTATTTGACTATTGCTTAAAAGCCGCGCGCCATTAATAAAACTATTTTTCAGTGGACAACTTTTTATTTACGAAGTTTTCAGTATACAAGTTTTATTTATATCTGACATTAAATCAATTAGTAACGTTACCTTAACTGTTAAAAAAAAAACAAAAAAACAATGACAGTCAACATAATATTACAACTAAGGTATTTCGACCTTCATAACCTCGTCTAAAATTTAGGTTCCTGTTATAAAATTAAGTTGGGAATCCAGAGACTATATTTTTTTTCAATAAATTGATGTAACTAATCAAACTGATTACCAAAAACTGATTATCCAAGCAATTTTTTTTTCTAAAATCCTATGAAAGGGAGCCAGGTTTTCCGCCCACTGTGCGGCGGCGGGCGTGTCCAGCACGGTGTCGGTGCCGCACGCGGTGGCGTCGGTGCGGAAAAGACACCCAGACCCGAAATCAATTTAGTAAAACAGTTTTTCTCTAAATTGACCCGACTGGGAATTAAACCCGGGACCTCAGAGATGGCGCGACGCCAGACCCGGCATGCAAACAACTCGACCACGGAAGTTGTCAAAAAAAATGAAGCAATAATTCATAATGTTAGCAGGAAGGCTGACGTAAGCGCAAAATGAGTGGCAGCGGGCAGACGCTGGCTGCGCTGCGGGGCTTCGGGCGCATGGCGGCGTGGCGCGCGCACTTGTACGGCGGGCGCGCCGAGCTGCGGCTGGAGGCGGCGCGCGTGCCGCCGCTGCGCGCGCCCGACCAGCTGCTCGTGCGCGTGCACGCCGCCTCGCTCAACCCGCTCGACGTCGCCATGCTCGGTGAGAGCGCTTACACGCCACCGAATGAACGAAATGATCGCGCGTACGGTGTGCTCGCAGCACCGTTCGTCGCGTTCGGTTTTTTTTTGTCTAATGAAGTTGGTTCGGTTCGCAGACGGGTACGGGTCGCGCATTCTGAACGTGTTGCGGGCGGCTGCGGGCGAGGAGGGCGCGGAGGGCGTGGAGTTCCCGCTGGTGCCGGGGCGCGACTTCGTGGGCGTGGTGGCGGCGGCGGGCCCTCTCGCGCGGCTGCGGCCGGGCCGCCGCGTGTGGGGCGTGGCGCCGCCGCACCGCCCCGGCGCGCACGCCGACTACGTGCTCGTCAAGGACGAGTGGGTACGCCATACATCGCGATTCCGGCTCTAGTGTGACTTTTAACGATTACTTTAAAATTATAATACCTAACGCTTTTTGATTATGCTCCTACGAATAACGGTAGATCAAAATGAAAGCTCAAAATTAGTTCTAGAACACAAACTGTCGACGTTAATGGAACTAAGTCATCCGGTTCTCATGTAAAAATGGGAGTTCCACAAGGGTCAATTCTTGGCCCTTTTTAATTTTTGATATATATCAATGGCTTGCCATTCTTTGTAGAAAACTTCTGAGATATTGTATTGTTTGCAGATGATACTTCACTCATTTTTAATGTGACTAGACGTAAGAATAATTATGACGATGTTAACAATGCTCTCTCAGAGGTACTCAGTTGGTTTAGTGCGAATAATTTACAGCTAAACGCTAAAAAAACGAAATTGTATTAAATTTATACTACCAAATGTCAAGACCGAACAAACCGATGTTAGAATGAATGGTGTTAAATTAGATTTGGTAGACTCGATAGTTTTCCTAGGGATAACCCTTGACTCAAAACTCCAATGGAATCCGCATATATCGAATTTGGCCGGCAAACTCAGTTCAGCAGCATATGCGATTAGAAAAATTAGACAACTAACAGATGTTGAAACTGTTAGACTGTTTACTTTAGTTATTTTCATAGTGCCATGTCGTATGGCGTCCTTTTGTGGGAATTTACATTATTTTTTTCTTAATCCGTTATCTTTATAACTGATTGTATAATTTGATAACGACATGTTGTTTTGTAAATGTCGTTACTTCTATATTATTTTAAAGCTGTGGAGTTTCTTGTGCCCGCTCTTCTCCACAGCTAAAAGACTTCCTGAATGGGTTTTTCCTATGCCTATCCATCCACCCATAAAAAAATAAATTTAGACCATTCAAAATGCTTATTTTAAACTTACTGAATAAAGATATATTGATATTGATTTTTTTGATTTTTGAAGTCCTGCTTAAATTTAATTTAAAAAAAAATGCCAATTATGAAGAGTTTTGTTAGTTATAAGCCTAATAATTAAAAGTTCGTTCGTCAGTGTATTCACTTCCCGTCGAAGAGGAACAGACGTACGTGATCGTTCTTACGGAGGCGATCGGAAGGCCCGTGTACGCCATAGGCAATCTTATAAATCAGCATGCACGCGATAATGACTTGTGGTTAGGGCATGTAATACCGGGATTATTTTCATACCGGTATTGATACCGGTATTGAAATTTCAAATACCGGTATACCGAAATTTCGGTATTTTATCGGTATTTTCTTAAATACTGCTATGTAGTTACTGTTTAAATGATTCCAAGAACGATTAGTAAGTCTTGTTTGCGGAAAGTGATTAATCAGTTTTCTACGCTATATGGCAGAAACACTCAAACTATTTATCAACTCCTAAAAACCGCAAAATGAGTTAATAAAGTATAGGTGATTAAGAATACTAAAGAAAATATGTTTTTTGATCCAATAATTATTTATATTGTTTCATTGGCACGATATCATAATCAAATAGGTATTAAAATCAGTCTTACGCTCTAATGACAAGAAAACATGTAACAACAATTTTGTAGTCACAGCTTATATGGTGGATACGAACGTATTCAAAATCAAAATCTCTTTGTTCAGTAAACTTAAAATAAGCATTTTGAATCGTCAAAAGTTAATATGGATGGATAGGCAGCCGCCCACCCACCCCGTTTTGTTAAAACAAAATCAAATTAAAATAAAGGTATCGTAAAAGTATTTATTTTGAAACATAGGCGCAGGTCAAGTCCATCAATCAGGCAGATCGCGTTTGTTGGAAAATCGAACGAAGAAAACACAACGCGTCCAAACTTGAGTCGTTGAGCGATGATCTTATTTTGTTACATATTATGTAACTTGCAGCTGAAAAGGCCCTATCTGATTCAACGCTTGTGGGAGGTACTTATATAAAGCCTCATCTGCAGTATGAACAACACTATGAATCATAGAAATCGAGCGTTCTGTATAGTCTTTAAAGACCACACACAAAGAGTCGCGCGGGTAGGGCAGGAGTTGATCTCGCACCCTACGGGTAGCCGTAGCTATTGGCGGCTCGCTAAGGCCGTGCGGGCCAACTTCTGCTCTCCCTCGTTGCCTCCGTTGAAACATCCAGATGGCTCGTTAGCCTATCGACCGCTTGAGAAGGCGAACTTGTTGGCTGACCTTTTCGCGGCTAATTCGCGTATCGACGATTGTGGCGCCACCTTTCATAGCACATTGTGAGGCCACCATGTCTGCTATCAGGCAGTGTGATGTACGTGCCGTGCTGCGGTCGCTGGACGTGCGGAAGGTTAGCGGGCCGGATGGTGTTCCGGCGATTGTGCTGCTCAGATGCGCGGCTGAGTTGTCTCCTGTGTTGACACGATTGTTTAGGATGTCTTACGATACCGGTATTGTGCCGGTGTCTTGGAAGGAAGCGAACATACAACCCATCCACAAAAAAGGGGATCGGTCGGATCCAGCCAACTATCGACCCATCGCTGTAACTTCTGTGCTGTGCAAGGTGTTTGAGCGCATAATTAACTCTCAGCTCATTCACTACCTAGAGTATCACTCGCTGCTCCATGATCGCCAGTATGGGTTCAGACTCAAGCGATCAACGGGTGATCTTCTAGCGTACGTTACTCACGCGTGGGGTGAAGCGATGGACAAGCATGGCGAATCTCTGGCAGTTAGCCTTGATGTCGCTTAAGCTTTCGATAGAGTGTAGCATCGCTCCCTTCTTTCCAAGTTGCCGGCCTTCGGTGTGCCGTGCCCGTTTGTACTGAATAAAGATTTTTCATTCAAAACATAAAAATGCCGGAGTACCGCAGGGTTCTGTGCTCACACCTACTCTATTTCATCTGCATATCAATGACATGTTGTCCTTGGGCAATATTCATTGTTATGCGGATGACAGTACGGTGCATGAGCGGTACATAGGACATCCTGCGGCAAGCAAGCTGGTATCGTGGTGAAAAGGCAAGAACTGGTTGACAAACTGAACCTGACTCTCGATCGTATCTCCAAGTGAGGATCTGAAAACCTGGTCGAGTTTAATGCCAGAAAAACCCATGTTTGTGCATTCTTGTCCAAGATAACTCCCTTCCTTACTCCTCCCTCTCTTCAGAACTCTCCTTTACCCATTTTAGTGGACCTCAGCATTCTTGGCATGGACATCGGCCGTTAGTGGGTGTTATTTTAACTGCCTCCCGTAAGATGGGTATTCTCAATAAGGTGAGGCGGTTTTTCACTCCCGAGCAGCGCTGTTTGCTGTACAAAACTCAGGTGCGATCGAGTATAAAGTATTGTTCCCATCTATGGGACGGCTCCGCTAAATACCTCCTCGATGCACTTGATAGACTGCAAAGGCGAGCGTTACGCATTATTGGAGATGCTGAGGTTACAGCCTCTCTTGAGGACCTCCAGCTGCGTAAAGACATTGCTTCTCGCAGTGTCTTCTACCGATATTACTACGGAGAGTGTTCTAAAGAACTTTTTGATCTAATCCCGCCCTGTCCTTTCCTGTTCCAGACTACACGTGCTGGTCTTAGGAACCACCATCATACTGTGCAGAATATCAGCACTCGTACCAAAAAATTTAGCAAGTCGTTCCTTTGTAAGACCATTCGGCTTTGGAATTCTCTGCGCCGGCGCATGTGTTTCCCAGCACCTATAATCCCGGGTCTTTTACGGGGCGTGAAACGGCATTTATGTAGGCCGTCATGAATGGGTGTGCTTATTACCGTGCTTGTTCCACGGTGAGGAGTGCTCTTATTATTTTGGACTGCATCGGCTGCTTACCATCAGGCAGGATGTAGTCACTATGACGTGTCACAATAAAAAAAAACCTTTGCACAAACAGATAACTTTTTGAAATACCGAAATAACGGTATGAAATACTCAAATACCGGTATGAAAACACCGAAAAAAATATCGGTATATATTTTGGTATACCGGTATACCGGTATCCATGCCCTACTTGTGGTGGATGGCATTTCAAACATACGAAAAATTTTGCGCAGGCGGGGCCGGCGCCTGAGGCGCTGGACGACGCGGCGGCGGGCGGGGCGCTATACGCGGCGCTGAGCGCGTGCGCGGTGCTGCGCGCCGCGGGGCTGCGGGGGTGCGGGGGCGGGGGTGGGGGCGCAGCCGGGGCGCGTGTGCTGCTGCTGGGGCTGGGCGGCGTGGGGCACGCGGCACTGCAGCTGCTGGTAGCCGGCGGCGCGCAGGTAACTGCAGGCGCGCGGGGGCGGGGGCGGGTTCGCGGCGGGGGCTGGGCGGCGTGGGGCACGCGGCGCTGCAGCTGCTGGTAGCCGGCGACGCGCAGGTAACTGCAGGGGCGCGGGGGCGGGGGCGCGGCGGAAACGCGCGTGCTGCTGCTGGGGCTGGGCGGCGTGGGGCACGCGGCGCTGCAGCTGCTGGTGGCCGGCGGCGCGCAGGTAACTGCTGAGTCCAACGTCCATACAAAAATAGTCTATCTCCTTTGTAAATATTTACAACTGAAGTGCCGCAGCCAGTGTCGCAGCTGCACACAGAAGCATACGTCACCGCGTTGTATCCTCAAATATAAAATCCTGTGGAATACAACGTCATCATGCCGGAGCGCGTGTGCGAAGTTGCCGTTCCGCTGATGCGCGGCCACTTTCGGTTTGTATCTCGTGGACTGTTGCGCGACTGTCACACGCTATATAGCGCATCGCAATGCATCTGCGACACTGTCGGTGTGAACCTACGCGTAAAAATTCAAATATTACAAATGATGACGCACGCAGTCGCCATTGCGACGACGACAGCACGTGGTGTGTGTCAGCCTTGTTACGAATGTCCTGCGTGTTGCAGGTGGTGGTGGGGTGCGCGGGGGCGATGCGCGGGGCGGCGCGGCGGCTGGGCGCGGCGGCGGCGCTGGACCGGCACGCGGCGGGCTACGCGCGCGCGCTCGAGCAGCACGGCCCGTGAGTGCAGCGCCGGCACGCACGCAACAATATTATAATTTTTATGTTGTCATTATTCTCTTATTGCGATATTTACATTCAAATATCTCGGCAACGTGACACTTCGTGTGTTTAAAAAAAATGTCAACTGAAAAACGGACAAAGTGTCATGTCGGTCGGCATTCTATTCGGATTCGGTTTTCGGAAAAAAGGTCTGTTTACGGTTTGCGGATTTGGTTCCCATGGTTGGGACAGCCCAGACCGGATTATATAGTGTAAAAACAACCGCGATTATGGTGCGCGCATAGTAATCCTGACGTTCGGATTCGCGTTCGCGTTGATTGACTTTGTTCGATTCGGTACATGGCCGCATGCATTAGCTTGTGAAATAATGACTAGAAATGACATAATATCTGGTCAATCCCTTTGTAACCAGCCACCGGAGGCTATTGTGTGTCATTAATTGGACGGGCTAACGCTGACGGCAGCTTATATTCGGCACATTTGGCAGGCACTGTTAGCGTCGCGGGAAGACATTGCTTGTTGGCTTATCGGTTCCCTGTGATAAGTGGACACTGATCGGTGCAACGGACGTGTGTGTGAGCGATTTGGACGAGGCTCTTGGAGTCGGCAGGCGTACGAAGCCTCGAGCTTCGCCCCACACACAGCATCGGCGACACTCTGATCCCTGTTTCCTTCCTACCCAGCCCAACTCCTCATCCTAAGGTTGCCAGACGAGCTAAACGCCCGCGCATCGGTAAGTACCCTAGGTTAAGTGTCTGTGGTAGGGATTAGAGTAGCTTCAACGCTGCGTATCGCAGCCAGTTTCAGACCCCTGATCGGAGGCCTTAGAAGGTCCAGGGTCTCTCCTTACATCACTAAGTTTTATTTGTACTTGCACCAGGAGACCAACCGTTAGGTTATTGCAAGAAGTGCCAGACGTCCCTGCGCCAGCAAAATACTCGCGCAGGAGACCATCTGCGTTAGGTCTTGACGCCAAATCAGTGCCCGCCGAAGCGCGCTCTTCATTCGGTACTCATAAGACTAGTGTCTCGGGAGAGTTTCCCTGTGAACACGTGTATTTTACTGCCTGTTGTCCAGATAGGTAACCGGAGCTGTCAAGAACGCTCACTTCTCGTTGCACGAAGGGCACAACTCGCAGTTGCCACTGCTCGGGTCGTCGACTCAAAAGTCAACTCCCAAGTCAACTCCCAAGTGTCCAACTCTGTTGGCGGAGTAGTAAGCACACTCACTTCTAGGAACCCGTCCGGGCGCCTAGCCAGTTCCCACATCCTACGCGGCTGGCTGGACCGTAGGCTACAGCATCTAGGGGGCCGTCTCTACTAGTTCTCGAGATTAGTACCGGAGATGTCAACACCAGTCTAATGAGAACCACCGGACAAAGCTGCCAACTATAAGGGAAACTCACGTTCCCCGCTGGACTTTTCGCTGCTGGCCCTACAGAGACCGCTACTAGGCCCCGCTCGCTGTGCGCGAGTTTGGAAGTCCTGGCACACAATACCATGACAAACGAACATTCCCAAACTCTACAGCTAACCACAAGCCACTACGAGTCCAATCCACATCCGGATCCCGCCGGAGGCGCCGGTCAAGGCACAACCAGCGGGGACATGAACCGGAACCCCGTAGTACCCCTGAGTAACACAGCCGGACCCGTAGTGTCAGCTGCGATACCCTACCTATAGGAGTCGGTCGGTAGATCCAGGGTCTGTCTGAATCAATTGGTAGCAGGGCGTGGTTTAATTAAAACGACACGGCAGCCGGTTGCTTGAAACTATTTTGTGCTGTTCGGGAGGCCAGTCGAAGTAGCCGGCTTAATCCTTCCACTGTAGATTGTGTAGGTAGGTGAATAGTTTATAATTAGTTAATTACATTTAATAAGTTTTGTAATTACATCTAATTACATTGAATGTGTAATCATTGATTGTATGGTAGCGCTTGCATGCGCTAGTGACACAGGTGGAGCTAAATCGGTGCTCGTATTGTCGGGAGCCTGGGCATAACGTCACTCGGTGCGACGGGTTCGGAGCACAACGGGTGCAAGGACGTCGGATTATTGTACGGCAACGGGGCTGGTGTTTCATGTGCTTAGGCCCATACATGGCACAGCAGTGCTTACAAGCTGGGGCTTGCAATTTTTGTGGTGGTCGGCATCATGACTTCCTCTGTCTAAATATGCCAGGGAGTCAAACCACCAGCAAGGACTTAGTTTCTCGTGGAGAAGGGATGATCAGGGATCGCGAGTGAACTCCCCACCTTCGTCGCTGCCCCATCTCCCATCGGCTCGGCTATCTCCTCCACTTATGGAGTTCCCACGCCTGGAGCCACTTCCTCCAGTGATCGGGAGATTTGGGCAGCCGTATGGATGTGGTACTTTGCCTACCACAAAAAAAGGTCAACTGAAGAACGGACAAAGTGTCATGTCGGTCGGCATTCTATTCGGATTCAGTTTTCGGGAAAAAGGTCTGTTTACGGTTTGCGGATTTGGTTCCCATGGTTGGGACAGCCCAGACCGGATTATATGGTGTAAAAACAACCGCGATTATGCTGCGCGCATAGTAATCTTGACGGTCGGATTCGCGTTCGCGTTGATTGACTTTGTTCGATTCGGTACATGGCCGCATGCATTAGCTTGTGAAATAATGACTAGAAATGACATAATATCTGGTCAATCCCTTTGTAACCAGCCACCGGAGGCTATTGTGTGTCATTAATTGGACGGACTAACGCTGACGGCAGCTTATATTCGGCACATTTGGCAGGCACTGTTAGCGTCGCGGGAAGACATTGCTTGTTGGCTTATCGGTTCCCTGTGATAAGTGGACACTGATCGGTGCAACGGACGTGTGTGTGAGCGATTTGGACGAGGCTCTTGGAGTCGGCAGGCGTACGAAGCCTCGAGCTTCGCCCCACACACAGCATCGGCGACACTCTGATCCCTGTTTCCTACCTACCCAGACCAACTCCTCATCCTAAGGTTGCCAGACGAGCTAAACGCCCGCGCATCGGTAAGTACCCTAGGTTAAGTGTCTGTGGTAGGAATTAGAGTAGTAGACTATAGAATTTAAGTTTAGTTTATAAATCTTCAACGCTGCGTATCGCAGCCAGCTTCAGCCTGATGGGAGGCTTAAGACAAATACAAATACAAATACAAAATTCTTTATTTATCACAAACTTAAGTCTAGATAACAGACGTGGTGTCCTCAACTGCAAAAGTTTTAAACTGCAGCGCAGTGAGGGCGCCCTCTCCCAAACAGTAAATAAAGGTACCTAAAAACTATTACAGGCATATTATGCATAACAATTTTTGGTTTACAAATATATAAATAATGTGAAAACAAAAAGTGTGGGTGTGTGTGAGTGTATATATGTGTATGCTGTATGCGTGTGTGTGTGTGTGGGGGGGGGGGGGTGGGGGTGTGTGTGTAGGGGTGTGTGTATATGGATTTGCGTGTGTATGAGTGAGATACGGAGCTGCACATGTTACTGTATATGTTTTAATAGATTTTCTGATTGCTGGTATGAGAGTAACACAAGCCAAGCAAATAATTTACGTCGGCATGGACTTGAAGCCAGGTGATAAATTAGGAGTTCTTTGTTGGCATAGTTATATAGCATACCACTAAGGTGTAGGTAGTGGCGAGCAGCAGTTGCAGTGTTACGTCTCATAGTAGGACATACTAAGTCTCCTCGGCGTTTTGTATTTGAAAACTGACAGTTAAAAATTAGTTCAGTGTGCTTCTGGAGAATAGTTTGCTGTATGAACAGTCTTCGAATGGATAGGACATTACAGTCTGCAAATAGGCTATCAGTTGGATAACGAAAAGGCTTGAATGTCATTACTTTTAAGACAGCTCTCTGAGCCACCTCCACCTTTAACATGTGTGTTTGCGCAGCTGCTCCCCACACTGTGATGCAGTAAGAGATAACTGACTGCGCAAGCGAGAAGTAAATCATTTTCAGTAGAGCAATGTCGGCAATATAACGCAATTTTTTAAACACATCGATTAATTTTCGGATTTTTGGCGTTAAAGAAGCAGTTTGATCCCTCCAGGATAATGATGGATCAAGCCATACACCAAGGTACTTAATGTTTGGAACACGTTCTAGAATTGGGCAGCCACAAGAGATATCAGGAGACATACAAGCATGCACACGAACCGTAAGATGATCTGGTGGCTGAGTCCTCTTGGTATAAGAGAAAGTCAGGCATTTACTCTTTGAGACATTTAAGGTTAGCAGATTTGAGTTTAACCAAAGAGTGACGGTTCTCAACGCTAATTGAGCATAACTATAAACTTCGTTCCAATCCTTCCCTGAAACAAGGATGGCTGTGTCGTCGACATAAGTAATCAGTTTACAGTTTTTCATATAGAGGTCACATAGATCGTTCACATAAACGAGGAATAATGTTGGACCGAGGACACTGCCCTGAGGGACTCCGAATATGATATTTTCCTCCTCACTAGTAACGTTACCGATCACAACAGCCTGCCTACGGTCCGAAAGATAACTCCCAAACATCTCCAGTGATGAACCTCGTATGCCAACCGCTTCCAACTTTCTTAAAAGGATAGGAATGGAGACAGTGTCAAATGCTTTAGAGAGATCCAAGAATACACCCATAGCCTGTCGTCCTGCATTTAGATTTCGAGTGATTTCCGTAGTAAGGCTTAGTACGGCGTCCTCAGTAGATTTCTGTCTTCTAAAACCGAATTGATTGTCTGATAGTATATTATGTTTGTTAAGGAAATCGATCAGTCGTTTGTTGAGAAGTTTTTCAAATATCTTGGATAATACACTAAGAACTGAAATAGGTCTATAGTCGTTGACACTGTCTTCATCCCCAGCCTTAAAGATTGGGTGAACTAAGGATTTTTTGAAAGCTGTAGGAAATACACCGTTTGCAATGCATCTATTGAATAGAACGGTTAGAACAGGAGTAAGTATTTGTTTGGATGCTTTAACAACTGAGGTTGGAATTCCGTCCCAGCCTACAGCGCAGTCATTTTTAAGATTGCAGATAATATTTTCGATTTCTCCATCATCAACGTCGAACAGTGCCATGGATTGATAGGTGTTGCTGAGAGAAGTTTTTATAGAGTACGTGTCATTTGGTGAATTACTGGTATTATCTTTAGTGATTTTAGATGCAAGGTCCTTACCTACATTTGCAAAAAATCTGTTTACTTTATTTATGTCTAGAGATGCATCATGAGCTGTTCTTAATAGTTTATGCGATGGATTTTCTTTGCGGTTTAAATATGTGACCTTTTTAATAATCTTCCATGTATCTTTGGGGTTATTTTTGACTTTGGATAACTCATTACGTTCGTATTCTGATTTTATTCTCTTTAGTAAATTATTACAGTAAGTTCGATATCTAGTAAATATAACTCTGTTCATTTCATTTTCTTTATTCTTTAAATAGTTCTTGTGAAGCTTATCTCTATGGCGTATACATCGCAGAAGCCCAGGGGTCAACCAAGGTTTGATTATTCTTTTACGACTTGGAGTTTTAATCTTTAGAGTGTACTGTTTAACAAGCGAAGAGATAGTTTGGACAAATTTTGTGACAGCCAAATCTGCATCCTGGGTCGCCATTATGTCAGTGAAGTCAGTTTTTTTAAGGGTAGATACAATGGTAGGTATATCAATTTTGGTGGTGAATGTATTTAGGGTTTTAGCTTTAGGTTTTAAATTGGTTATAAACAAAACAGGAGCATGATCAGTAATGTTAGTATCAACTATTATCGATGTCGGAGTTGAGGGAGAGCAATATATGAAGTGATCCAAACAACTTTTTTCTCGTGTAGGGCTCGTATATGCCGGGGCAAGGCCATGGGATGCTAAGAGGTTAAGATAACTTTCGCTATCTGCAGTAGGCATGTTAATGTTAATATTTATATCCCCAGTAACCACTACAGATCTTTTCCCTTTAATTTCATCCAGAACACAGTTTAGGCCTTCAAGAAATTTGTCAATTTTCCTATAGGAAGGGGACCGATATAGAGCGATAATCGAGATGTTTTTAAGCTGTAACAAGGCGCAATTTGCTTCCTGAAAGTTTGGAGTTGTCACTTTGCATAAAATACCTTGCCGAATATATACAACTACTCCATCATTTTGTAATGTAAATTTAGAACTATAATGTGTAAATCCTGGAAGAGAAGGAATGATGGGACAGGCTTTAGTCCAGCACTCAGTTAAGACTATAATGTCAATACAAATTTTCATACGAAGTAGTAAAACTGTAAACTCATCAAAGTTATGATTGATACTACGAATATTTAATTGTAGGATTTTTAAACTGTTTTCATTGTGTTTGTTAAGCAAGTTTGGCATCTCTTCGGGTATCGAAGTAAAAACATTGGTCTCAAACAGTAGATCCATTTCACGGTCTATGTTTAAAATGTTGTCACTCATAATATGAATTAAAAAAGAACATTGTATTAATAACGAGTAAGTAATGAGAAATATAGCAATATACTTGCATTTTTTGGGAATTTAGAGTCATAGATCTATTATTATTTAAGTTATAGTGAAAAAAGTGGTACAGCTGTGTGATGTGTTGTGTAAAATGTGTGAGATGTGTGTATAAGTGTATGTAGGTAATGTGTGTGTGAGTGTGTTGAGTGAACGATAATATGTAGTAATTTACGGCATAGGTATTATAAAAAGATTGAGAAATTATATAAAACAACAAAGATGAGAATATTAATTGGCATAAAACTGAGAAAAGCAAGACAAAACAATCTAATAGCATTTGTGCTTGGACATAAGTATTTAGAAATAATACTAGTCACAGAGGGTGGTCAAAAACTCTTAAATCGCTTTCGTTTGAAACTTTGATTAATCTATCTCCGTCACGTTTCCTTAGAAAAATCTTACCGCCTGTTACTCAACAGTACTTGAAGTCATTCATTTTTGCAAATTCCCGGGATAGATAAAATAACTTCTTTTGCTTTGTGGAGAGATTATTTTCTGAGATGAATATTCTCTTTGCTGGGCCACTAATTTTCAGTTTTTCTGTAGTCAGATAGTTGTTTGATTTTACCTTTCCCCGATAGGCGGCAATGATTTTTTCTTTAGTTAGTACACTTCCGAGATCCACTATGATGGTACGGTTATCCTGCTGTTTCGAGCTGATTCTAAAAATATCTCTTATGTCGCTTTGTTGAATACCAATGTTCAGCTCCTTACCTATATTACTAACAGTCTCTACGAGTGATTGCTTTGATTCAGTCTTCAGTGCAGGAACATTTCTTATCTCGATACAAGAAGCTCTCACATAACGCTCGTCATTTTCAATTTTGTTTTCCAACATGGTGATTGTTTGTCGATAAGAGTTTTGTTCGGCTTCTAACTTATTAACCTGGGCTGTTAGCACCTCGTTTTGTTGTGCCAGGAAGTCCAAGGAGGACTTAATGTCCTGTACTGATTGCAGCAATTTATCATACCTAGTATCCTGCTGCCTCTGAAACTCACTCAACATAAGCCGCATATCCGACATAAATCTTGAAAGATTGCCGTCACATTCTTCGCAATCTAACGTTTTAAAGGCATCATAATATGTGGGATTGTAGTACCAGGCACGCAGAAACAGCAAGAGTGCGCAGATGTATAGTAACAACCTCTTCACGCGCGCCGCCTACTGTAACGCGCGCCGCCCACTGTAACGCGCACCAAACCCAAGCGAAGGTACCAGGAGTGCATAAAGCACAAAGCTATAAACTTGTCGCACCGTCACAGGCGGGGGATAGTACCTTGTCACAGCAGCCAGCGGGCGAAACACGATTGGTTAGGGGGTGGGGCGTTCGTCGCTTGCGCACAGCCAGGAACAATACAAGGCGGCGGGGCTTACTTGTGAATGGGCGCAACGCAGAAGCAGGTGACCGTAGTAATGGCGGCGTTGAAGAACCTCTTGCAGATTTATGTAATCCTATTTTTTAACTTTGTTTTATTTGCACTAATTTTTAATATTTATTTTAAATTCGGCACAAATAAGGTTTGTAATACGTCTGCTCGCCATCGATGTCCGGGAGGAAGGGAGATCCAAGATCTGTCTGAATCATCGTGCGTGCCAAATTACCATATAAAATCGTTACATGGGTATTTGTTTAATCGAAGAGTGATGCAATGTATAAAGCTGTGTGTGCCGGACCGGTACGTGTGGTGCAGGCGTCGTCCACCACTGCTGGAGGTGCCGAGGGCACGGACTAACGTTTGCCGTTGACCCGAGCCTTTCGCACTGTTAATAGGGTAGCTAATGATGTTGATATATTTAACTGCTCTCTGAATGAATTCACAAAAGTCACATTGTTCGTTCTTTGTTATAGAAATAGTTAGAAAGTAAGTAAATACACAGCGTAGTTACTCACTCTACTGAATATGTCCTGAATAATTCATCTTTTGTAAGTTTGTAAATAGATAAATAAAAAATATTCGATCGTAAATAGGTTGGGTTAGGAAATTTTATAAGTGCTCGTACTATCGCATTGGGTTTTTATCTGTAATGGTAGTATTAAGTTTTGTCGTTTCAAATAAATAATAAATAAATATTACCGGTGGATGCAGCTACGAGGCGATCGTGGACTGCGCGGGGCTGGGCGGCGACGAGGCGGCGGCGCGGCGCTGGCGCTACGGCCGGTACGCCACGCTCACCACGCCGCTGCTGCGGCACACCGACGCGCTCGGCCTGCCCGCCGGCGCCGCCGCCGCCGCCGCCGCGCTGCTGCGCCAGTGCGCCGCCGCCGCACCCGCCGCACCCGCCGCGCCCGCCGCCGCCGCGTGCTCACCGCGCGTGCGCTGGGCGTACTTCGCGCCGCGCGCGAGTGACATCGAGGAGCTGCGGCGCCTCGCCGAGCGCGGACAGGTGAGTGCGCCGCGGCCCGCTCTAACGCTTACCCGACACGAATGTTCAAAGCGGCATGATCTTTTCTCGGGAACCGAGCATGGTTCCAGAGTTTAATCCACAAAGCAAATATAAATAGGAGGTAGCTTAAGCGACAGTGCACTGTGGTGATTTTCTGAGCCGACTGTGTCCTGACGTCATCACGGCGGGCGGGACTCGACCGGTCTCGAGCGCTGTCGCTGTAGACATAACGAGAAAACACTACGCTAGCGACACTATTTAAATAATGGTTTTCATAGTTAAGATTGAAAGAAACTGTTACGTTAGAGATCGTGTCGCTCCTGGAGAAAAGGAAGAAGATCCCAAAAGGAATATATTTAAAAGTAAACAATAAAGATAAATACGTACAAAACCAAACCTAAATCACCCTAAATTAAATTCAATTACATTAAAATAAAATATCTATTTTTGATTTACTTCCCTATTTTGTTAGGGGGTTAGTGACAATTTTTCTTAAATATTAGGTCCGTTATGAAATATGAAATAGTGGCCCAGCCGCTGAACTCCTTATAGCATAACTCTGCTATTAAAAAATGTATGATTTAGAGGTCCAAATCGCTAAACCTCTAGACCATAGCATTCTCACTTTCAAACTATTAAACTGTACCTAATGCTTATTTACTAAGATAAAAGGACTTACATCTAATGAAGCCGGTGAACGCCAATCCTTGGCTCAGCGCCGCGCGTCCTCGAGTGTAGTGTTCGCCGCGCCGCCGGCTGCTGTTGACTGCACCCGATAAACGTCTCCTGGACGCCGGTGATGAACGGAGAAGCCCTAAGCTCCCGTCTACACCTCAGTACTGACCCCAGACAAATATGATGATCCTTCACCTTAGTAGAACCGCATCCTAGCGCGGCTGCAGCACGTAGCCCAGCCCAGCAGTGGGACTGCACTGTAATAAGCCGATGCCCCGTAACACCGTGCACTTAACTATTAATAGTTCACAATCCGGAATCCACTACGGAAGCTGGGCCTGTTTCTTGTTTTATATACCTACGCGCCAATTGAGCGTTAGGGTTGTCCTCTTATTTTTGTAAAATTGATAAAGTTTTTGTTTAGTTAGCAATGTATCTCAGCTAGTTAGCGCTTTTTTTGAGATAACTAGCAAAGCTTATTGGTTGTCACTTTTTATTTTTATAAAATTAAAAGGTATTTTTCTATTATTTATCAAAACGTTTGTTTGGGTTCTATAATGATTAAATAATCGAATGAGTTGACTAGTTTACAAACAAAGTTGTGTATTTAAAAAATCTTTAATATTTTAAGAAGTCTTTATTTTTCGTTAGTTATTATAAATTACTCACTGAAAAATACTTTCGCCTGCTACGACACGTTCGAAAAGCTTTATTATTAAATTTTATAGTGTAAAAAATTCTCATTCTAATAAATAGCTTTTTTAAATAAATCATCGGTAAACATGGACACGGCACTATAAAACTGATTTTGTCTACTTCTTTATAAATTAATACAGCTACTTTACAATTAATGTGTTCTCTTTGAAAACAACAGCGAAAACTTTCGTCCATTTTCTCGATATATTCAATGAAATCATCCGGTGGTACAATTAGTAAACTCCGGTTAGACACACAGATCTGATATCGATATTTAGAGCAATCGGTCGAATAACTAAAAAGTTCAAGATGGAGGCTATTCTGTCTCATACTAATAACGGAGTCGTTGTCAAAAACCACACAGCTCCCCAGATATCGATTTTCAAAGCAATCGGTTAAATAACTAAAAAGTTTAATATGGCGGCTACTTTTTCTCATTCTAATAACGGATTCATTGTCAGAAACCACACATATCCTCAGATATCGATTTTTAAAGCAAAGTTTATTAACGATGAAGTTTCGTAGTATGAATTCTTATTATTTTTAACCATTAAAATAACGCGCGCTCAAAAAATATACGTAAGTACTCCAAATATCACCTAAACAACCAAACGATTTATTTAAAAGAAAAAGCTATTTATTTATTAATAATAAATCCTTCTTCTTTCAACATCAGCAGGAAATTTAAAAAACGAAAGCTCCGGTTTTGAAGCAGCCGTATACTCCGCAATACACTCGCGGCATTTTTAAAAATCGCGCGCACAGCGCCCGCAACATGCTACAGTGAACACTCGGTTCGACGCCACACGCGCTACTGAGAGCACTGCGATGTCCGCTTAGGGGCCCTGTAAAGACGTGCGTCTGTGGGCGTGCGTCGATTCGAGCGTTTGTACGTAGCTTCCTTACTGCTTTAGCTCATATTTATACTGTGGCTGTAGGTACCTACATTATTCTGTGACATCGGGATAGACTCCAAGCAACGTTACCCAAAACTCACACGTAACACATGTTAATACTCCGCTGCGAGAAACAAAATCCACCTATGCGCTAGTTTGGCGTATTTGAAATAAATAATTTTTTTTTTACAACTTTCACACTATTCATTCGGCCCTAAACTGAGCGTAGCCTGTACTATGGCGACTGATAACAGATAAACATACATAAATACTAATTAACATCCATGACTCAGTCACAAATTGCTCGTACTCATCACACATGTGTTGCTAGCGGGATTCGAACTCGCAATCGTGGGTTTCGCAGTCAGGGTCGCTGACCCACTCGACCACCCGGCCGTCGTTTTTAGTTATAGTTACACAATTACAAATTACCTACCTAGCACGATTAGTTTAATAGCGAGCGGGGGACATTTCCAAAAATCGGAGCGAATCCGTGTAGGTAAAGCTAATAATTTAAAAAATTATAGAAACTAACTTAAAATTAATTTACAATCTACGGTTCCGGACTGCCTATATAAAGTAATGAGCGAAATAAAAATTAACGTAAACAGGGAAGGTAAGTACCTACTGCTTGGCTTCGCTTCAGTGGAAATGCACATAGTATAAGATGTGAGTAGGTAGGTACCTAGGTATTGTAAATAAATAAAACTCATAGATAATTTGTCTGTTTTTATTTAAATGCTTTGACTATTCACAACTAATTGACATCCCATCACATTGTTCGGGCTTTGGACTGACAAGTTAACACAATTCGTTAGTTTTAGCTTTTACCAAGATTGAAATAAGTAATGTAGCTATGTAAAGTTTACATTAACTTGGCGTGTTTAAAAGTCTAAATTCATTGATGTTTACAGATTTACATATTTACAAGTTGTTGATTACAGGTTCTAATTTACACATTTACAAGTTTAGTCCTACCTAACTAAACTTAATCACATTAACTAAACCTAATCACGTTCAACACTCCTGCCCACACATTTACACTAAAACGGTGTTGGAAGTGGTCCGGCCGAAACACTCGCGGATTGTTGTGATGTGGGAAGTCGGGAGACGAAATGATACGACGAACGTTGGTTCTTAACTCTTATTTATTTAGGGAAAAACAGTGTTTATATAGTATTTTAGAACAAAGGAAAGCATTGACTGCCAGTTCTGGGAAATCGGTACAAAGTCCTAAATTAGTTGCATTCCATCACGTATAACAAAACAAATGATTCTTATGAGTCATGATGCCGTGACACACTACATTGTACTCGCACCAGTAATGTACATTAATGGGTCCCTCGCGCGTAAACGTGCACTCATCCGTCCACAGCACGTTGTAGGTAGGGCTCCGCAGCAACCAACGGCAGAAGTCGACCCTAGGCGCGTAGTCCTCTGGCAGCAACTCCTGGACTCGAGTGAAGTGGAAGGGATGGTAACCTTCGCTGCGCAGAAGCCGCCACACGTAGTACTGGCTTACGCCAAACATACGGGCAGCGTCTGCGGTGCTCGTCACTAGGTGCCGATGGAAGAAATCCAGCGCGTCCTCCTCGGGGCGCACTAAGTATCGTGGCCTCCCAGAGTCGAGATGTGACTGGACCGCTCTCCCTAAAGCGCTGCACGGCTCCAAGGTCCAAGTATGGTGCGAATGTTAACTTCGCGTCCGTATCACTCGCCGTACAGTACTTGTGTCCGCAACATAATTTCACCTGCATCATGGAAGCAGATAGCCATATTCATGTACTCCTGTGATGAATATCGGTACGGCATTTTAAAAACTTTCGCGAATACACCAGCGACTGCGATTAGTGTAGTGCGATAGGTATGTTTGGCGTACTGACGATCGGGCGGGCGGCGCGGCACCCCGGCCGGGGCGCGTGGCGGGTGAGGCGAGGGAGGATGGCTTTCGCTTTCTCGCTCGCTCGGCGCGGTGGTAAGCGGTGCGGTGGTGTAGGCATTGCGGCCTCTCTTCTGTTTCGGCTCGTGCCGTGCGTAAGGGCTGTTTTATTTTACTTTTTAATCGAAAAGTCTTTTGGCATTTTCCTTGAAAACTAGTGTAAAAACATTTAAGGTTTTTTCATAAAAATAGTTTATTTATGCTGTTTAATTTATCCTTAAAAGATTTTCGGTTGATAAAATTTAACCTTATTTAAGAGATAACATTATATTTTTTTTATTTCACTTGTTTAGAACAGTAGTTCAATCGATGAGCTCAAAAAATGGCCTTCGCGGCGCACTTTATGAAAATCTTTTTCTGCAATTTTGGGTTTAATTAAAAAGTTAAGCAAAATTTACAAAAAGCGAGGCCGCTACGCACTATTTCAATAGCTATTCTACTCTATTCAATAAGTCATAATTGATAATGTATTTTTTTAAAATTTTATACTAAGCCCGGCTAATGACCCCACTCCACCTGATGTTAAGTGGAAATGAGGTCCAGGCGCGAGGACAACTGGTGCAGCGTAAGAGACGTAGCATCAGTCATCCTCACTCTGCCGGCCCACAAAGTGCTTCTTCACGCCTCGTTTGAAGGACCCTATGTCGTAGGTAGAAGGGAATACGAGTGCTGGTAGACTGTTCCATCTTTTGGAAGTGCGGCAAAGAAACGAGTCACCAAATTTCTTTGTGCGTGATGGAATGTTAGAGACTGTAAATTGGTGACTCCGGAGAGCAGCACGCGTACTCCTATGGAGGAAGGGAGAAGGAGGGATGAGGTCAAAGAGTTCTTCAGAGCACTCGCCATGGTATATGGTGTTTTTGTTTCTGAGATCCATAACGCCAAAATTGGCCATTTTACGCAAAAATCACAGTCGAGATGTAATAGGCCTCTTAAACAAAATTACGTGCATCATCATATCAAAAAATGCAAGTCAGTGTCCTGCGTCACCGCGACGTCACAAAAATCACAACTGACTGCCGTTCTGTCATGTCACATTAAACATACAATAAATAGCGTTTTGTTATACTGCGTTTTATTCCAAACATCCCCGCCGTTCCGCTCGGAAGGCTCAGACCGCTAGCTCATTCAACCGGGAAAAGAGAGTATGTTTACAGCAAGACCTATAGTACCATAAAATTAACACAAACATTAAAATAGAGTTGTGCGATAAGCGACGGCATAACAATTTTTTTTGCAAATACAATGCAAATCTCTATAATAAAAAAAGAGAACACACAGAACCTACATCAGCGTTGAAATAATAGTTCACTTACACTCCTCTTGAAAACAAAAAGCTAATTTGAGAAAATATCCACCTCATTTAAGCATTTATTACAGAGGTTACATGCTCGCCTAAAAAAGGTATTTCTTGCATAATTTGTGTGACAGTTCGGTATATAAAAAGTATCTTTAGAACGTGAGGAGAATCGAGGAACTTTAAGCGTAATTTTCTGTAGGAGATCAGCGGAGTCAATATGATTATTGACTATTTTGTACAGAAATATAGTATCCAAATACTGGCGTCTACGAACCAAGGATTGTACATTATGTCCCTTTGCACTGTCTTCATAGCTATTATGATAGAGACCGGTGCGATAGTCTAGTGACTTTAAGAATTTATGTTGCACTCTTTCTATCCTGTTTTGTGGACAGAATACTGTGGGCTCTAAACCACGCTACCGAACTCCAGGACACTGCGAACATAAGCATTATATAGTATCTTAAGTGTACTACCCTTAGTGAAAGACCTTTCAAGACGAAGGATCAAACCCAACTGCATGTATGCCTTAGCCACTATGTTGTCAATGTGTGTTGAAATTTAGCTTTGAATCCAAGGTAATTCCTAGTTCGCGAATGGAATTTACACAGGTTATGTTCTGATCAAAAATTCTGTAATTAAATACAATGGGACTATTTTTACGAGAGAAGGTTATTACATAACACTTTTCTAAGTTTAATATTAAATAATTATCCTCACAAAACCGTTCAAACATCTTTAAATCCTGCTGTAATTGCCCACAATCACCATGATTTCGTATTATTTTATATATTTTTGTATCATCTGCGTACATAAATTTTTTTTTTATTGGCAACGGGTAAGCGCTTGGCCTTCATCTCACCTGATGGTAAGTGACGATAAGGCCGAAGGTGGAAGCGCGCTTCACCCGGAATCCTCAACCGCTGAGGAACTGGCTATCTTATCTCAAACTGCCGGAACACAACAATGCTATAAACATCGTTGTTATGGCGACAGACTTAGATAAGATGGTGGTAGCTAGCCAGGCGGACTTAACAGCCCTACCACCAACCAAACCGAGCACACAAAGATGTACCCCCCGCTGGGATTCGAACCCGGGACCTCTGGGTCTGAAACCGGTGGCTTAGCCACTAGACCACAGATGCGATAATGAGAGTTGGCAAAACACCCTTGTGGAACACCTGAGGGGATATTTAGGAATCCCCACTGGTAACACTTGAGTGCAACAGCTTGACTGCGATTACTAACGTACGATTCGATCCATCTTAGCAAATCACCATGTATACCGACCCTTACTGGTTCTGCACTGCATTTATTGTTAAGGGACACGTCATTACTTGCTAATTATATCATAGACACTACAGGTGTGTGAATGCCTTAAGAAATTTCCGAATAAGAATATAATTATTACTGGTGAATTTAATATTGGCATGCTTAAAACAAACGAATCGACCATAACGTTTCGCGACTTATTAAAACAATACAATTTAAACTTGAACATTAATAGTCCAACAAGAGGTGAGGCGTGCCTGGACTTAATAATAAGTAACGTTGAGAATGCCATTGGTTTTGTTCTGCCGTTATGGCTATCGGACCATGACACTGCTCAAGTGTTAAAGTTTAATATTAAGCATAAAAAGGAAATCCCTCAAACTATCTTTGTTTTTAAAAGTTGCAATTCATTAGTTAAATATTAAAAAGTTTAAAAAATATCTAAGTAGTCTTTCGTTTTCTAATGTCTACAGTCAAAGTGACTTTAATGCAGCTTTTAACGATTTTCATGAAATGTTTACTCTTTTATACAAGCTGTGTTTTCCGAAAATAAAAGTTAAACGAACATTGCCCTCTAAGCCTAGATGGATATCAAAAGGCCTCAAAAAGAGTACTATTTCTAAGAGAGCACTTCGCTATAAGTACTACTCGACAAAAACCAGTGAAAATAAATCGAATTATTTAAAATATAACAGACTATTGAATAAATGTATTAATTATTCTAAAAGAGTTGCCAACCACAAATATGTGTCAAGGAGCAACAACATCTGCAAAGCAACTTGGTCTGTTATAAAAATGAAACTTTTGGACTTAAAATGAAACTTAAGTCTTGTAAAGATAAAGTTAGTAAAGTTTTGGCTTTTCTTGTAAATCTATCATTTCAGACTGGACAGTTTCCTGATATACTAAAGTTGTCAATTGTGAAACCGTTGTTCAAGAAACATAGCAATTTTATCAGTGTACTCTAAATTTTTTGAAAAAGCTATGCTCGCTCAGCTTACCGCCTTCTTGAATAAATTCAACATAATTAAACCAAATCAATACGGCTTTCAAAAACATAAATCGACAACATATGCAGCCTTTGACCTTGTAAATAGTTTTACAAAATGTCAACAAAAATGACTTTACGACGGTTTTGTTTCTCGATATGTCGAAAGCTTTCGACTGCGTTCCACATGATGGATTACTTAAAAAACTAGAGTGTATTGGAATTCTGGGGCTTGTCTTGAATTGGATAAAATCGTATTTATCTAACAAAGTCAATGTGTAGAAATAACTCAATTAAACACAAGAAAAATTGTTGAAATACATCGCTCAGACTTCAAATATAATGCTATTGGCGTTCCGTAAGGAAGTGTTCTCGGTCCTTTATTATTTCTCTTGCATATTAATGACTTGCCAGACATAACGGAACACAAAACTGTATTATTTGCTGACGATATTACTATGATAGTCACACAGTAATAAGACATCTTTGTTAGAACAACATAAACGCGACATTACTTCTACACTGACCCTGATAATTAGATGGCTCCAAGACAACAACCTTAAAATAAATATATGAAAAACAAATTTAATAAATTTTAATAATTTTAAAAATCAATCTGTTGGCATAGATTATAACGGACAAATTCTGCCTAATGCTACTAATGTAAAATTTTTAGGCTTAATAGTTGATCCCAAATTGAGAACAAATTAAATAGTTTTTCTTTTGCTTTATATAGACTAGCCAGAGTCACAAGTCGAAGCACAGCAGTTACAGCCTACTTTGCATATGTCGAGTCAGTTTTAAGATACGGATTATTGATTTGGGGAAATGGCATCGACATAAAGAGGTTGTTTTTAGCGCAAAAACGATGTATCAGATCCATATGCAATCTGAGGTCTGACATATCATGCAAGCCCTACTTCACATCCCTCAATATATTGACTCTGCCTTGCCTTTATATACTAGAAGTTGGAATCTTTGTTTTTTCTTTATAACGACTCGTCATAGTGACTGCATCCTGCCTGATGGTAAGCAGCCGATGCAGTCCAAAATAATGAGAGCGCTCCCCACCGTGGAATAAGCACGACAACGAGTGCACCCATTCATGACGGCCTGCATAAATGCTGTTTCACGCCCCGCTTAAAAGACCCGGGACTGTAGGAGCTGGGAAACACATGCGCCGGCAAAGAATTCCAAAGCCGAATGGTCTTACAGAGGAACGACTTGCCAAATTTTTTGGTACGAGTACTGATAGTCTGTACAGTATGATGGTGGTTCCTAAGACCAGCACGTGTAGTCCGGGAGAGGAAAGGAGAGGGCGGGATATCAAAGCAAATGGTTGTTTACACGGGCAGGTCAGTTGTATCAAAGAAATACGCGTAAACCAAACAGGCTAGTATTGGAAACTACTCTGAAGACAGCACGATATGAAAGGAATAGTTATGCTATGTGTATAAAAATATTCGATAAGATTCCTGACCATTTTAAGGATATATTCCAATCAGTCGTTTCAAATTCCTTTTGCTTAAATGGTTATTGGAAAAGGCTTTTTACTCGACAAAGGAATTTTTGGAACACTAACTCCATGTTCATTCTTCAGTCATTATTGTGTCACATTTATTTTATATTATATATATATATATATATACAATATATATATATATATTTTTTTTCTTTGTACTCATTGACATTTTTGACACAATTTATTAGTTTGTTTCATTATTTAATTTGTGTTGTGCTATTTTGGACATTTTTATTATTGTACGTTTTTATTTTTGGACTTGCTTATTTTTTGACATTCTTATTTTTGGACGTTTTTAGTTTATTAATTTTTGGACATTATTATGATTTGAATATTAGTTAGTATTGCAAACTTTGTGATTTAATGCGAAGTTTAATGTTAAATTTAGATGGTATTCTAAATATTTGCATGCTATGTTATATGGCTAAATAGGTATATGTCCCATTTTATTTTTATAACATCAAAATGTAATTACCCTATTTATTATTATATCCTTTATTGCACAGAAACACATTAACAAAAGTGACAAGAGACATTGTATGCAAAGGTGGACTTATCTCTAAAAGAGAGCTCTTCCAGTCAACCCAGAGAGTGTGCGACAAAATGTTAGAGGGGTGACACAAAGTGCAACAAAAAAAAAAGACAAAATTACCTAGACCTATAAATACACACATCAAAAGTGTCTAGGGATCAACATATATTTTTGCAATAACTTTTCTCCTGATTGATATTAATTAAAATTTTCTTTAAGGATTCATCAAATAAAGTGTTTTCGTTTGTCTACAGTAACGATAAACCAAGTCACCTTTGCATTAATAAAGAAAATTGCCATTTTCCTAATAAAGGGATTTTTGACATTTGAACCACTAACATTAAAGTTCGAAAAAAAGACTGAAAAAACAGTTTTCTTTAAAATTTTATTGGGTAACTTAAACAATTAATAATCCGTGTTTCTACCGCGAACACTAACAACACAAGAACATCGGTTTGGCATACTCAAAATGAGTTCATCCAAATCACGCTGTGGAATGGCCGCCCATGTTCGTTGCAACAACAAAAAAAGGTCTTCTTGCGACTGGATACCCTCCATATTCGGCAGAGCTCTTCTCTGTAGCATATCCCATGCATGCTCAATCGGGTTCAAGTCTGGCGACTGAGCAGGCCAGGGCATGACATTGATGTTAGCTGCGGCGAGAGTCTGTCTTACAACTCTTGCGGTGTGCGGTCGTGCATTATCATGCATTAACTGAAATAAGGGACCGATTTGCACTTGTAGAGGAACGATGACGTCTGATACAATCGTCTCAGCATAAATTTGAGCGTTGAGGTTGCCTCTGATCCAAATCAACTCAGTTCTTCCGCCGATCCAAATACCCGCCCATACCATGATGGTTCCACCACTATAAGGATGGACTTCCTGGCAGGATTTTAATCGCTGTTGGCGTCCAGGGGTTCTCCAGTGTCGTATACGTCTTGTATCCGGTCTCATACCAAAACGAGACTCATCAGAAAAGCACACGAAACGCCATTGTTCTTCTGCCCAATTTCTGTGTTCAAGAGCCCATTGATATCGAATCCTACGATTGTGCATTGCTATAGGTGGTACCCTTAGCGGTCTTCTGGAATGAAGGTTCACTTCATGCAAGCGGTTTCTGACTGTTTGGTCGCTAATTAAGTTCCCTGAAGAGTGATGAAGCCTCACGGCTAACATCATGGCGGTTATTGTTGGAGCTCTTCGAGTTGTGATTTGAATGTATCGGTCTTGTCTCCGTGTGGTGCAGCGATACCGTCCTCCATGGCGCTCAGCCACGGTACCAGTGCTTCGGTAACGTGTCCAAAGTCGACTGATAACACTCTGACTTGTATTCAGAGCTAAAGCCACAGTACGTTGCCGGGAACCAGCTTCTATCATTCCCACGGCTCTGAGCATTTCTTCCCTGCTTAAATGACGTCGCCGCTCCATAATAACGTTGGTTTTAATCAGTAGTAGGGAAACAGTAGCACTAATAATGTCTTCAATGCGTTGTATGTTTTTATAGGGAAAATATTGACAGCTGATTTTCATCTTTTACTAGAAATTGATTGAAAGTTCCTGTTTCAAATTATGAAATGCACCAAAAAGGATCCATATAAATTTATAAAATCATAAATTTATTACAAAGCCACATCTCAATCTCAAGAAATCCGCATAAAAATGCTTGATCCCTAGACACTTTTGATGTGTGTATATTATAATAGAATATGTAATACTAATACTATACTGGCACACAAATTAAACAACTGCACAAATAAAATAAAAATAAAATACATAACAAAAAAAAAAACTTACATAATATATGTACTTATGTAATATATATAAATAATAATATAATAGGTATGTATATAATATATATGATCATGTTATAGGTACTATTTGTCTAAGAAAGTGCTCTTTAAGCTTAATTTTAAAGGAGTTTATAGAAGAACAATCTTGTATGGATTTGGGTAGTCTATTCCATAGCTGTGCGGCTTTTACAGTAAATGAATGGAGGGAAAAGTTGGTATTGCTGGTCGGCAGTTCAAGCACCTTAGTGATACACGACCGCCGCCCGCGGGAAGGGATGGGGAGATAGCGGAACCGGGAACGAAGATAGTTAGGAGAGTTAGGGTCATTGAGGATTTTGAATAAGGTGCAAAGAATGTGCATGCCACGACGATCACGAATTGGGAGCCACTTTAACTTCGCGCGAAAGTGTGACACGTGATCATACTTACGCAGGCCGTAGATGAAGCGAATGGCCAGATTTTGCAGACGCTCTAGTTTATTAAGCTGTTCTTGAGTTACATCTAAATAGCAGACGTCGGCGTAGTCGAGAAGAGGGAGCAGAAGGGATTGCGCAAGCATAATTTTAGTTTTGAAAGGGAGAAAATATTGAAGGCGTTTGAGGGAGTGAAAAGAGTAATGCATTTTCTTGCTTACATCCGCAATATGTGGCGACCAAGCCATATTGCAGTCCATAGTTAACCCTAAATTTTTAACTTTATTAGTTAATTCAATAGTCGTATCATTATATGTAAGCGGAGGAAGCGTGCTCCAATCTATCCTGCCTCTTAACCTGCTGCTGCCGACAATCATGGCCTGCGATTTGGCTGGATTAACAATGAGACCGAAAGATTTAGCCCATCCATGTACAGCAGCAAGATCCCCATTTAAAGCTTCGATCGCATCTGTAGCCTCGGAAATATTAAAGTGTCTATAGATCTGAAGGTCATCAGCATATAGGTGAAAAGAGGAAGAGATAGCAAGAGAAATTTGATTGATAAAAATAGAGAATAGAAGAGGAGAAAGTACGCCACCCTGGGGCACACCAGCTGATAAGAAAGACCATTCAGAAGAGTCATCGTGGATTACGACACGCTGTTGACGACTATGGAGATAGGTGTGAAACCACGCAGTTGCAGAGTCTGAGATGTTAATCGAACGAAGAGTAGCAAGGAGGAGGTCAAAGTCAACACTATTGAATGCACTACTGAAATCCAGCAGGACAATCGCTGTGAGTTTGGTGGAGTCCATCGCGCTACGAATATCCTCAGTGATATTCAGGAGTGCTCCAACAGTGCTGTGAGAGGGACGGAAACCGGATTGGAAAGGACACAGTAGTGAGTTGATAGCGAGAAAGGTGAAAAGCTGTTTATGAGCGATGGATTCTAGGACCTTAGATAGGACAGGAAGTATGGAGATCGGACGATATTGAGAAAAAGAGTTTGGGTTAGAAGTTTTGGGAAGTGGGATCACATTGGCTCTCTTCCATGATGTTGGAAAAACATTGTGAGCTAAAGAAAAATTAATAATGTTAGTGATTATATGCACAATGTCATCCAAAACAGGAAGAATCATGTCAAGGCTGAGACCATCACTGCCAATGGCTTTGGAGGATATGGAGTTGATACTCTTCCCGACTTCAGCTTCAGAGACTGCTGCGAAAGAAAAAGAGGGACAGTCAGGTGGGACAAGATTTTTTAAGTAGATAAGAGAAGAATATTTAGAGTCACTATCCAAAGTTACGGGGGAAGATGAAAAATGATTATTTAAAGAGTTAAGATCTACTTTACTTTGACATGTATCCGTGGCCTTGCCCACTCCTAATGACCTTAGGAAACTCCAAACGTGTTTGTAGGAAATACTCTCGATTTTAGAGTGAATATATTCCCGCTTGGCATCTCGACACATACGATTACAGATGTTTCGAAGCTTTTTGTAAGCAGTTAATGAATCCAGTGACGACGATTTCTTGTGTTGGCTCTTTGCCTTGTCACGTCTACCCATTGCCCTTTTAATTACAGGAGTCAACCACGGAGCTGGAACATGCTTTACACGAACTGGTCGAATCGGGGCATGAGTGTCGTACACTCTGATCAATTCGGCTGTAAAAAACTGCACCATATGATCAATATTGTTGGAAAGGAGCACAGATGACCAGTTAATACTTCTCACATCCTCCCTCAAACGGTCTATGTCCATATGCTGAAATTTGCGCTGAAGGATTACTTTTGGCTTAGCCTTTGGAGGACGTACTTTATAACTTAGGTAAATTAGGTCGTGATAAGAGAAAGGGGCTGTAAATTGTCCATAGGATGAAACTAGACTAGTGTTAGAGACAATCGTTAAGTCAAGAAGAGAGGGTCTACAGTTGGGAAAAAAGTGAGTTGGAGCAGTATGCGAGAGCACCTGCAGATTAAAAGAGGACAATACATTTGTTAATTTATGGGCCCTATGATCATTCTTCAGTAAACAAGTGTTGAAATCTCCCATAAGGATCACATGGTCAAAGGTTGGAAGTAGATTTTCTAAAATGTTCTCTAAATTAGAGAAATATTCAATGTGGTCATTTGGACTGTACAATGCTCCCAAATTTATGTGTGATTAATTACTACTTCAGCGAAAATATATTCAAGGGAACCTGAGTAGGATGAAGGAGAACTGCTAATGACAGAGGCCGGGATGTGGCAGCGCAGGTAAATACCAACACCACCTCCACCCAGACCAGTCCGATCATTACGAAGAAGTTTGTAACCTGGAATTGAACAACAAGAAGTGGGAAGAGAGGGCTTATGCCATGTTTCAGAGACAAGAATACAATCGACTACACCGACACCAAAGGATGTTAGAAGGTCAGCATGATGAGCCACAAGACTTTGCGCATTAATATGCACGACAGAAAGGGACCTAGAGTTTTTAACCAACACTCCGGTAAGTTTCCCTTCCAAAGTGTCAGAATCGGAAAAGGAACTATTGTTACTCTCAGCACTTTCAAAACTATCAGATGAACAAGAGAAGTATTCATCCGCCATGATCATTACAATAAATATAATAAAATAAATATGAATAAAAACTAAAAATAAATACTAACTACAAAAAAAAAATAATTAAAAAAAAGATTTTAAAATAAAAACAAATACCTAATAAAAATTGATTCGACATTACATTCCCAGGTTGATTAAAAGAGATCACTGTTAATACATTTTTAAAAAAACAAAAACAAGCACAGTAACAGCCTTGCAACAGTTGCAACCACACACAATACTACACATTAAAGAAAAAAAATTTAATGACTAGGCAGTATGGTGTCTGACCTTAGTCTGTTGCTTCATGGAATAAATATAATTTAAAAAAAAAAGTACGCTGTTGAAGAGTGTCACTACTGTGACGTAACAGACAAAATTTTCTAGCAAAGAAAGGTATCACTAAATACATTTACAATTATTGTAACTAACATTCAATAGAATAATGTTCCAAATTTCCGAAATACCCTGCGATGCAAGTTCATAACGCGACCAAATTAAGGAGCACCAACAACTTTAACAGGAAACTTGTAGTTCACTTTGTCGCCGAACGACTTGCCTGCGTCGAGCACTTGGGGTGTTGACTAATGAGCTGCTCCAGTTCGCCCATCGCAAAGATCTTCCTGCGTGTGTTGTCCGGAAGCAGAATGTTAATAGTACCGTTCGCTGACCAGCATTTATTTAAGCCGAAATGAGTGCGCGCCGCTGCAAAAACATCCTGTCTAGACTGGGTCAGAAACTCCGAGACTGTCACCTTAGAGCCCTTGAGCGTAGTCTTGGCTTTCCACACCGACACCCGATGCTGCATACAAGTGAAGCGGACAAGGACCGGCCTGGCAGACTCTTTTTTCTTGGCACCAAGTCTATGGCAAGACTCAACAGCCCCGGGACCCAAAGTAGACAACTTCATTTGGCCGGACAGCACCGCTAAGGTTTTCTTTAGAACATCCTCATCCTTGTCTTCCTTTATTCCATGGAGCAAAAGGACCTTTCTGCGGGTATGTGTGTCAAGGCGATCCATGCCTTGTACTACCAGTTCGATTTGCGTCCGCAACATGCCAAGGGTCTTCCAGACAAAGGCCTTGAAGGAAGAGAACTGAGCTGCTAGTGCTTTTACAGTAGTATTTGACTCCTTACTGCCCGGTTGCTGCAGATTTAAGGCAAATAAAGCATTTGTATTTGTATTTGGTGTGCAAGTGTGGTGAGTCCCTAAAGAAGGTGTGTGAGTGGACGTGGATGTGGTGTGTTTGTGTAGGAGCGTCTTGTGGCGCCTCACATACGCGACAACCTCCCAGGCGGAAGCGAGGCGCGTCGTGATCAGGGCGCAAGCAGTTGTAGCAGAGCTTGAACTTCGTAGTTTGGGCCCATTTTTAGGTTTACGTACCTCAAAAGGAAAAAAACGGAACCCTAATAGGATCACTTTCTTGTCCGTCTGTCGCAACGAAATTCCAGTTTTCACACAATTATCACTTTTCCAATCTAAACAGAAACGCACGCCAATGATCCACGTAATATACGACAAAATTATATGTGTCATTGTTGGCTGACAAAGACGATGGTTAGAGCGAATAACTTAATTTGGTAGCGTTAAAAGGCGCCAATGGCTCCAGTTTTGACAGGTCGCCTGGTACGCTTTTTTTCTACTCAGACGGTTTCTATGCTTTAGTTATTGTTCGAGGCCATACTATTGCGCAGAGACAATCCACAGATAACACACTATTTAGTAAAATCGAAGTTTCTAGAAAAAAGTCTGTACAAAAATAAAATACTTTTATCTCCGGTTTTCTTTGAATTTTATTAATTGACCAATAGTAATCTTAATTAGGTAGTTATTGATCCGAAACTGGTTTGGCGACTAAAAAATTAAAGTGTTATTACACTTTAATTTTTTAGTCGCCGAACCAGAACCAGAACTACCTAATATTGGTAAAATGAAACTGGTTGATAGTAACGACCTACTTCGTTACGCTGCTACTAGATGTCGCTACTATGGGCTGTCAGAAATTGTCTTTGGCAATAATTATGTCAAACTTTAAGTATGTAAACAAAACAAAATTAATAATTTCCCTTTATTTAATTGAAAATCTTGCCAAGAAGTATTCTAAAAGGGCTTTTATTAATTGAAAACGCTAAACAAAGAGTCGAGTGAAGTGTCAGTTAAGCTATGAGCCTACATTACGGAGATATAACGAATTTAATTCAACAAACTACAATTTTCTATTCTTCCAGGAAAACAGATCATTTACTTACCACAATACCAATGTTTTCAGGTAATTGTTATTTTTAATTAAGTATTGAGAACCTATCTGCGGATTAACAGAGGTAAATTACAAAATAACATAAAAAATTAAAAATTACAACGTAACATAACATAAAGTGTAAGTATACTGTACAACAGGTTGTAATTCATACTCGAAAAATACTCGAATGGCATGTTGATTGATTCCATGAAATAAATATCATTTCACGTGTAAGTAATTTTAAACATTATTTATTACAATAGTTCTAGAGACATCACTGCGTCCGACAACTGAAAAGCATAGCAGCACACTTTAAATAATAGTTTGTCCTTTCGTCAAAAGATGGCGCAGGTGTTTCTTTCTTAATTAGCAAAAAAAGCTTAAAATATACTTTTAAAATATATATATATTAATGCAGTAAGTATACGTAGTTTTAATTGTTTATAAAAATATCGTTATATTGCTTTTAAAACTATTTTTTACCATTTTGCAACCGGCCGCACGCCATCTGTTGCAGAGAATAGTTAAACATAGTTGTAGAATAGATGGGCCCCGTCCCGTACCTCGGCGACAGCGACCTCAAGCATGAAGCATTATACAACTTGTAACATCGGCTAGCTTGTAGTTTTGCTACCGACCGCTGCGGTAGGCGGGGCGTAACGTCCCCCGCGCCCCACTTCGCCGCGATTTTGTCACGCGTCGCTGCATAGGAAAATCCTTAATTATGATTATGCTACCTCCTTTTATATTTGCTCCATGGTATAAACCTTCGGTCGGGTTGGTATGCGAGGCTGTATTTATTTAATTTGTTTAAGGTTAAGGAAAGAAAATGTGTATAAATACATAACATCAATACCAACAACAATTAAGGGGGCTTAGGTGGTTAAAACGGAAAAATTGGCTGTTTTCTATTAATAATAATAATAAATCTTTCCTACAATCACACCAATTGTCTAGCCCAAGAGAAGCTTTGAAAAAACTCGTTAAATGGTTACTAGACAACGGATAAACATACTTAAAATACTTAAATACATACTTATTATTCATAGAAAACACCCAGACCCGAGACAATTTAGAAAAACAATAATTTCTAAATTGACCCGACCGGGGATCGAACCCGGGACCTCAGAGATGGCGACACCATGAAAACCGGTGTACAAACCACTCGACCAAGGAGGTCGTCAAAAAAATTACAGTGCAAAATATCTAATATATTCAAAATATTTTAGATATTTTTCACTGTAATTTTTAATATGTATTACAGAACGTATGTGTGAGGGGATGATTGTTTCCAAAACACGATTGGAAACATTTTGCTCGATAGAAAAAAATCCTGAAGTTACCTCTTAAATTACACATGCACATGACGACCCTGTTTTACAATAATAATTCCTATAGAAAATCACATAGACACATAGGTATTTACCTTTTCGATTTCTTAACTGTTTTGGATTTCCCTAAAACTAAACTTTTTATTAACTTTTTTATAAAAATATGAATGGCGCTTACTAGATCAACAATACCAACTAGTAACGCGTCACGTATAAAATCAAAGCTAAATTCTGTCCACGTGAATAAATACTTTTTCTTTACTAACGAACTGAGACAAAAGTTATAAAACAGTTTTAAGTTCAATCTAATTGCAACTATAGCACCCAGTTATAAAGTCACAAATGTTCTAAGTATTATCTTATACTTACGATCATTCGTCACAAAAAGCAAAGCAATGATTACTCCTGTCACTTAAAAATGAAAAGACGTCAATAACATTTACTGATGAAATTAACCTTATGGGGCAACAAATAAAGTAAGTACTTTTCCTGTTATTGCCTTGCGAGAAAATAAGAGCTCACTTCTGAGGTGGGCTGTTTTTTACCGAGACACATTTTTAGCGCCGACCTGACTTGTTGTATTATTGATCGAAGGGCGCTTACTGCGGACCCCGCACCGCGCAACACCCGCGAGGGCCTGGAGTTTTCGTTGACCGCCTAACCCCCTTAATAGCACACAAACACCAATTTAAATAGTTATACACTTAGATGTAAATAATAGAGGAAGATACGGCATGCCCGTATTAATGTAAATCAAAAAATAGTCACACTCAACCCATAAAGTTACTATACCTATAGTAACTTTATGACTCAACCACATACCTACTCTTTGTAGTGTGACAGCTATTGTCAATCAAGTGAGCGAGACAGCTACGCTTAGCGAGTGGGTCAGCAAGCGCCTCGAAGTTCCACGACGGCGACGGCGACGACGCACGATAAATGAAACTCGCTCAATGACAATCAATGTCATAATAAATATTTTCTACAATGAAAATATTATTGTTTTGGTGTACTTTACACAAAAAATTATTCCATGTGCCTTGTTTTTGCTCCTGAAGTGGTTTGTGCACCGTATAAATAAACAGCATTTTTAATGCTCTTTTTTACTAAAACAGAACTAACGTCCCTGGTACGAACGAGTCGATGCTGTATTGACGGACGACTGTCACGGTATTCGGTGCTACTATGGTGCTACTCCGCTTTTCGCGCGCGGTAACGTATCTTCCTCTATTGTTAACATGTATGGTTATGCATATATAAATACTAGTGTACAGGTGATTCGAGCACAAAGTTTGTTTAACACTGATTTATTGATAGATATAAAATTACACTTTGAATGCTTCTGATAAAACCTATATGCATCGAGCTATTAATGGTGCTAAGTTTACGATCTATGAGTAGGTACACGACGCGATTGATGAATGTGAACAAATATAAATAATACAAAAATAAACAAAAATAGTCGCCGACGGGCGTAAATCGCTAACCGCGCGCTATGTACGGTCATCGCACCCCACAACTAGCTCGGCCAGCCACTACCATCTGTTCTAAACGTTCAACAAACTTTGTCTTATCTGTTCTAAAGTATGGCGCCATAACAACTATGATAATAGCATCGTTGAGTTCCGACAGTTTAGAGATAAGGTAGCCAGTTCCTCAGGGGTAGTTAGATTTTGATTTAGAATCCAATGATGTTGCAATGTTTGCGGCGCAGTTCCGTGTGCAGGTGGAGCGCGTGTTCCCGTGGTGGGAGGCGCGCGCGGCGTACGGGCGCGCGGCGGCGGGCGGCGCGCGCGGCAAGCTGCTGCTCGACTTCACCGCCGCGTCCCACCACGCCCAGGTGTTAAACATCTAATATTAATGTTATAGCTAATTACAGTTGTTAATAAACGTTCTACTTACACATTTTTTTTTTACAACCGAAACAGCTTTTCCCGATTTCATCTTCCGTTCCTCCGTTAAATAAGCAGAAAGATCGTGTTGTCCGGTAGATAAGTTTAATATGTACGGTAGCACATAATCTTCACGCGAGGCTGATGTGACGTGATCGCTGAGCCGCCGCGCCCGGCGCTGCCTACCTAACCTACGAGCCCGGCTAGCTCAGTCGGTAGAGCATGAAACTCTTAATCTCAGGGTCGTGGGTTCGTGCCCCACGTTGGGCGCCACTGAAGCGATTTAGGGGCTAAACCTCTTACGATTAGTATGTAGCAGTTTAGTCCCTGACTCAGAATAGAAATGAAACCAGCGAACAGGTAAACAAAGTTTTTTCCTATTCTTTTGCAAGAATTTACAAAACTCAAGGAGGGTTCACGGATCGTTCACTCTGTCCGCTTGCTAGGACTACCCGGAACCTGGAGCTGGCGGGATCAGTCTGCGCGCACGGACGAAAGCGGAGTCGTGTACGCCAGGCAGCTGGTCACGCACAGCCTGTAGCAGGCGGGCAGGCAGCAGGCAGGAAGCACACAGGCCCAGGGAGTTAAACCTGGCACAGGAACCCTGGAATACACAAAGAAAAGGAATTAACTTATGTTCACTAAGTCCCGGCTTAGCAATTATTCCACTTGAAGGTAACATGACTTTAAACGAATTATACTAATTTAGGCTTTACGTTAAACACTAACAATCTATGCAATCACCAAACACTGCAAAACACTAGTAATATCTGTAAATTAAAAACAGCAATACAACAAAATAATTCAAGTTGGACAGTGACAGACAGACCGCTCACCCAAGATTCGGGGTTATATTTCGCGCAGAATTTCAACAGCACGACGTGGCAAGTAGCGTTGAGTGTAGGTTACCTCGGGACAGCAAAGAGACCCTCTCAGCAAGAGTCGGCCTTTTTATATCCAGAAGATGGTAAAAAAAATACTCCGTCTGTTATTTCAAACAACGGAACTTTTCCAGATGAACTAAAAAAAGCCAAAATTAAACCATTATTCAAAAAAGGATCAAAAGCAAATGTTGGTGATTATAGACCAATAGCATTACTTCCTTCTTTTTAAAAATATTTGAGAAAGTTATTCATACTCGGCTTTACAACTTTTTCATTTCTAATGGGCTACTAAATAAAAATCAATTCGGATTTCAAAAGAAAAAATCTACAGTTTTAGCAATATTTAATATTCTCAAGATGATATGGAAATCGTATCAACAATAAAACTGCATGCATCGGCCTATTCATTGATATGTCGAAAGCTTTCGGCTGTGTAATACATGATTTAATCTTGACTCAACTTGAAAAATTGCATTAAAACTATTTAAAAGTTACCTAAAAAATAGAGAACAATATACAGTGATTGACATTTTCAATAACGCCAATAAAACTTTTGAGGAAGTGTCATCTAAATCTGGTAAAGTAATTCTCGGAGTACCTCAAGGTAGCGTTCTTGGCCCTCTTCTTTTCTTAGTGTATATGAACGAGCTTCCAGCGGTACTAAGTCATTTATGTGTTGTGTTTGCAGATGATGCCACAATTTTTATTTCAGATGATAGTAAGAACACAACTGTTTTTGAAAATGAAATTAACAAAACGTTAAAACATTTGCTCGACTGGCTTAAAACTTTGAATCTTAAAATAAATATGAATAAGACTAAATTTGTACAATTTCGTAATTACAAGACGAACTCATTTAAATTAAACATTAAGGATTATGAGTCTAACTAGAGTCTAAATAGAAGAAGTTAACGAAAGCAACTTACTTGGTGTTTCGATAGACTCAAATTTAAATTGGAAATCTCATATTTATAACATAAATAGAAATATTTCTAGTTATAGCTATGCATTATCTATTCTTACAGAAAATTCCTCTTTTGAAATTGTGCGAACTGCTTATTTTGGTAATGTGTATCCTCTCCTATATAGATTATCTTTTATTTAGTGATGACTAGTCTTCCCTTGAGACACGCCGCATGCGCCCGGTGCAGTCCGCCGCGCCCAGGCCGCTGCTGTGGTGGTGGTCGATCTTCTGGCTGGTGCTGTGGTGGATGGAAAGGCCCTAAGCTTCCCGGCTAGCCCCAGAGCTCTGTACCCAAGAAAAATACGTACCGCCATGCACCATACCACATAGCACCGTTCGCGCCACCAAACAAATCACTGAGTTTAATTAGCCCGCCCTGGTTCTAATTCTAAACTTATGTTCTACACTGTATCCCCCCCCCCCCCCCCCCGAATCAACTTATGTGCCCCACATATCAAATTATCAAATACAATTAGGTACTTTCACGCGACCTCGCCATGATGTCTGTTCCTTTTTTTTTAACCGGTGTAATCTCTGCTTATGGATTCCAGCATCCAGAAGGGAGACTGGATATGTGGGACTCTCCCGTCCCCCTTTCCACGACGTAATCGTCGGGCGAGAGGGAGGGGCCTACCCACTAATCACCGGGGGACCAAACTCCGATAGCATAGGGCTGAGGTGGCGGTCACGGGACCTAATCCACGAGGGCAATGACCACGCGAGAGCCACCCCGTCGCCGTGTGTTGGCCTATAATCGCTGGCAGCCTGGCAGCCATTACGCGCCATCACACGGCGACTACGCGCGCGAAAGCTCTGCAAGAAAAAACCGCCCATTTAAGGGGCAGACAGCAAACAGACATTAGACTGACATGCCCGGCTTACCCGGGCATGCAGACTAACACGACACCAATTCCGATGGACACAACACAACATGAAGACGAACACGCCCACGGATTCGCAGGCGTGCGCACAGTACAACCACAGATTTACCAGTGCGGGACTCCGTTGTGGGTTGCTCCGAGACAGCCTGACGCCACGACGACCACCGCAGTGGTCGTCTAGCCGTCCTGCCGCTCATCACTGCTTCCCGGGGAGTCACCGGACTAGTCCTACCAAAAACACGTATGGAACGACCACAATACCGGATTGACAATATCCTCAATCTTCCTTGCCAGCTTATCGGCCATGGCCTCACTTTTGGGGGCTCTGGACTCGAACTTGCGCCCTCCTGCCGCAGTACGTCGCACTCGAACCGCATCCACCCCGATCTTCTCCAGGTTGATCACCCGATTCAGGTTCTCCATCAGGCCTCCGTACGTCATGCCTCCCGCCGTGGCCTTGGGCGTGAGTGCCAAGGTCACAACCGACGTCCTCGGCGGCACCAACTTTACCACGGGAGCGCGTTTCGCGACAACCGCTTTCTTCGGCTCCTTGCCTCCCCCCTGTATCGCCCAGGTAGCCGCGGCCTCTGCCTTCCTGGCTCTCCCCCTCGCCTTCCTCGAGAGGCCGTCCCTCCATTCGGCCGCCGACGTACTAGCGGCCGCTGCCAGGGCCGGGGAGGCCGGCCGCATATGCGGATCCATCCCCAGCGGCGCCGGCGGTTCTACCCAGACGGGCACAGGTCCCGTGAGCACTCCCTTTGACGAGGCGCAGGGGGCGCTATGGGTTCCAGCGGCCACCCCTGCGTAACTTGCCCCAGCCTCCCTTCCATCGCGCGCCATAGGCAGCCCTCTAGAAGACCCACCTGGGAGGCGCCTCTCCATCTCCTGCGTCAGCGACCCGATCAAGTCCCTCCGCATGGACTCCAACATGCCTCCCACCATGTCCCTAACCATATCTCCAACAGGGACGCCTACCTCCTTCCTGCGGGCCGGTCTGGGCGCTTGTTGCGCCTCCCTTACGGCCTTGACCTCAGCCCGCAGCATTTTCATCTCGATGCGGAGTCTCTCATTCTCCTTCTGGAGGCGCTTGTATTCTTCGGATACCGGCATTTCTTTGAGCGCCTCCATGCACATCTGTACGGACTTGACCCCCTCGTTAAGGTCCCGGCGAACCGTCCCCTTTAGGTTGCGGGAGATGGTAACCGCACGCTGCAACGCCACTAGGCTCCTGCAGGCCCCCTCCAGCAATTCCTCCTTCGACTTCACAGCCATATCGGCCATGGTGGTCGGTACCTCTCTGCTGCTCAGGATTTTGTCCCTCCCTTTGTCCTGCTCCTCCCCTTCCTTGGGGAGGGTCATCCTTTCCCCTTGGCGGCTGTTCTTCCCGGGGGCAGGAGCGGGGGCTTCGTCCTCCTCTTCCTCCCCGTACTCTCCTTCCATCGAAGGGTCTCTCGCGGCCCTAATGGCCGCGGCAAGCCCAATGGAGGTGCCCAGTCTCTCCACACGCTGGTCACCTCCGCTCCTTTCAAGGGCGACCTTCTTGGCCTTGCCTCCCGGTTTCTCTTTCCTCAGTGCGGGCACTCTTTCCTCCATTCCGTCACTAATCCATCTTGGAGTCAGCAAAAGTGCGTTTCCTCCCCTCCTCGAGCTTGGCCTCTACATACTTCTTCAGCTCCGGGTCTTCCTCGGACCCCTCCGACCCAGTGTCGAGCAGCACCGTCTTAGGTGGTTTCTTCTTAGGCGGCCTGGCGGTCTTGAGGCCGCCAAATCTAGCCTCAGCGCCGCACCTCCAGTAGCAGGCTTAACACCAACCGGCCTGGGTACCGGTTGGCGGCGGGCGTCAGCCGCATCGTATGACGCACTTCCAGGGGCATTACCGACACCTGAGGCCTGGTTGCCTACCTCAGGGCGGTCTTCGGTAACAAACTTCTCACATGGAGGCCCGGTTACCTCCATGCGCCGGGCGCTAGCCGGATTGCATCGCACACTAACCTTCTTATCTGAACTTTCCATTATGTTCGGAAATGAAGGTTTCCCATCCCTTTGGTCGCTAGGGGGTGGGCTGTCTGCCGCCCACCAACCCGTCCGAAAACGGGCGCCCGTCGCCGCGCCCCGCAACGACGGCACCTTTGCGTGAAGGGCGCCCAGAAAGGGCGCCGACTACCCCGTTCCCCCCCGTGTAACGACGCCCAGAAGGGGCGCCGTCAAAATTCCCCTTAAAGCCGCTTGAGAGTGAGCGGCGAGCGTGCGACCCAGAGTGGGCCGCACGTGGAGATCCCCCCCGTGTAACGTAGCGTTACAAACACTTAAATAGCTTAAGTAGATTTAAATCTACTTACTTGCTAAACAATAAAATGTGTGATAAAAATATTTAAATACTTACCATCTAAAATAATCATGAGCGCAGACATACAAACTACAGATTACAATCTGTATTGCTATAAAATGCGTATTACTATAATAGTAGATTGTTATACAAGGGGCTAAAATGACCCATTATATACGAGGTAGTTTTACTCCCGAGCTTTAGCGAGGGAGTAAATAGAAACCGAGTTTTAATGGGCTTTTAGCGCCGAGTGTTACACTATGTTTTTCACTACGAATGCGAGAAAATAAAACAATCCAATACAGTATGAATTGGTTTAATTTATTTTAATTAACCCGTTAGTTGCTTAAACGACACCCAAGGGAAGAGAATGGTTGGTAGTATTATTTTGATGAGCCCATCGCCGCTCTATGCTGTTGGATAGTAGATATGTGCAGTCTTTCCATCTCTTCCCTTGGGTGTCGTCAAAGGCGACTAACGGACTACATACAGCACATACATCCAACAGCATAAAGCGGCGATGGGCTCATCAAAATAAAATTACCAACCCTTCACTTTTCTTCAATTTGGTAAAAGGGGACTAACGGACTAAAGACTGCACATACATCCAACAGCATAGAGCGGCGATGGGTTCATCAAAATAATATTATCAACCCTTCACTTTTCTTCGATTTGGTAAAAGGGGACTAACGGCCTAAAGACTGCACATACCATCCAACAGCATAGAGCGACGATGGGCTAATCAAATTAATACTATTAACCTCTCGATTCTCTTCGGTGCCGTAAAAGGCGACTAATGGACTAAAGACTGCTCATACATCCAACAGCATAGCGCGGCGATGGGCTCATCAAAATAATAAAACCAACCCTTCACTTTTCTTCGATTTGGCAAAAGGGGACTAACGGACTAAAGACTGCTTATACTTCCAACAGCATAGGGCGGCGATGGGCTCATCAAAATAATACTACCAACCCCTCTCTTCCCTTTGGTGTCGTAAAAGCGACTAACGGGCTAAAGGCTCACTACCTAAGCACATGTGCAGACTGTGCAGTTTTTTCTTGCTGAAGCGTGGTCTGTGTTATCTCAAAAAAGTTGTTGATCTAAGTAAACAGTAATAAGTCGAGTCTTTATTCATGATTATTATATTCATGATATTCTACATAAGACTAAATACTTTTTCGTTTTTGTAGACTCATTGTCATGTGACAGACAAAAATTAAAAAAAAAATTACTTTTTCCCCTAGGGCGAGAAAAGCTATTTTAGCCCCGCTCTAGAACGCTACAATGACGGTCTTTTTGAGCAAGAGGAGTGAAAAATACATTTTATAGTAATACGCTGGCCGCTGCGTTCTATTGTTTTCGCGTCAGGCCCCCTTTCCCCACTACACCCTGCCCGCGTTGGCCTAGACTGCGTGCGACGCGGCCGCTCCAGCTGGACAGACTGATTTTTGACTCGAAGGCGAAGCTACGCCGGTTTAGGTCGCGAGCGCACAATACCTTACGCCGCGATCTTTAATTTCAATTGTTGTCATCTTAACATTATTTAATTATAAGTGTCTATTAGTGTTCCCATACTGGGTAAGTTGTGCAAATGATTTTCTATGCTTTATTGTGTTTCTGTATTGTGTGTGTACCTAACGGTTTTAAAATCAAAATGTAATTTGAAATAACCGTTGCAGATGTTTTTATTTTTCAACGTAGGAATTTGTGTATCTAGTTGTAGCCTAGTTTGATCACTATTTTCTTTTGCTTTCGCTAAATGTTTAATGTACATTTTTTAGTTTTATTAAGCCATCTGTCTAGCCGTTACTGATAATTTTTATAATAAACTGCCACCTAGATTTTCTCCCTTGTACTAGCTAAATCTTGTAGATCTGGAGTGCCTCATAATCCTTAGGTCTAGGCCGTGTCTTCCTAATAAAAGATCATAACGAAGTTGATCGTTGCGGTTTCAGGAACTACCTTAGGAGTAAGCCTTACTCCAAAGTCCGAGGCCGAGTTCTTGAGAGCTGCCTGCATACTTGTCAAGAGTGAAGCTCGGCCTAGTACGCTGCATCGCCTGCCACCTGACCCTGGAAGACCGAGGAGAGTGCGGTAACTCTAGTCCTAGACAGTTCGCGTTCCTTTATGACCTAGGCGACCTAACTTACCTACCCACCCTTATAAATTTTATAATTTATAATTAAACTTGATTTTTGCCGCATTTTAATTTCTAACTCCTTAATAAATGCGACATCCGCAGGGCCGAATGACCCGCTGTGCGGTCCAGAAGGGACGCGCGTTGAAGGGGGTGCGATGCCCAGAGGGGGCACCGCCTACGTTATTCGACGCCCAGAAGGGGCGCCATTGATTAGCATAAGGCCCCTTGTCCCACGCTGAACGTGGGCCGAGAGGCCTTACCCCAGGGTGCACCACGAGGAGGTTCCCAAATTTGCACCCCATGATGTCTGTTCATAACCTAACCTTATACTACAGTTCCACATGCTTGCTCGCTACTCGCTTCGCCATTCGACGATATGTTCGACGCAACATTCGCCTTCCTTAAACTGAGACGAGTGACTGTTTACACATTCGCGTGTATTCTTTTCTACTTCAACTTGCAAGAATGGACGACGTCTACGTTTTAGCAGCATCCGCGTGTTAATAATTATTAATAAATAATTTTTTGCTTATTTTTGTGTCGATCATGTTTTGGAAACCAAACCAATTAACTGGTTGAGCTTGGTAAAGTTCCCAAAACGTTATAACTCTGTCGTTACTTTATTCCATTTTTATTATACAGTATATGTTGCTTGATCAACAATAAAAATACAATGAACGAGAGAGCGAATGTGTAAACACTAAGTTCGCCTCGTCATTCGTGCCCTTTGACTCGCGTCCAAAAGACCGCTCCGAACGCGAGCGTCACGAGCGGCGAGACGAGTCGCGAGGCGAGTGACGAGCGTGCGTTCACACAATCGCGCACGCACCTCGCCTCGCCATTCGACTCGCCACTCGCGCGAATGTGGAACTGCGGCTTTAAGTTCAACGTGTGTGTGTCACTTTGACATTGACAGCCGACTGTCACTATATTTTTAAAACTACAGGGGGGGCGCACGAAATGGCCGTTTTATTCAACACACACATAGTACTTTCATACTACAAAAGAAATATATACGCATAATTTAGAACATGTATTATGATGATACCCTTAGAAATGTATTTAGAGAAAAGAAATTACTTACTCTTACTGATATCTATATTCTAGAAATTTGTGTATTCATCAAAAACAACATAGACTTGTTTAACTGTAAATCTCTCCGTAACCAACGTCTTAAGTTTAGATATAATTTAAATTTACCAATTGTCAATAATAATGTTTTTGATAAGAGTACTTTCATACATGGTATTAAAGTGTATAATCATTTACCTACTAATTTAAAGGCATTGTATGGTCATATATTTAAATTAAAGTTAAAAACTTGGTTATTTAATAATGTTTTCTATACACTAAATGAATACTTTAGTTTCAAGACTAATTCATTGTTAAATTCACGATGAATTTTGTAAATATTAATGTTAATAATATTTATTTGTGTACATTGCATGCCTGATCATGGGCAAACTGTTGATACTATATATTTTTTTTAAGAACTTGTTACACAGTTTAAGCAATAAAGGAATTGTACTTCGACGTTGCATCCTCGAGATTTATATTCACAAGGTAGTCCACTCTTCAATGTACCAGGCATCCAACACATATTAAGAGCTATCTAAAAGAAATTTTATTAAAAAAACATAAAACGTTACCCATAGTATATACACAGGCGCCATCTAGTGAATACCAACCGACCGAGTGCACGAGCCCGTCACCCGCGCTGTCATCGTCATTCGCTTTTCGTGTTCGGGCATCTGCACATCGTTACCCTAAAAGTGTTTTGTGTAGCAAAAAACTATGTGCAAAGGGAAGCATGGATAATCATTATATACGCATGTGGAAAAACTGCGTAAACGACGATCGCCAAGTAAATCAGGTCAGTCAGTGTTTTAAATATTACATTTTGTCGATGTTATGATTAAATTACAAAGACAAACGATTTTTAAAAAACTATGTGATTCGTTAGCGAATATACGACTCAGAACCTCTTAGTGAGACATTCAAAGTAGAAACGTTATTGAAATATATTTCATAGTACGTTTCCTTCTTAATTTCGATTAATACTTTCGCTAGTGCCTTTGTGGTTACCCACATTTTTTTACTTTTTCACTATTTATCGATTTTCAAGAGTACATAAGACGTTTAGCTTTTTTAAATAATAATAAAAAGTAAAAAACACATAAGTAGTACCGTGAAGTGATTACGGTCAGTGCTAGTATGAAATCTAGTATCGTGACGCGATTACGATCGATATTACGGGTACCTACCCTTATGTAGTACTGTGACGTGATTACGGTCAGTGCTAATATGAAATCTAGTATCGTCACGCGATTACGATCGATATTACGGGTACCTACCCTATGCTGTGACGCGATTACGGCAATTCTATTCTTTGATCATTCCTCTCAAATGACTTCGTTTGCGCGAGGCCTCTCGCCTACCACAAGGCTTAGTGACTCCGATTTCAATAAAGAACCGTAAATAACGGACGTATATAAATCTAATATTGAAAAAGACTTACGATCTGTCATGACCGTAGCACAAGTACACAGTCCGGATCTTACCCAGACCATCCAGAACGCTAGGGATACCTAGTCGTAATAATCCAAGCGCAGCAGAGGAGTTGTCAGTTGTAAATCCAATATCGTCGGATTTTCTTGACGTTCTTGGAGTTTCTAAAGTGAAGGAGGTACCATTGGGACCCAAAATACCAGAAGAGGTCTCTAAACGCTAGGGAAATCCTCATAGATGGTATGAACAAAGATAATAAAAAAGAACTGTTAGCAACAACTTTGATAACTGTATGAAGTTGGCCAAATTATGCTGCATTTACATTATGAAAATACCATGTATAGAAAAATGCTTACACTACCTGCCTACTCTTGATAAAAACGTCTTGTCAATGACACAAGATGTTGTAGGGAAGCCGTGGTGTATGTATGCAGGATCACGTTGGGGTCACCACTGTAGGGAAACGGACGGTAGGATGGATTGGATGCCACATTGAGGAAGGAAAAAGGAAGATCTTACTCCGAGCTGGGTGGTATAGCTCGGGGACCGAGGTCCGACGGATGTTAGTTGGAGGTGCTATATATAGCGAATGAGATGGTGAAACTTCGCTACCGCGATGCAGGCTTTCCATACTATTTTACTGTCGCAGTATGGAGATGTCGTTGAGTTGGTTTTTTTTTGTGGCGCCATCTGTTGACACGGTTGAGAAGGTGTTTGATTCGTGTCGAACTATGTGCGGCGTCATGCAGGTAGGTGGCGCCGCCACATCACTCCCCCCCTGAGACCGGAGGTCGAGTGAGTGTGCTCAACAGTCAGTGCGTCAGAGCTTGCAAGTGCCAGTGGAGAGTGCTGCTGCAGGATGCCCCAGTCTACGGTGAGTCGAGACGAGTGGGGTGAAGGCGCGTTGCCAGTGATGCAGTGTGCTGCTCCTGTCCTGTCTGCGGTGAGTCGAGACAGGTGATGACGGTGGGTCCGAGCTGCTGGTGTGCAGAGCTGCTACGCCGGAGTGATGCGGCCGACATTGATGCACCGGTCGTGGGCTGCGGAGACCAGGTCGGGATGATGCCGTCGAGTGCGCCGGAGGTCCAGGAAGCGTCATCCAAGATGCTGCGATGGAACCTTGAGGCTTGATTGCTGGCTTGCTGTGTCTGCTGGCGAAGGTAGACCTGATGATGGGTGAGAAGTGATGGATAGGCGCTGCGACGATGATGTTGAAGGTGCTTCTGTGCTCCGTCGGGGTCACCACTGTAGCCAAGTAGAGCTGTTCGGGGTCACACAATAAATATAAGCGTAAGCGTAAGCATGAAAGAGAAGTAGGATAGTTCACTGAATAGATTTAAGCACAGCGCGGAAAGAAATAAGCGTACTACACAATCGATAAATTATAAGGCGGGAGACAAAGCAGCGTGCGCTCCGCGTCGTACATAGGTCTCGACTGGATGTGTCCACAGCGGCTGCCCGCGCGCAGATGGCAAGAACAATAGAACGTAGGTAACGGCTAGTGCCTATGGTCATGCGTATCGATATCGACTAACTAATACACACTCGATATTATGGTGTGAATATTATTGTAGATATGAATAGCTAAATAAATAGTAATTAATTATGGTAAGTGTACACACGCCAGCACATCAGGCTACCACACTTTGACCTTGAGCGCTTTAAAAGTTGAACAGAGAGAATCGTGCGAAAGAGATAAATAGCCTATATCAGTCCCACGTCAAATGAGTCGTGCTGCATGCATTGCCGCCGCACACATACGTTATTCGTTATTTTGCATGTGTGTATCAATCACGCTCTGTAGGTGAATCGCGAAAATGAAACAATTTTTGAGGATTAATCTTAGTTATTAATATTAGAATAACTTTGGACTCATTTATTCCTAAAAGCGTTACTTAATGGAATGGAAAAATAAAAATCTTAGCCATATTTTCATATCGATTTTTTATTATAGTGTAATAATAATATCTTCATTACCCTAGCCTCGGAAATCATTTTTGTGATGCCTTGCCGATGTAGGCCCTAGGGCATTTAACTAATTCTGGATTTTCATAAATAAAAAGTAACATTTTTAATGTTAAATTAAATTATGAAATATACCTACATAGCAAAATGTCAACTTATCTGATAGAAATATTTGCAAAAGTGTTTCTATCGAGTGTTAGGGTAGATTGTTGTGATGACGTCGGCTTGGGACGTAAGTAAAATCACTAGAAGAATTTCGACGATCTTTGTGCCGGCCGCGGTGGCGTAGTGGTCAGCGCACTTGCCCGGAAAGCGAGGGACGCGGTTTCGAATCCCGCCTACATTCTCGATTCTCGGTCCGAATTTTTTCTAGTATTTTCATAATTCCTGGGATTGTGGTATTAGGTAACACTGATTCTGTCTAGTTATTCGGTATGAGGAACTAAAAAATAAAGCGACGCGTTGAAATAGAAAAACATTGGGAAGTAGCTTATATAGATTTTTGCATTTGCGATGAATCTTAAAATTGATAACGAATAACATACTCATATGTAAAATAGCGTAATACACGCTATAAATGAATTTAGAGAATTCTCGCTCGTATTAAAATAGCGTAACACACTCTTTAACTGAATTTAGAGAATTCTCGCTCGTATTGCGATGTGGTTTATAACCTACTGTATATGCGCCAGACAACAAGGAATTTAACACCCTTGTGTTGGTAGAGACGCTGGGTAGGTATCTCGGAGTTTAGAAAACCAACATTAGGAATTAACCCGACCTGGAATTTAACCTGGGACAAGTGGAACACAAGGTGAGAAACCCTACAGCGCTCTGCGCGAATCATATCGTCTAATAAGAAAACTTTTGAGACAACAAATTTAAAAATTTAAATTCGTGGTGAGGATTTAATTTAGGGGAGATTCCTAACGTTTAATAAATATGTAATGAAAGAATTTTCTCTTGTCTGTGTGACTTGCCCTATAGCGATCGACTCTAATATATACATGTTTTGACTGCTAGATCGCAGAAATTGACGATCAGTTTTTCCCATTAGTTGAACTGACGTCAGTCCAAAATTTGATCGTGAATGTCGAATCGTCACTAAAGAGTTTTAACTGACAGCGAGACGGAATTTTCCGTGGCTACCATAATCCAAGCCGGCGGCGGCGCGTCGCGCCAAACTGGGGCCCAAGTCTGCTAATTTACGAATGGCATAATTGTATCGCATTGTAATTGTTTGACACATTTGGTATTCTTAAATGAGTAAGAGAATACCAAATGTGTCAAACAATTACAATGCGATCCAATTGCGATTCAATTATGCCATTCGTAAATTAGCAGACTTGGGCCCCTGGGGGGTTACACTCAAACGCAAACTCAATCTTAATACAATTCCAATGCGATTAATATGTATCGATATTGGGATAAGTAAAGATAATTCCGGAACGTCATCTCGATAATAATTTGTTCAATCAATTTCCACGCAATTTAATTCCAATGTGGCGGCGCTATTGTCGCTTACAAAAGTGCCATTTGACATATTTTAGATTTATGATTGGAAATTGATTAATGCATTTCTGTTTCAAGAGTAGGCTACTCTCACCTGACCGTGTGTGATCGACTAATCGTCACTCCAATCGCGTCAGTTCGAATTTCTCCAATGAATATTGATCCTTAGAACCAAGCAATAAAGTTCAAAATTGATTGTACCGGCCGGTCGAGAACCGACGAGCCGGAGTGACGCCAGTGAGTGGGGAAATCTGTTTGGCGTAAAACCACTTGGAGTGACGCCACAGTTTTACGCCTGGGACTGACGCGCAAAACTGATCGTCAGTGGCCAGCTTTAAAACAACATAATAAAATTAAGAGAATAGAAATTGATAAGAAATTTGAAAATTATTTTGACAGTTAGGTGGTGATTACTGGGGTATAAGTATAAAAGACCAAATGATACTCTGAGGCCATAATGTTTTATAAAATAAATAAAGTGAAACATAGTGACTCAAGCACAAGCGAAGACCGATGTGGCCCGTTGGCAGAGATCCTGCCTTCCAACCCCAAAGGTCCCGGGTTCAAATCCTGGTACGAACAAATGTTTGTGTGATGAACATGGTAATTTTTTACCGAGTAATTTGAACCGAGTCGGTGTTTATATGTATTTATATCTATATTATCTACGTATTGTATATGTAAGTGTATCCGTTACCTAGTATCCATATCACAAGCCTTACAGTGCTTACTTTAAGCTAAGTAATTTGTGTGAATGTGGGAAATATTATTAATAGCCGTGTGAATTCTGCAAAACATGAAACATGCAAAAAGTAAGGAAACACTATAATAGGTCAAGGATCATAAGACCGCCGGCGGTCACGAAACAATTGATTTTCAATTGTGTCTGGTTTTACGATACTCAAGGGGTTAATTGTTCATCATCAGCAAATAAACGTCCCACTGATGGGCACAGGCCTCCCACGTGGACAATAGCACGTGGGGTTAATTGTTATGTCCCAAAAAGTGTTCATATAATGATAATTACTCAGAGCATACTTGTAGCTTTATTAATTTTACAGACTTATCCGTGGTTGAATGTTAGTAAGTCTGCTTACAATAGGTACCCAGAGGACTGGGTTCAATTTTCAGCGGAACATATCTTTGTATACTTGTTCCGGTCTGGTCGTGCTTCGGAAGGCACGTAAAGCCGTTGGTCACAGTTGCTGTCGTAAATATAGCAACAAGTCAAGTCAGAGACCTAAATGGCGGCTTGTAAAAACTCTGACACCAGGCCTCACCAGCCACTCGATAAAGAAGAAGAAGAAATTTTACAACGCGGTCTTTGATTTTCTATTATCTTTTAAATGTTCAATAGTCAACGAATAACTGTTAAAATATTGCAATAAGGCTCTTATTGAGTTTCGAACTTAAACTTAGAAAAATATTAACAATAAACTAACACAAATAAACATTTATTGATTATAATCTTCAATATATTTAAACTCTCTGATTTATTAACCAATAAAATAGTAGGAACTTTAATAAACTTACTACTCTAAATAAATTACACAAATAGGTATTCAGGGTGATTAATTACCCCGAATTTGATCGATACTTATAGCTAATATAATATCAAAGGTTCAACCTATCACATTATTATTCTGATAACAAATACATGGAAAAGAAATTAAGAAACAGAGCAATAAGCTGAACATTCTCCAACAATTAAATGATAGAACGAAAACATTTATAAAATTTATTTAAATAAACCATCCAAATCTAAAGTAACTCTAGGGTTATAAACTTAATTATAATACTTCAAAGTAATTATTAAATTAAAAATACGTCTTATTACGTCAAATGCCGGCTAAGGGATAAAATGAGAGGCAAGAGTTTATTTTCTTAGAACATTACAATTTGACTGGGCGTTTTTAGCAGACTTCAAAACAAGGGTTCATTATCACAATTCCATAACATAACTTCAAGATTCAATATCATTTATTCAGGTTAGGCCATGTTTAGGTTACAGCACTTATGAATGTCATTATGCCATCGGTTCGTAAGTCTAACTATGGGGCGGGAGCCTTGTAATGAGAAGAACTGGCAAGAAACTCAGCAAGGGCATTTCCTTTCTCCCTTTCTTTTACACCGTCAATTAGAATTGAAAAATGCCCTCCCTATCATAGAAGGGCACTTTCCATTACAATAATAAAAACATAAAACAACTACAAGGACATAAAAATAAAAAATATATTAATAAAAATAAAAAGTTCAGGTATTCATCAATATAAAATAATCAATGTTATCAATGTCTTACAGTACAGAAAAAAAAGTAAGACTATAACTACTAATATACTAATAATAAAAATAAGTTAGCAAGAGCAGACCAGCCTCCACAGGCGGCACCCGTTCACGAGTATGACATGTGAATCAGCCATCGCTTCGCTCAACCACGTTTTAGGGAACGTAACGACCCGACGCACATGCCACCACCGCAGTGACACTTTGAGAGAGCATGACACACTCGACTCTGAACTCCAATGAAGCAAGCAAGAAAACATTTAGGCAACGTTTTACACAACATAAGTTTTGAGTAGGTACCTCTTGTCTGTAAGACACTGCTGATAAAGGCTATCTACCAGGGTATGAGCTAGTTACAAAGAAAATGGACTTAAGAAAATATAATGTGATTATTTTATCATTACCAGGCTGTTTTGTATTCTTCTTCCTTAACTGTATAATAACCTTTCTTAAGTAAATGAGATTTTATATGATTTTTAAACTTATGTAAAGGTAATTCTAGTACAGTACTTGGTATTTTATTATAATAGTGAATACCTTGCCCCAAGAAAGAGCCGAGAACCTTCTGTAACCTGAACAGGGGCATCATAAGTTTTGACTTATTTCTAGTACTGAAATTGTGTACGTCACTGTGTTTAGCAAATGAGTTAATATTGCAGCGCACAAAAAAAATTGAGATGCAGCTGTAAGAACACCAACTTCTTTAAAAATATCTCTTAGAGAAGTTCGTGAGCTTAGTCTATAGATGGTTCTATTGCCCGTTTCTGTAAAATAAATATAGTTTCAACATCAGCCGCTGTTCCCCACAGTAGGGCGCCATATGACATGACACTGTGAAAATAACTAAAGTAAACCTTTTAGCAGTTTCAACGTCGGTTAACTGCCTAATTTTTCTAATGGCGTAAGCAGCAGAACTGAGTTTGCCGGCCAATTTCGATATATGAGGATTCCATTGAAGTTTTGAGTCAAGGGTTATCCCTAGAAAAACAACCGAACCTACCAAATCTAATTTATCACTGTTTATCCTTAGATCAATTTGTTCGGTCTTAACATTTGGTAGTGTAAAATTAATGCATTTGGTTTTTTTAGCATTAAACTGTAAATTATTAACAGTAAACCAACTGAGTACTTCTAAAAGAGCATTGTTAATATCGTCATAATTTTTCTTAGACCTAGTCACATTAAAAATGAGTGAAGTATCATCTGCAAACAATATAATATCACAGAAGTTTTCTACAAAGAATGGAAGGTCATTAATATATATCAAAAGTAAGAAAGGGATTGACGCTTGTGGAACTCCCTTTTTTACCTGAGAACCAGATGAGTTAGTTCCATTGACATAGACAGTTTGTATTCTAGAACTGAGATAAGACTTTATCAAATTAAGCGCAAAACCTTTGAGACCATAGTAATTTAACTACATCACCAATGTCCGGTGCTCAACGCAATCGAAAGCCTTGGACAGGTCGCAGAAAACTCCAAGAGCGTTATGAGACTCCTCCCAGGCATCAAATATATGTTTTACTAGAGCAACACCTGCATCAGTAGTGGAACGACCCTTAGTAAAACCGACTTGCTTACTATGTAAAAGATTATTTAAAATAAAGTATTCCACTAACTGTTTGAGAATAATTTTTTCATAAATCTTACTTGCTGGTAGTATTGAAATTGGTCGATAGTTACTGGGGTCCTCTTTATTTCCCGTTTTCCCTTTTTTCGTCAACAAAAATAACTATATTATTATCCCAGTCAAAGTTGTAAAATTCTAGGCAAAAGCTAACTCTTGCCTCTTTATGATGTTCATATAATTGAATTTTTTTCGCAGGTCTGCTGCATTTCTTCCCGGCCTCTTTTAATCTTCTCCAGATAGTGTCCATGGAAACCTAAAACAAAGAAAAAAGTAAAGTAAATTCATTAAACTAAAGATTTTAACTATACAGTAAATATGTTAAATTTAAAAACTTAATCAGGAATCAGAGGACCAACTTTAGGATT